>JAHWGI010000293.1:1800000-2176102 GCA_029379305.1 Frankliniella fusca | reverse complement strand
CTGTACCAGTTTGATTGTTGTTGTATATGAGTATATAACCCCCCCACTTTTATTGTATTTTATTCAATGATAATTTGTTATATTTAATTTAATTTTAATTATTATATATTTTATCCCCCCCCCCCCCTATTAATATTACTTTGTGGTTTAGTTGGCTGGGTGGATGCGTTTTGGGTTTGATTATTTCTCTCCTAGTCACTGGAAACCCTCGTCCCCCCCCATGGGCAGGCCCCTCCCTACAAAAACACATTGGTCAATAAAAAACATACCCGGAGAGCTGTAGGTTTGGCTTTGGTGGAAAACATAAATAACTTGCACACATCTTCCGACCCCCCCGACCCTACCACAATATCACCTTATTGACGCCACCTCCACAAACCCCCCCCATCACCACACGTGCACCTCCCGGTTTCGCCTACTCAGCCCTGCCTCCCATATCTACGCCCCCCCCCCCAACCCCTCACTCACCCCTTCCCCATATCAACCTCCACACCCCCCCGTAAGGCGGGCCGGAAAGTTATCCTCCCAACCCCACCACACCAGTTACCCCCCACCAACAACCATCTTGACCCTTTGATGACAGTGTATTATTTTTATTGGTCTTTATGAGTTGTGGTAAAAAAGGTTTTCTTCAAAGGTTAAAGTGTGTTCTATGTTTGTTTTTTTTTTAGGTATGCATACATCACGGGTCCCGACACTCCTCACTCCTCCCCTACCCCGCCGGCGCCCCCCCCTGTGTTCCCCCACCATACCCCCCCACATTAATCGGGTCCAATGCCCCGCGCCCGGATACTCGTTGTTAATTACGACATTTCATGAAGTCCCAACCGAAACGGCCATACTACCGCGCGGTCCCTCCGCAGGGGTCGTCAAAACGCTTCATTCCCTTAACCACTGACCTTACCTTATGAAATCAGGCACCAACGCCCCAAACAATTGTTACCATTTCCCGAATCCCTCCCCCCGTGAAACCAGGTCAGCGCACCAGCCCCATCCTCAACTCCCGCCCCCCGCCAGGGGACTGAAATAGAAGAGAAGTTTTACCCCCCCCCCCCCCCCCCCCCCCCCTTTCCTGCACAGGCCGTTACCCCAAAAACAAACCCCACCTTATGCATACCACCATGTCTTGCCATTCCCAAGCATAGGGAGACCCCGACCAACCCCCCCCCACCCCACATCTCCCACCATTCCACTTCCGTTGTGATTGTTTTAAACAGGCTTTACCCCCACTTCCCTGGCCCAGTCGCTCCTCACCCTCCCCCTCCCCCGCCGCCTTGCTAAAGTATAATCATCCCACACCAAGCCGAGTTGTGCAATCTTTTGCCCTAAGGGCTCCCCCGCGACATAATGTTTATAATTATTTTTATTGTCCGCCCCCCCAACCAAATGACACCAACACCCTTAACACCAAAGGCGTACCGTCAGCACATCACCAATTCTACTCACACCTCCCTATAAGTCACAGTCTCCACTCACCAGCATGATGTGGGTTTCTTTGGTGAAGTTGGTAGATCCACCTACCCGGATACTCGCACAACACTACCCACTCCTTAATACAACACACCCACAGGGTGGCCCCACGCTGCACTAGTTAGCCCTCCTCCGACCTTAATTTCTTCCCATAACCACACCCAACTCTTGTGCACAAATCCGAGACGCCCCCCCAAATCACGAAGCATGGAGTGCTCAAATCCAGTGTCACCTACTCTCACACCGCTCCCCCAACCCCAATCCCCAGAGACGAATCCACCCTTAGAACAACCCCCGCACGTGACCAACCCATCACTCCCCACCCCCCCTGTGGCCGTGTATGTGGTTCTATGTTATATGTGGTTTTATAATTCAATCATGTCATTCCCTCCTCCCAGTGTATGCGAAAAGACCGCCCCACACCCCCTACAAGGCGAAAACCTCAGACGCTCGCAGTCACGTGCCCTCGCCAAGCACCGTAATTGTAACGATGTCGATTTGGCACTGTTTTTTGCCCCCCCCGAAACACCCCATTCCACCAATATAAACCACGATCAAAACAGCCTTGCGTTAGTTACATTGGGGCACCCACCCCCCCCACTACCTGATATCCGGTCTCTTTTATTTAAGCACCCTTACGTTCGATGGTGTGCCGGTGGGGTGTTAGCGGCCCTCATTCCCCTCTGCCCACAACCCGCTAAATAGGGTAGTATTCGCCGCGATATAGCCGCCCCCGAGCTCCCTCGTATGTGTGCACCCCCCGCAACCACCTCAAAGCGAATATTATTTTCTCAACAAAAACACCAACGCACCCAGTTTGGACTGCCAATGGGTTTTTTTTATATTTTTTTAGTTAACGGATAAGTATGTTGTATTTAAGCAGGTAACCGTAAAGCTGTTCTTAGTACTCTAACGAACCCACGTTATCATTTCTAAGGGTTCTCTTTTTAGTTTTTTTTGTTTTTTTTCCGGATTTGTTACAACCATGGCACTAATATTACAAGTTAATACGTTTGTCGTTTTTCTGCTGGGAGTGGGTTCGGGAGGGCTAAAGCGGGGGGGAGGGAAGCGTGGGCTATGATGCGCACTCGACACCAGGAGGGGACGGCAACACAGAGCGGAAACAGAAGCGACAAAAAATCACTAGGAGAAGGCGACACCACAGAGGATACGCGGAGGATGATCAGACAAGAAAGACAAGAGGAACGAGACATATCGGTCCACGCGACCCGCATGGGGGCAGCCGGGGAGAGTACACGAACTCCTGGAGGGGGGTGGGAACAGGACCAGGAGAGTACTTTAACTATCGAATTACGAGATAGCAACAACAGGCCCACGGGTCGGAGTGGCAGCATCATCACACACGCACTACGCAGGGGCGCAGGGGCCAAATCAGACTAGGGCGCCTAGGCGAAGTGACAAGGGGGGGGGGGGGGGGGAGGCGCTAGGAGACACTATCACTCCAACACACCGGTCACAGGGCACAAGGGGGAGGATGCAGGGGACGGGACGGGATGTCAACAACCACTTACTACAGTTGACTCGCAGCGACACGGGAGACAAGGAGATTGAGAACGTCCAGACCGCAGATAGAAGTGAGAATCAGGCGGGGCACAGCCGGAAATCTAATCGATTTTAAGGTGGGACGTCTACACGGGAGTCGCAGAGACTCATACCATGTCGCATTTAAAATGAACAGGTGGAGCACATGACTGGACAAGCGGGACCGAAGTGTAGCTAATGGGGACGAAGGAGGAACGACGGACTCTGAGGGGCCATGGGCAGTGTTTGGGAGCCAGATGCGACGCCGACTGCGCCACACTCAGGGTGGGACAGGGGGGCGCTCTCGGACCGGATGAGTAGCTGGGGGGCACTTTGCGAGGCGACAGACAAGCAACACCGGCAGTGGCTACACTAGCGAAGTGGGTGAGGGACAGGGCGAACACGGGCACCACCAGTAGCCGGTCTCGTACCGGCTCTTTGGGGATCGGGACTCCAGGCAAGTCTACACTACACACTACAGGAACAGGGAGACACTAGGGACCACCGCAAGGAGGGAGGGGCGGCGATGGTGTAGGGTGACAGGGGAGGGGGGAATTGACGATGGGCCACAAGACACGAGGTGGCGACCACAAAGGCAAGAGCGTGAAGGGGAGGGGGGGGATAGCGAGACATCATATGAGACTTGCCGGACTCCCAGAGAAGAGGGTGGGGCGTAAAAAATAAAGAAAATCGAGAATTTTAACGGAAAGCCAACCGGAGACTCCACATCTGCGCGACATACCCACCCCCCGCGGCACGGGGAAGAACGGCCCCGCGGGACAATCACAGAGGCACAAGGACCACACACAAGGGGCGCACCACACGCTCGCCGACGGGACAAACGCTTAGCACACAGGCGCGACAGCACCCGGAGGCAGGATCACCTAGCTCTCATACGACCTGCACCCAGCAGACAGCACACAATCACGCATCTAGTTGATAGCTCAAGGGGACTAACCTCCATACACCCCTGGTTAAGGCACGGGCAAGCACACGTGAATCAAGAAGGAAGCCGTTTCCCATCTCACCACGACCACTTTATCTCTCGCAACTCTCTCCCAAATTCATTTTTTTTTCCTCTTTCCCTTTTTTTTCTTTTTTTCTTTTTTCTCTCTTTTTTTTTCTTTCTTTTTTTCTTTTTTTTTTTTTCTTCTTTTCTTCTTTCTTCTTTTTTCTTTTTTTTTTTCTCCTCTTTTCTTTTTTCTTTTTTCTCTTTTCTCTTTTTTCTTTTTCTTTTTTCTTTTCTTTCTTTTCTTCTTTTCTTTTTTTTTCTTTCTTTCTTTTCTCTTTTTTTTCTTCTTTTTTCTTTTCTTTTTTTTTTTTTCTTTCTTTCTTTTTTCTTTTTTTCTCTTTTTCCTTTTTTTCTTTTCTTCTTCTTTTTTCTTTCTTCTCTTTCTCTCTCTTTTTCTTTTTTTTCTTTTTCTCTTTTTTTTCTTTCTTTTTTTCTTTTCTTTTCTTTTTTTCTTTTTTTCTTTTTCCTTTCTTTTTTTCTTTTTTTTCTTTCTTTTATTTTTTTTTTTTTTTTTTTTTTTCTTTTTCTTTTCTTTTCCTCTTCCTTTCTTTTCTCTTTTTTTTCTCTTTTTCTTTCTCCTTTTTTTCTTTTTTTTCTTTTCTCTTTCTTTTTTTTCTTTTTTTTTTTTTCTTTTTCTTTCTTTTCTTCTTCTTCTTTTTTTTTTTTCTTTTTTTTTTTTTTCTTTTTTCTTTTCTTTCTCTTCTTTTCTTTTCTCTTCTTTTCTCTTCTTTTTTCTTTTCTCTTCTCTTTTTTTTCTTTCTCTTCTTTTTTTTTTCTTTCTTTCTTCTTTTTCTTCTTTCTTTTTTTCTTTCTCTTTTTTTTCTTCTTTCTTTTCTCTTTCTTTTTTCTTTTTTCCTTTTTTTTTTCTTTTTTTCTCTTTTTTTTTTCTTTTTCTCTTCTTTCTTTTTTTTTTTTTTTCTCTTTTTTCTCTTTCTTTTTTTCTTTTCTCTTCTCTTTCTTCTTTTTCTTCTCTTTCTTTTCTTTTCTTTTCTTTCTTTTTTTTCTTTTCTCTTTTTCTTCTTTTTTTCTTCTTCCTTTTTTTTCTCTTCTTCTTCTCTTTTTTTTTCTCTTCTTCTTTCTTTCTTTTTTTTCTTCTCTTTCTCTTTTTTTCTTTTTTCCTTTTTCTCTTCCTTTTTCTTTCTCTTTTTTTTTCTTTTTTTTTCTCTTTCTTTTTTTCTTTTTTTTTTTTTCCTCTTTTCTTTCTTTTTCTTTTTCTTTCTTTTTCTTCTTTTTCTTTTCTCTTTTTTTTCCTTTTTCTTTTTTTTCTTCTTTTTCTTTCTTCTTTCTCTTTTTCTTCTTTTTCATTTTTTTCTTCTTCTTTTCTCTTTTCTTCCTTTTTCCTTTTTTCTCTTTTCTCTTTTCTTCTCTTTTTTTTTTTCTTTCTTCTTTTTTTTTTTTTCTCCTTTTTTCTTTCTTCTTTTTTTTCTTTTTTTCTTTTCTTTTTCTTTTCTTTTTTTTTTTTTTTCTTTTTTTTTTTTCTCTTCTTCTTTTTCTTTTTTTTTCCTTTCTTTTTCTTTTTTTTTCTTTTTTTTTTTCTTTTTTCTCTTTTTTCTTTCTTTCTTCTTCTTCTTTTTCTTTTTTTTCTTTTCTTTTTTTTCTTTTTTTTTTTTCTTTTTTCTTTTTTTTTCTCTTCTTTTTTTTTCTTTTTCTTCTCTCTCTTTTTTTTTTTTTTTCTCTTTTTCTTTTCTCTCTTTTTCTTTCTTTTTTTTCTTCTCTTTCTCTTTTCTTCTTTTCTTTTCCTTTTTTTTTTTTTTTTCTCTTTCTTTTTTTTTTCCTTTTTTCTTTTTCTCTTCTTTTTCTTCTTTTCTCTTTCTCTTTTTCTTTCCTTTTTTTCTTTTCTTTTTTTTTTTTCTCTTCTTTCTTTCTTTTCTCTTTTTCTCTTCTCTTCTTTTTTTTTTTCTTTTTTCCTTCTTCTTCTCTTTTTTTTTCTTTCCTTTTTTTTCTCTTCTTTTTCTTTTTTTCTTTTTTTCTTTTTTTTTTTTTTCTTTCTTTCTTTTCTTTTTTCTTCTTTTTCTTTTCTCTCTTTTTTTCTCTTTTCCTTTTTTTTCTCTTTTCTTTTTTTCTTTCTCTCTTTCTCTTTCTTTCTTCTTTTTTTTTTTTTTCTTTTTCTCTTTTCTTTTTTCTTCTTCTCTCTTTTCTTTCTTCTTTTTCTTTCCTTCTTTTTTCTTTTTTCTTCTTTCTTTCCTTTTCTTTTTTTTTTTTTCTTTCTTTTTTTTTTTTCTTTTTTTCTTCTTTCCTCCTTTTCTCTTCTTTCTTTTTTCTTCTTCTTCCTTTTTCTTCTCTTTTCTTCTTTTCTTTTCTTTTTCTTCTTTTTCTTTTCTTTTTTTTTTCTTTTTCTTTCTTTCTTTTTCCTTCTTTTTTTCTTTTTCTTCCTTTTTTTTTTCTTTTTCTTTTTTTTTCTTTTTCTTCTTTTTCTTTTCTCTTCTTCTTTCTTTCTTTTTTTTCTTTTCTTCTTTTTTTTTTCTTTCTTTTTTTCTTTTCTCTTTTTTTTTTTTTTTCTTTCTCTTCTTTTTTTTCTCTTCTTTTTCCTTTTTTTTTTCTTTTTTTCTTTTCTTTTTTTCTTTTTTCTCTTCTTTCTTTCTTTCTTCTTTTCCTTTTCTTTTTCTCTCCTTTTTCTTTTTTTTTTCTTTCTTCTTTTCTTTTTCTTTTTTCTTTTTTTTCTTTTTTTTTTCTTCTTTCTTTCCTTTTCTTTTTCTTCTCTTTTTTTTTTTTCTTCTTTTTCTCTTTCTTTTTCTTCTCTCTTTTCTTTTTTCTTTTTCTTCTTTTCCTTCTTTCTTTTTCTTCTTTTTCTTTCTCTCTCTTTCTTTTTCTTTCTTCTTCTTTCTTTTTTTTTCTTTCTTTTTCTCTTTTTCTTTTTTTTTTCTCTTCTTCTCTCTTTTCCTTCTTCCTTTCTTTCTTTCTTTTTTTCTTCTCTTTTTTTCTTTTTTCCTTTCTTTCTTTCTTTCTCTTCTTTTTTTCTTTTTCTCTTTTTTTTCTTTCTTCTTTTTTTTTTCTTTTCTTTTTTTCTTTTTTCTTTCCTTTTTTTTCTCTTCTTTTCTTTTTTCTTTCTTTTTCTTCTTCTTTTTTTCTCTTCTTTTCTTTTCTTTTTTTCTTCTTTTCTTCTTTTCTTCTTTTTCTCTTTTTTCTTTTCTTTTCTTTCTTTTTTTTTTCTTTTTTTTCTTTCCTCTTTCTTTTTTTTTTTTTCTCTCTTTTTTCTCCTTTTTTTCTTTTTTCTTTTTCTCTTTTTTTTTCTTCTTTTCTTTTCTTTTTCTTCCTTTTCTTCTCTTTTTTCTCTTTTTTTTTCTTCTTTTTCTTTTTTCTTTTTCTTTTTTTCTTCTTTTTCTTTTTCTTTTTTCTCTCTCTTTTCTTTTCTTTTCTCTTTTTTTCTTTTTTTTTTCTTTTTTTCTTCTCTTTCTTTTTCTTCTCTTTTCTTTTTCTTCTTTTTCTCTCTTCTTTTCTCTTCTCTCTTTTTTTCTTCTTTTTTTTCTTTTTTTTTTTTTTTTTTCTTTTCTTTTTTTTTTTTCTCTTCTCTCTTCTTTTCTCTTTTTTTTTTTTTTCTTTCTTTCTCTTCTTTCTTTTTTTCTTCTCTTCTTTTTTCTTTTTCTTCTTTTTTTCTTTCTTTTTTCTTTTTTCTTTTTTTTTTTTTCTCTTCTTTTTCCTTTCTCTTTCTCTCTTTTTTTTTTTTCTTCTTTTTTTTTCTCTTTTTTTCTTTCTTTTCTTTCTTCTTTTTTTTTTCCTTTCTTTTTTCTTTCTTTTTTTTCTTTTTTTCTCTTTCTCTTTTTCTTCTTTCTTTCTTCTCTTTTTTTTCTTCTTTCCTTTTTTCTTCTCTTCTTTTTTTTCTCTTTCTTCTTCTCTTTTTTTTTCTTTTCTTTTTTTTTCTTTTTTTCTTCTTTTTTCTTCTTTTTTTTCTCTCTCTTTTTTCTTTTTTTTTTTTTTTCCTTTTTTCTTTTTTCTCTTTTTTTTTCTCTCTTCTTTCTTTTCTTTCTTTTTTTCTTTTTCTTTCTTTTTTTCTTCTTTTTTTTTTTTTTCTTTTTTTTCTTTCTTTCTCCTCTTTTCTTTTTTTTTTTTTCTTTTTTTTCTTTTTTTCTTTTTTTTTTTTTTCTCTATCTTTCTCTTTTCTTTTATTTTTCTTTTCTGCTTTTTCCTCTCTCTTCTTTTCGTCTTTTTTTTCTTCTCTCTCTGTGTCAGTTTCTCTATCTCTTTTCTCTTCTCTTTTTCTTTTCTATCATCTTTTCTATTCTCTTTTCTCTCCTTTTCTCTTTTATCCATCTTTTTTCTCTCTCTCTTCTCATCTTCTCCTCATTATCTTTTTTCAATCTCTCTCTCTCTCTTTTTCTTTCTTTTTTCTTCTTCTTTTTCTTTTTCTCCTCTTCTCTCTTTTTCCTTTTTTCTTTCTCTTTTCTCTTTCTTCTTCTCTTTTCTCTCTGTCTTCCTTTCTTCTCCTTTCCCTTTCTTTTTCTTTTTCTCATCTTTTTCTTTCAGTCTTCTTCTATTTTTCTTTCTCTGTTTTTCTTTCTTCTTGTCTTTCTCCTCTTTTTTCTTTCTTCTCTGCTTTTCTTGTCTCTTGCTCTTTTTTTTCTTCTCTTTTCTTTCTCTTTTTTCGCTGTTTTCTGGCCTTTTTCGTCTTCATTTTTTCTCTTTTTGTCTTTTTTCTCTTTTCTTTTTCTCTTTTTTTCTCTCTCTCTTCTCTTTTTTCATTCCTCTTTTCTTTTCTGCTTTTGTTTGTTTTTCTTTCTCTTTTTGTCTTATCCGTTTTCTTCTTTCTTCTTCTCTATCTTTTCTTTTTTTCTTCTCTTTTCATTTCTCTGTTCTTCTTCTATCTAAGATTTTCTTTTTTTCTTGTTTTGTTTTATCTTTTTCCGTTGTTCTCTTTTTCTTTTTGTTCTCTCTTCTTTTCATTTTATCACGATCATCTCTTTTTCTTTGTTTTTCTTTGTTTTTTTCTTCTTTTGCTCTTTATTCTCATTCTTCTTCTTCTCTTTTTCTCTCTCTTTTTCCTTTTCTCTCATCTTTCTTTATTTTCTCTTTTCTTTTTTTTCTTCTTCTATCTTTCTTCTCTTTTTTATCTTTTTTCATTCTCTTTCTCTTTCATTTTTTTTCTCTCTTTTCTCTCTTTTCTTCTTCTCTTTTTCTCTTTCTCTTTCTCTTCTTTTTCTTCTTTCTTTTTCTTCTCTTTTTCTTTTCTCTTTTTTTTCTTTTCTCTCTTTTTTCTCTTTTTCTTTTCTTCTCTTTTCCTCTCTTTTTTCGCTTTTCTTTTTCTCTCTTTTCTCAGTCTTTTTTTATTTTTCTCTCTTTTATTTTCTCTGCTTTTTTCTATTTCTTTTTATCTCTATTCTTTTTCTCCATTTTCTTATTTTTTGTCTCTTTCTTTTCTCGTGTTTTTTTCTTTTCTTTTATTTTTCTTTTTTTCTTCTCTTTTATCTCTCTCTTTATCTTCTTTTTTCTTTACTTTTCTTTCTTTTCTCTTCTTTTCTTTTCTCGCTTTTATCTTTCTCTGTTTTCTCATGTGCTAGTTCTCTCTTGTCTTCTTCTCTTTTTATCTTTTCTTTTTTCTGTTTTTTCTCTTCGTTTATTTTCTTTTTTTTCTTTTTCTCTATCTCTCTTTTTCTCTTTTCTTCCTCTTTTTCTCTCTTTGTTTTTGTTTCTTTTTTCTTTCTCTTTTCCCTTCTCCTTGTTTTTTTTGTTTTTCTTTCTTTAGAGTGTTTTGTTTTTCTTATTTTTCTTATTCTTTTTCTCTTTCTCTCTTTTTTTCTTCTTTTATTCTTTCATTTTTATCTTTTTTCTCAATTTCTCTCTCTTTTTCTTTTTCCTTTCTTTTTCTTCTTCTTTCTTTCTTCGTTCTTTTTCTTTTTTTCTTTTTTGTCTTTCTTTTTTTCTTTTTTCTTCTTTTTTCTTCTTTTTTTCTTTTTCTTTTTTCTCCTTTCACTCTTTTTTGTTTCTTTCTTTCTCTTTCTTTCATTTTCTATTTTTTTCTTTCTTTTTCTCTTTTTTCTCATCATCTTTTCTTTTCTTATCTTTTTCTTTTCTCTTTTCTTTTTTTCTTTTTTTCTCTTTTTTTCTTCTTTTTCTCTTTCTTCTTTTTTCTCTTTCTCTACTTCTTTTTCTTTTTCTTTTTTCTTTCGTCTTCTTTTTGTCTCTTTTTTCTTTTTTTCTCTGCTTTTTCTTCTCTTTTCTTTCTTTTTTCTCTCTCCTCTTTTTTCTTCTCTTTTTCTTTTTTCTTCTCTTTCTCTTTTTTCTTTCTTTTTCTTTCCATTTTTCTTTCTTTTTTCTATTCTTTCTTCTTTTTTTCTTCTCATTTTCTATCTCTCCTTTCTTTTCTTTTTTCTTTCTTTTTTCTCTTTTCTCTTTTTCCTTTACTTTTTTCTTCTTTTTCTTCTTTTTCTTTTATTTTTTTATCTTTCTTCTTTTTTCAATTTTCTCTTTTTTCTTTTTTTTCTTTCTTTTTTTCTTTCTCTCTTTTTCTCCTTTTTCTCTTTTTTTCTTCTCTTTTTCTTTTTTTCTTTTTTTTGCTTTTTTCTTTTCTTTTTTTTTCTTTCTTTCTCTCTTTTTTCTCTCTCTTTTTTTCTCTGTCTCTTCTTCTTTTCTCTTTCTTCTTTTTTCTCTTTCTTTTTTTCTCTTTCTTTTTTCTTCTCTTTCTCTTTTTCTTCTTTTTTTTCTATTTTTTCTCTTCTTTTTCTCCTCTATTTTCTTTTTCTTTCTTTTTTTCTTTTCTTCTCTTTCTCTTTCATTTTTTCTTCTGTTTTTCTCTCTCTCTTTTTTTTCTTCTTTTTTCTTTTTTCTTTTCTTTTTCTTTTCTTCTTTTTTTCTTTTTTTCTTTTTTTTCTCTTTCTCATTTCTTTTTTCTTTCTTTTTTCTCTTTTCTCTTCTTTTTTTTCTCTTTCTTTTTTCTTTCTCTTTTTCTCTTCTTTCTTTTCTTTCTTTTTTCTTTTTTTTCTCTGTTCTTTTTTTCTATTCCTCTTCTTCTCTTTCTCTTTCTGTCAAAAGTGTTCTCAAGCGGAAGGCAAAGCTAAAATATTGTTTTGGGGCTGTGGCTTCCTGCTTTACTTTTAATGTTTTTCTCATCCCCGGAAGGAATTCGTTGAGTTTTCATTTAAGGGCGTGCTTTCTATTTCGAAATCGTGACGCTGCTCGCCTCTTTTTGCTTGACGGCCGTACACACGGTGGGCCAGGCTAGTATGTGACCTATTTCATTCAGTTCCTCTGTTTGCCCGAGGCCGCCCGCATTTTTATGTTATTGGCTCTCAATTTTCCGCATTCCTGTACGGAGAGATATTCCAACTGTTGCGGGAAGTGAATAGTGATGGGATGCTTTGGTCGAGGGCGGTACTCGGTACGCTAAACTGAAAGTGAAACATGCTAACTGCCGGGCCGGGGTCGTCCTGGGCTGGTTGCGCCGCGCCGTGCTTCGCCGCTCTACACCCTGCGGCTGCTGCGCCCGGGGCGGATCTAGCACGACTGAGAGGTGAGGGGGGGGGGGGGGGGGCAAGTCGTTTGGGCTGCATAATTGTACTTGTGAGGGGCATGGGGTATTGTCCTGTTCCCAAAAAATACGCGAATCGCATCCTTCCTCCTCTCTCTTTCTTTCTCTCCCTCTATGATTTCTTCTCTTTCTTCCCCTCTCTGTCCCTCTCTTCACTCTCTTTTCTTTATCTTATTGCCTCCTTTGGCCATTTTTTTCTAGGGCACCGAGGAGTTGAGAGGTGGATGTCTCGTTGTCTTCCCTTCCAAATCCACCCTTGTGGTACGCGACAGGCCGGACATTCCCGTCTGATTTCGCAGATCGCTCTCGCTCCTTCTTTCTTTTCGCACTCATGAGGCCCTGCCATCCCATCGTCGGGCACCACTATAGGTTCAACAAGGACGGAGTTACGAGAGCTCTGTTCTGAATGAGAAGGCTGTGCATCGCAGCGCTGGCCCGGCTGGGCGCTTGCACCTGCACCTTGCACTTGCACAGCGCCCGCCAGCGTCAGCGAGGGGGCGTGGCGGAGCGGAGCGGAGCGGGAGTCGGCCTTCTCTGACGATTTGTTTTCTCTATTGATTGCAGAGGCCGACGCGCCGGTCGCGCCCGCGGCGGAGCAGCAGCAGCGCGCCCAGCCAGCTAAGGACGCCAGCCAATAGGATGCCATGCCCCACTCCAAACAGGTAAGAGAAGCTAAAGTGCTTCCCGCTGGTTGTCCTGATCAAAAGTAAGGGGAGTGATTTAAAAGTAGTAGGAGCACACGCTCCTCGCCGGCCGGTGCTGGAGACTGTCCTAGTTCTGTCTAGGGCTCTAAATCTGGGAAATTTTCCCTAGACCAACCCTGCGTACAAGGCAACATTCGGACACCGCTGTGTGGCAGGTTGCCTAGTAGGCAGGGTTTGTCTAGGAAAAATTGCCAAGATTTAAAACCCTTGTTCTATCGCTGACGAGAATACGTGCTTCCATGGTTCTTTTAGCCCACGCTGACTAGATTTTCCAAAACCACCACATTAGGTTTCTTCATTAGTTGCTAAATTTCCTCGTAGTGCTCGCTGGCCGCGTAATGCACGAGTTGTCTTCCTCCTCCCTCCTCCCTCTGCCCTACTCCTGCGTGCTCTCAAAAAATAAAAATAATAAAAAAAAGTATTGCGGCCTCTGGAGCCCGAGCCGCTACGACGATAACGAGAGCCTCGTTACGCACCCCCCCCCCTCTCAAACAGACCAGGCCCCATGCGTATCACTCACGTCCGAATTTGGCGCGCTCACTGAACTAACCGAGCGTTTCGTCACACCGCTTCAGCATTTACGTCCCAGAACCAGAGCGAAGGGAATGCTGTGCATACACTTTTGCGATACTAGTCCTCTCGATGCAAAACTGAAATGCCCTCGAGGAAAATGACGGAATAGAAAAATAATGTCTCGGATCGTTTTATTTAATGGCAAGACACGCGGCAATTTTATCTTTCCGAAAAGGATTGCAGCGTCCCGTCCGCCTCTTCGTCATCGCAGTGCCGTCCTGTCGCCTCTTGACGGATTCCCCTCCGCCCCGCCCCGCCCCGCCCCGCCCTGTCTCCTCTCATTCCTTGTCCTCGTTTCCAGGTCGCGGGGAAAACGACTCACCTGATTCCCGGCCCCGGCGCCCGCCCCGTGGCCGCCGAAACACCGTCGCCGCTGATGTCACCGAAGTAAGAAGCAGACGACGCGAAAAAATTGTCGCACGTTAAGCCCTGCCGCAGCACTGCATCCTTTGGTCCTCGTAAATATTTTTGTATTATTTAATTAATTGTGTAGATAGTTCGTGTTTAATTTATTGAAGAGGGTGTTGCTCAGGCGGCAGGGAGGTACAGCAGGATATTCATCCATTCGCGTGCACGCGTTACCTGGTCATAAGGACTTTGATAAATATTATTATTTATTTTTTTTACTATTATTGTTATGTGAATTCTTGTCTGACTGACTCCCTGAGTCTTAAAGAGTATGAAGCGTTAAAAGCTTCCAGTTTAGTGTTTGGGTCACGTAGGTGATTTACAACCGATGTCCCAGTCTAAACGTCTTTGTTACTATTTATAACTAGAATAAACAATTTTTTTGTTAGCAGAAACATATTTTTTATCTGTATAATACACACACACACACGCACACACACACACACACACACACACACACACACACACACACACGCGCCCGCAAACCCCTTATCGTACCAGGTGCACCATAGAGGCCTACAATAACTGGCACTCAAAAACGAACTGATTAAAATTTTTGAAAGCAAACTCACCGTTGGGTTATTGCGTATCTATAATTTCAGTTGTCATTGTGTCTTTATTGAATGTCTTTTCATAAAAACCAGGGAGACGTCTCTGTCAATGCACACAGCGACAGCCCGGCGAAGTGTCTGCGAGACGCTGAGTTGGCAGCGGCGGCGGCGCGGGGTGGGGCGGGGTGGGGTGGGGCGGATGTGCTGACGTCAGACGCCACGGGCGACAAGCGCCTCGCTCAGCACATGTTGTACAGTACTGTTGTATTTCGGGCAATCGCGTTCTCACTAAGCAAAGCTCGGTCGTTTACAACAACGCGGGGGATATAGCTCAGTGGTAGAGCATTCGACTGCAGATCGAGAGGTCCCCGGTTCAAACCCGGGTGTCCCCTGAACTAAAGTTTTGTACCAGCGTGTATTTTTATAAGACCGGGATGAAGGCGCCCAAATAGTATAAGCCGTTCTAACTGCCTAATGTTAATTGCGAGGGGGTGACCACTCCCCTACAATGTGTACACATGATTCCCAATGATTCCCATACATACCTTTTCATTTCTAACTGTTTCTAGCGACATAAAACGCCCATTTCGGCTAATTTTAACTGATTCCAGATGTTTTCTGCTTTGTTGAAGTGGTTTTCATTGATTTTCCTTAATTTTTATGATGATGATTCCCAGGCTTGTGTACACATGATTCCCAAAATTGTTGCCCCGGTTAATTGTCAGAGCGCGCTTCTGTTGGTCACGGCATCTTTCCTCTCCTCTCCGCGTCGCACTTTTGTAGGAGACACGTAAGGATGCGCAGCCAAGAAGAGAAGGGCTCGACGCCGCGCCGTACCGCACCGGCTGCCTTTCCTTTCGCCGCGGCCGGCGCTGCCCCTCCCCGCCCCGCCTCGCCTCGCCCTACCATGTGGGTGGTCGTGTGCGCCAAATCAAGCAAAAGGAAGAAGACACGTGATTGTGGGGTCGGGTCCAACAGAGGTGAGAGGCGCGGGGCGGGGCAGCTCACCACCGCGTCGCGAGCAGAGCCGAGTGGAAACCGGAAACTCCTGCTACGCGCTACGCGCCCCGCCCTGCCTTCCCCTTTTACTGCTCACGGCTCGCTGTGTTGTGTTGTGTTGTCGGCAGCCGCGCCGTGTTTCATGCTCACGCGCCCGCGCGCGGCGAGGTGCTCGCGCCAAGCTGGACGACGTCATAGGACGGGCGTTGAGACACAAGTGAGGACACCGACAAAATATTTAACGGATTCACTGGTAAAACTAAAGCGTAGCCTTACGCCCCGTTTTCAAGCGTACTGAGATTACGCTTGAAATCAAGCGTAATGGGTGTATCCGCTCCTATTCGTCCTATTTAAATGTACGGGAGAATTTCTTTCGTACGCTTGATTTCAAGCGTAACTGTATGATTCATTTAAGCGTACAGTTACGCCTGTAGCTGAACTTCTATGTGTACAGCTCTATCACCAGGAGAGACCAACACAAAACTCATACACAAGGTATCACTGTGACATCATAGAACTCGCACTCTGGCTGTGTGGGTGAGCACCGCAGTTTTCCACCATCCGGTGCGAATGCAACACTGGTAAAACTAGTTGCTGTCATTTTAAGTCATTTTCAATTATTCAGCCACAATTTGTCTGGTTCAATGATTTTTACGTCATTCTGTGGTTCATCGGTCACGCTTCATCATCTCTTATTCATCTTCAATCATTTTGTCTCATCTTTGAGCTAGTTTCAATAATTTTTTAAGAGGAAAATGCAAAGTTTTATCATTTTCAATAAATGTTTTCAATTATTTTGAGTAATTTTCAGCAATCACATTCAGTCAGAAATTTTGATTTGTTTCTCAATCATCTGTCCGTCGTTTTCAATTTAATGTTTTCAATGGTTGATTTCGGTAATTTGGTCGTTTACGGGTAAACTCGCAGTAAGCTGTGTTGTCGTTGAGTGTTAATAGCTAAAAACAGGGGTCCGTAGCTTAACGCAAAAGCGAATTTTAGGTATCCGTATCTCGTAAACGGCTTGCGTTATTGGCGTTATGCATCTTATGACTTATTCTCTTGCGCATTTCATAATACGTACGCTTTTAACTTGTCAACAACACGAGATAAAGATCATAACGTTTAGCTTCAATGTTAAGTTACGGACCCCTGGCTATAAATAGCTTCCTCAACGCCGCTTTTTTTTTCTTTTCTTTTCAACGTCGGAACTATGAGGGGATGGCGCGGCGGGTCGGGGTGTGATCAGGACACCTCGCGGGCGGGGCGGTGAGGGGAGGGGAGGTGAGGAGAGGCCAGACGGATTGCGTGGTGCTGCGCTGCATTCCCTCGCCGGCCCGCTGCACTCGCTGCACCGCTGCTGCACCGACTTCTTTCCCATGATAGCAGCACGTTTTTCTTGTAAAGCTGTTCCCACCGGCGCGCTCCGCTCCGCCCCGCCACGCTCCGCCACGCCTTTAGTAGTTTTGTTACTCTCCCATTCACGGCCGCGCATCCGTCCGGATCCAAGGACTCCTATCCTGCGCCGCGGCCGTGCAGCACTGCAGCGCACTGCAGCGCACTGCACCGCAGGGCGACCTTCAGAGAGGCCGTGGCCCCGGGCAGGGCAGGGCAGGGCGACCCAAGGACACGCGGCCGGGCCGCAGGCCGCAGGGCCACGTGTCCTCCCCTCCCCCTCTCCCCCGCAAGCCGCTGGGGGTCCGTCAACTAAAAGTTCCAGCCCGAATCTCGTGCTGAACAGCCGCAAGAAGGCGGTGCGCCGGGCTAGGCCAGGCCAGGGGGAGCGGGCTGCGTAATCACGGTATTTAGCGGGGAGAGGCCGAGCCCAGGCCGGGCCGTGAGTACTAGATGTGACTCGGCTTGACCGAAACTTTCGGAGCGGAGGATGGGCGGGCGCGCCGCACCAGGTACACCCACACGCCCTACCCCCGGCGGGGTGGGGCGGAGGCAGCCGCCACGCCTCCTCCCTCCTCCCCAGTGATGCCAGAAAAGTAGGCAAAATGCCCACGAATACACCTGCATGTGTGAGGCAGACGGGTATCTCCGCCTGCCTACTAGGCAATAGGTAGCCTCATGTGTGGAGTGTTTGCGCCTAGTAGGTACGCGGATATACCCGTCTGCTTCAAGCCTCACATAGGTGCACTCGTTGGCATTTTGCCTACTTTTCTGTCAATACTGCTTCTCCCTCCCTCCCGCGGACCCAGGAGGGCGATTGGAGAGCTCACGGTGAGCTCACCGGAAGCGCCTTCTAGACCGCCTTCTAAATGGCTGAAAACAGGGTGAAGGGGGTGATGGAAACGTTCCGAGAAACGTTCTGCAAGTGAGCTCACCGTGAGCTCTCCGCCGCCCTGCGCCCTGCCGCCCTGCCGCCCTGCCGCCCTGCCGCCCTGCCGCCCTGCCGCCCTGCCGCCCTGCCGCCCTGCCGCCCTGCCGCCCTGCCGCCCTGCCGCCCTGCCGCCCCGCCGGCCCGGACTGCCGATCAGGCTGCGGCAGCAACTCACCTTCGCCCCGAATGATTCAGACGGACGTGCTTTTAATGGTTGTCGGCGGGGTGGGCCTCGCGTGGGGCGCAACTCGGCGCGGCGGCTAACTGCTAGCGACATCGCGAAAGGTGAAGCCGACGCCGTGGCGGTGCTGTGGTTCGGCGGGGTGGGGAGGGTCCTCTCCGCGCCTCCGCAGCCCGCCCGCGTGGTGCGTGGTGGGGTCGGGTGGGCGCATCCAAAACAGACGTTTCTCGATTCACGAATAAACTGCTCTCAAATGTGACAAGAACATTTTTGATATTGGCCAGAGGCATTTATTTGGTGCTTGGATCAAGAGCATCATTGCTCTTGCCCCTACTCAAAGTCTTCTCAATTCATTCACGGAATCCCTAGAGGAAAAATCCTTCTGACTATTGTCATGACTTCGCTGAAGTTCAGCTCGACATTGAGCTAACAAACAGTTTGCTAGGAATGACTGAAGTTGGATAATTTCCGTTAAATTTTTCCTGAGTTCCACTTCACCGCAGGATACAAGACGTTTAACTGAGAATAACTGGACTCAGTGGAGCCGGAAGTCCTTCGGCACAGGGTGTGCTCAAACTCGCCCCCCCACCCCCCTCCCATACCCGGCGCGCCCCCGCCCCTTCAATGGAACTTCAATGGAATTACAAAAACAACGTATATTTTCGAAGCACATCGGTTTTCCGACCTCTTTTTGTCCGACCTCGGGATTTTTGCGTCCGCTACCGTCACACGTTTCTTTTTGTCCGACCTGGCAGGCGGGGTGTCATAGTTATTTTTCTGTCCGACCTCGTTTTCTCCGTCCCCAACGAACCGTTAGAGTCGCCTGCTATCCTCTGCGATGCAGCTCGATTGTCCGACCTGATACTTTCCCCCAAATCTGAAAAAGTGCCTGGATTTTTTCCGACCTTGTTTACACGGGTAAAATGGAGAAGGAATATGTATCATGGTTGGAGCATGCACCGAAAAAGTGGTACAACACCTCAAGTTCAATTTTTTTAAAGAGATATTTGTTAAAAAATTGAAAAATTGGTAGGCCCCTACCTAACTCGCAACCTGCGAGCCCCGCCTGCTTAACTTCGGAGTTCTGATGGGATCCGGTGTGTTCCAGGCGACCGCCACCCCGCGGGCACGAGAAGTCCTCTCCGCTTCGGGGAGAGTCCCCGCTTAAGGCTGGCGGCCTGTCAGGCCCGCCGTACTACCCTATTTAAACAGCGCCTTGAAGCCGTAGGTAGCATTTCAGACCAACGACTGGGCACCACCGGACCGCATGACCGGTCAGTGGGAGGTAGAGGCAAGGAAGGACGATAGAGGGGGAGAAAAGCAGAAAGAGAAGTTTTTGCGGAAGAGTAAGCGTACGGTTGGTTAGACCTGTACTGACCCGCTCCCGCACAGGTCATGGAAAAGCTGTTTACTAAGGAGCCAGATTCATAGGCCTTATTTCCCCACGAGGGACCACCCCCCGTGGCATGGGACGGAACTTCCTGACAACTCGCTTTCGCTGCCAGTGAAGAACCTACCTGGGAATTGAACCCAGGCCCCAAGTGCCGAGTCTCATGACACCCCGCGGCTTTCGTGGTACTAAGACCACTAGACCGTCGGCGATTCCACGAGGGAGCTCCGTTGAAATGGGGGGTTTGAATTCCACTCCAGGCTGCTGTCCTCGGAAAAATTTATATTTTATAGCAAGATTTGAACCCGGGTTCCTCGGCCCCCGGATTATCACTAAGCCGGCACGGCTACGACGCCATGGTACAAGACGGCTTTCCACTAGGGGTGACGCTGCGAAGAGCTGTAGTCGCCGACGAACCTGTACCGGTGGCGTCATCAGTACGCCTGCTCTCCTTGCTGGGACAGACCAGCCGAGTGGCGACTTTGGTATCCACATCGGCACCGTCAGGAGCACTGGGTGGGCACAGGTTCGAGTACCGATCACAATTTTTTTTTTCGAAGTAGCTTTGTCTTTTTCAGTTGCCCGAGGCAAAGGACAGTGGGTGGATAAAAAGGATTAAGAAGGTAAAAAATAAATCAAAACAAATCCGCACTCGACATTAATGTCGTCGCCGGTGAAAGAGCACGAGTTGGACAGAGATTCTAATGCCACCCTTATCTGTAACTTCTTTTTCTTTTATTTTTTTTTCTTCTTTTTTAAGTTGGTAGCTTTGCTACGCGGTGAATTTTTTTCTTTAAAAAAAAAAAAAAAACATCTTTTTTAGTGCCTTGGGCAACTGCAAAAAGGCAAAACTACGTACTGATAAAAAGAAATAAAAGATGGAAAAACAGGGTGGTATTAGAACCTTTGTCCAACTCGTGCTTTCACCGGCGACGACCTCAATGTCGGGTGCGGATTTGTTTTGATAAATTTTTTACCTACTTAATCCTTTTTATCCACTGTCCTTTGCCTCGGGCAACTGAAAAAGACAAAGCTACTTCGAAAAAAAAATTGTGATCGGTATTCGAACCTGTGCCCACCCAGTGCTCCTGACGGTGCCGATGTGGATACCAAAGTCGCCACTCGGCTGGTCTGTCCCAGCAAGGAGAGCAGGCGTACTGATGACGCCACCGGTACAGGTTCGTCGGCGACTACAGCTCTTCGCAGCGTCACCCCTAGTGGAAAGCCGTCTTGTACCATGGCGTCGTAGCCGTGCCGGCTTAGTGATAATCCGGGGGCCGAGGAACCCGGGTTCAAATCTTGCTATAAAATATAAATTTTTCCGAGGACAGCAGCCTGGAGTGGAATTCAAACCCCCCATTTCAACGGAGCTCACTCGTGGAATCGCCGACGGTCTAGTGGTCTTAGTACCACGAAAGCCGCGGGGTGTCATGAGACTCGGCACTTGGGGCCTGGGTTCAATTCCCAGGTAGGTTCTTCACTGGCAGCGAAAGCGAGTTGTCAGGAAGTTCCGTCCCATGCCACGGGGGGTGGTCCCTCGTGGGGAAATAAGGCCTATGAATCTGGCTCCTTAGTAAACAGCTTTTCCATGACCTGTGCGGGAGCGGGTCAGTACAGGTCTAACCAACCGTACGCTTACTCTTCCGCAAAAACTTCTCTTTCTGCTTTTCTCCCCCTCTATCGTCCTTCCTTGCCTCTACCTCCCACTGACCGGTCATGCGGTCCGGTGGTGCCCAGTCGTTGGTCTGAAATGCTACCTACGGCTTCAAGGCGCTGTTTAAATAGGGTAGTACGGCGGGCCTGACAGGCCGCCTGCCTTAAGCGGGGACTCTCCCCGAAGCGGAGAGGACTTCTCGTGCCCGCGGGGTGGCGGTCGCCTGGAACACACCGGATCCCATCAGAACTCCGAAGTTAAGCAGGCGGGGCTCGCAGGTTGCGAGTTAGGTAGGGGCCTACCAATTTTTCAATTTTTTAACAAATATCTCTTTAAAAAAATTGAACTTGAGGTGTTGTACCACTTTTTCGGTGCATGCTCCAACCATGATACATATTCCTTCTCCATTTTACCCGTGTAAACAAGGTCGGAAAAAATCCAGGCACTTTTTCAGATTTGGGGGAAAGTATCAGGTCGGACAATCGAGCTGCATCGCAGAGGATAGCAGGCGACTCTAACGGTTCGTTGGGGACGGAGAAAACGAGGTCGGACAGAAAAATAACTATGACACCCCGACTGCCAGGTCCGAGGGGGCAACCACTCCCCATCCTAGTGTACACGGGATTTCTACTGATTTCACAAGATTTCTCTGAGATTTTGAGAGATTTCTATGAGATTTCACACGATTTCTCTTAGATTTCATGACATTTCAGAAGATTTCAATGAGATTTCATGAGATTTCTCAGTTATATTTCTGAGGATTTCATCGAGATTTCTGAGGATTTCATCGAGATTTCCGCAGGTTTGTACACAGGATTTCTCGAGTGGTTGCCCCCTCGGCCAGGTCGGACAAAAAGAAACGTGTGACGGTGGCGGACGCAAAAATCCCGAGGTCGGACAGCCGATGTAGACTCGTATATTTTTATTTTTATTTAAAATATGAAGACTGAGAGCAGCAGCGGCAGAAGGCCCCGAGCCCGGACACGCCACGCCGCACGCTGCGCGGCTGGCGCTAAAGTACGTTGTTTCTCTGTCGAACCCGCGTCGAAACGGGGTGTGCTGCGCACACCCCGTCATATTTGGGGTGTGCTGGAAGCACACCCTGACCGGTACTTCCGGCGCCACTGACTGGACATAATTGACATAATTTGTGTAGCTGGAGTTAAATGATTTGAGCCGATTAATTTATCTGCATTTTACCTTCGATTCACCTTTCACCTTTCGAGTGACTGACGTAACTGATGTCGTTTAGGCGGTCACAGAGAGATGCCAAATTTAGTCTATTTTCCATTGAAAATACGTAAAGGATTACGGAAGCTAACTTTCGCTAGGAATCAGTAATCGCGTATATTAAATATTGCACATTATCAGATAACTTAGACTAACCAAAATGTTACTATAGAAGGCCAACTGAAACCCAACCAAAATTCTGTCCTTGCGGTCGACTGAAAGCAACTGTAGAATTGCATAGTTTCGGTAATGCGCGTCAGTTGAGACAAAAAACAGTCAAGGCGCAGGTAAACTGTGGTTCCGGTATCGTACTGAAAATTTCTTCTCCCTGGCCAAAAATTGCTATTCATTACAACAAGCAAAATATGTTCAAACTAATCAAATTCCTGCGTTTTATTTTATTATTTTTATTTTTTTTTGCTGCAGTTGGCATTTGCCTACTTTAGCTGCAGCGCAGCGGCGTTCAGTCAAACGCAACTCTATCCCCAGTTTACACGATGTTCTTCAATCGAGAAACGGCTTACTTGGGAGCACATGGCGCGTACCAGGAGACCAGGGGTGGGTGTCCCACTTTACCCCAACAGATTCCGCGGAGGAAACAAGCAAACGATTGTAGATATTTTCCCTATGTCAGAATACGCCGTAAGCGAGGAGCAGCTGAGGCCTGATGTGTTTGCAGAGGATCGGGCGGAGGCGGGCGACAGGCGACCTGCCCGCGGGCTCGTGGCCTCTCGTGTACAGGGCGTTTCAGACGTCACGTATGCGGGTTTGCCACCCACTCGAGCCGTATGCACCGAGTCACCATGGGCAGACGGATCCGCCATACTCAAACTTGTTTCTCCGAAAGGGTTCAAGCGATGAGGTGCCTCTCCCAGCGCAGCTGAGTTAAACCTGTGCGAGTTGTTCGAACTCGGATCGAATCGGTGAAATTCTATTCGAATCGAGCTCGAGTTTGTTTGATTCGAAATAATTTGACATTAGGAATTGGGTTCGGTTCGACTTGGAATCAAACCGGGATCTTGAATCTTAAGTGCGTTAAACGCACGTAGCACAACTGTACCGGGTGTTTCTTTGAATTGCCCTTATGATTCAAAAGAGTTCCGCAATTGCATCCAGGGCTGCCCGTAAAAGCCACTTCTGCCCACGGACTGTCCTTTTTCACGACCGGACTGTCCTTTTTCATGACCGGACAGTTCCACTTGGAGTCCATCTCCGGGTTCGGGTAGTCCGCGATTGCATCCTTGGGTCACGGGCTAGTCCGGCACTAACCCGTTAGTCCGATTGGAGTCCTGTACAGCGGACTTGCTTCGGGTTTGCCCGTGGAGGGCTCATCTCGGATTTCTCGCTTGTCCAACATTTTTTTCTATGATCTACTATCAATAACTTCTCAACTGCAACCAAGTTCAGGACGCTGTCAAATATGTAGTTTTTGGAATATCGATCTGAAATTTGGTATGTAGCATCTATGGTGAAATTAAGTAGGGCCATTTTAATTTTATTGAAATCGGAGCATTTTTTCTTGGTATCTTGAAAACGGCTTGAGCTAGCTCCAAACGGACAACAGATTTGGCATCGCCTCGATTCCGACACCCTCAAACATGTTCCGTTCATTCGGTTAAGTCTTGATTATCAAGGCTTTGTCGATTTAAACATTTGAATACCGATAGTTAGTGCACCCATGGCTGCCTAAAGAAGGGGCGGGAAGGGGGAAGGGTATACAGAAGGCACGTTTCCGGAATAGACCGAGCGTTATTTCGGGCCGATCCGGGCGTCGCTTCGGACCAGTCCAACCCGACTCCAGCATCGGACTCTATCCAGAATTTCTCGGTTTTGGGGACATTTCGGTTCCTAAAACGGACAGTCTAAAGGGCTGCAGTCGGACTAGGCCGAGTACAGGGACAAGATCCGGGTGTCCTCGGAATCATAAGGGTGCGTAACAGTGTTGCGGGTTTGCCTACCCCATTTGCCCGTAAGGCGCCATGGCCCCTGTAGCGCTGGCGAGTATGCAATCCCGCAACACTGTTACTGTTACGCATTCAAAGAAACACGCGGTACTACCGGATCATTTCCGTCCTTTTTTTTATATTTTTCTTTTTTTCTTTTTAATTTGCAATTTTCTTTGATTTGATTAGTACTTGAATTTTAAACGATTCGATTCGAATTTTTTTCGAGTCGATTCGATTCGATCCGATTCGGGGAAAATGTGTGAGATTCGTTTCGAAGGCAAAATCTTCGATTCGTACAGTTCTAAGCTGAGAAGCCAGCGCAGTCCTTCTTCCCCGCAGGGATGGCCAATGTCGCTGGTGTGAACGAGAATTTTTAATTTCGGACGCCTCGCCCTAGGCCTATGTGCTGCCCTCGCCGCGTCGCGCTGGCGCTCGTTTTGGGGCTTTAGGTGTGGTGCCCCGCCCCGCTGCTCGGCCTACACTCGCTGCCTCTCTCTTACTCACCCCCTCCCCCTCACCACCCTCTGCAGCAGCGCGCCAGGCTCCACCAGGCCCCACCTACCCAACCAACCTCATCAGCGCGCCCGAAATGTTTCTCGTCGTCGGAGCAGGAAAACGTGTCGCTTAATCGGGTTGACGATGGGAGGGGAAAATCTAGCAGACATCTCTGCTCGGCTCTGCTCGCAGTGCCGTAAGGCACCTCGCCTCCCGGCCCAGCAGCAGGAGCTACGACCCTTGACGAGCTCCGGAAATTAGGGATGTTCGTCATTTTTCGCGTCGGAAAGTTCCAACGGCAAGTCATTTCGAGAATTTCCCTGTCGGGTATCCACGCTCCACGCGGCGCGCAGAATAAGGACACGCGCCATTCGCGTGATGGCACAACAAGCTATTTATTGAAATATTGATTTACCCGGAAAAATAAATCAATCGACATTTTGAGTTACGCTTGTCCTTGCAAGACATCGTTTTTCACTGACGAATAAAAAAAGTACTATAGTAAGAAGTAGTAGCGTTTCTTGCGAGTGTGCAGTTTGGTCAAGTCGTGATGACAGCGGTCGTGCTCCCCGCGCCATCATGCCTGACGCCCCGCACGTTTTGCCCGCGCCATGCTGCGCCGCACGAAGCCACGCACGCGAGTCTTTATAAAGCGTCGCGCCCGAGCGGCGGCTGCTCGCTGCCCCGCTCCGCAACAGCCACTCGACACTCATGAGGTCCTCCACGACAACCGGCGCCATCCTGGCGGCCGCCTGCGCTTGCGCCTGCGCCTGCCTGCTTGCGGTGAGCGGGCCTCCCCTCCGGAACCCGGAAGAAACGGAAAGGGCAGAAAGATGAATTCCCCGTTTGATTTCATTTCCCCCCTCGCTCCTTTTCAACTCCTTAGCAAGCACCCGGCGCCACGGCCGCCCGCCACACCGCCGACGATCTTCTGTACAGGCCTCAGCACGCCAACGTGGTGAGGAGGCGTGCAGCCGGCAACAAGCCTGACGACGCCATGAGCCCCGCCTTCACCCTGAGGCAAAGCCACCTCAGACGGACGCGCGACACCGATCCTGCTGTAATGGCACATGGTTCTGGCGTGAAGGACAAGTAAGTCGAAAATGAGACGAATAGGGAAAAAAATATTTCACATCCTCACTCTGCAGCTGGTCGGCAACGTCTTCCGGCATATCGGCGTCGCCACGAACAAGATGACATCTCCGCTAACAGATCTGTTGGCCCCAAGCAGCTCTCCACAAGGTGGTCCTGATGGTGGTCTTAACGGAGGTCCTCACGATGGTCCTCACAACGGTCCTCACAACGGTACTCAGGGCGGTCCCCACGGCGGTCCCCACGGCGGTCCCCACGGCGGTCCCCACGGCGGTCCCCACGGCGGTCCCCACGGCGGTCCCCACGGCGGTCCCCACGGCGGTCCCCACGGTGGTCCCCACGGCGGTCCCCACGGCGGTCCCCACGGCGATCCCCACAACGGCCCTCACGGTGGTGCTCAGAACAGCATCCAGAACGGTGCTCAGAGTGGTCCCGAGAAAAGCCCAGGCCACCCCAAGAAGAAGAGCACATTGCCGCGCTCCGTTCTCCTGCAGGTCAATCAGCTCATCATGATGAAGGCCGGGGAGTGACGAATTGTATCGGTAGTAATAGAATCCAACACGGCTGTGATAAGATCTAATCGTGCATAAAATTGACTTTTCCAAAACCCACCTATATATATATAGAGCACCTCTCACTGTTTCGGGGAACGTTTGGTGGCGTTATTCGTCCTCACCTGCTGGACGTGTACCCGGAGGTGCGGCCGGGCCGGACTCCATGCGGACCCGCTCCTCTCGCTCGCTATTGTTTCCACTTTCCTACTGAATATTCATTGTGGCCCGGAGTGTCGGCAAAAAGCCTGCGCGCTCCCCGCTCCGTCCGGCCCTTAGCGGCCACTCTCATTTTCTGCCAAGACGAGCGGGGAATTAAACCGCCATTTGTTTTGCCGCGCATGTGTGGCCTCACACCCCTGCCGTCTCTTTCATTATACCTATTCTCTTTGTCTCTTTCATGACTCCAAGCACCCCACCAACCTCTTACCATCAGGATGAGCAGGTCACAATGGTCAATTTTATCAAAGCGTATCTGCTCGTTGAAAATTTGGCTATGGCTTTCTGCCAAATCAGAGCGGATTGCCCAGCAAGGCGGGGAGGGGTAACACGTCCCTGTTACATGAAGCCGTAAGCCGTCAGAGATGGCGACTGCTTCTCTCTCTGTCACACTCGTGAGTAGAAGGTAGAAGTTGGCCATCAAAATGTGTTCAACGAAAGTGAAAGTGATGAACACTTTTGTCCTCTCTGAAATACATGGGCATTTATCTTACTCTCAAATAAAAAAAGAAAAAAAAATTGGTCAGAGCTCAGATAATTAGCAGATTTGCTATTTTTTTAGCTGTATAGGCGCAGCTAATTTTTAAGCTACGATACTTGCTTTCCAGCGTTTAGCCGTGGTGCTAATTTTTCATATCTTACTGCAGCTGCGCGATCTTTTGTTTTTGCGTGTAGCATTTTAAAGTGTTCAACACGGTTTTGATCGCATGAAAGTGCATGTCAGTTGATCACTTATTTCCATTCCAAGTGTACTTAAAATGTTAGTTGAAGTTTCAGTTCGTTAAGTTTACCGTCGGCGAGCCCTACGGGCAGTGCTGACCATGGTGCTGACGGGCCCGCACCGCACCGGGGCTGGGGCTGGGGCTGGGGCTCTCACCTCCCCGTCGATCCCATCCCGCGGACGCGCTTTATTCCGACCTTCGACTCGACTCGCTATCGCCGAGGAGGCGGAGGCAGCCTCCCTCAGCGTGGGATGTGGGATCAACGTGGAATCGCACTTCAATTGTTTCCCCGCCGCCTCGGCGCTGCTGGGCGAAAGGCGAACGGCGCGTGGTGCTGGTCTGATGAGCGGTCCAGCGGGTAACGCGTAACGCCCGAGCCCGAGCTGGACCCTGGACCGTGACGAACGCTTCACCCCGCCTCCCGCCGGCTAGTGAGAGTGAGTGCGCTGCCGTGTCCTTCTCCGACGAGTATAGGCATATCCTAGCGGTCCGCATCTCCCCGCCCCGCCCCGCCCCGCCCCGCCCCGCCCCCCGCCCCGCCCCGGTAGCCTCGGGGTTGGCGCCCCTCGCCTCGCCCTACTCGTCTGCATCGCCGCCTCGCCGCAGCCCTACAGTCGTGGGCGGCTGAAAGGAAACGTAAATACGGCCCGGGGCTGCGCGGGCGGGAGTCTGGAGCGCGAGTCGTGTAGAAGAGCCCTCTCCTCTCGGCCTCGGGGCCTCGGGGCCTCGGCGCCGAGCTGGCTGTGGAAGGCAAATGTGGGCATGAAGAATTGCCAGCGGTTCGCCTAGTTGACACAAGTAACGACCTCTCCCGCCCGCTCCGCGCCTCTGCGGAGAATTGACGCGAAGCAAAGCGACATCACGGTCGCGGGGTGGTTTGATTTTTACCGCGTCTCGGAGGAGGATAGACTGGCGGCGCGAAGAGCCGCGGCGGAAAAAAAATAAAACGAGGCGCGTGGCGCGTGGCGGGCGCGGGTGCGGGAACCTAGCGTCCTAGAGTGAGTGTCACTCTAGGATTCTACGGGAACCCGGGCGTGGCTCTCGGGAGGTGACGCGGGTGACGGCGGGAGCGGGCGCCAGGGTGCCGTCCGTGCGCGGCGCGTCCTGGGTGTCCTGTGTCCTCTCGACCGCGATAGCGCCGCGCCGCCGACCATTGCCTGTAATTGGTGTAAATATACCGGCCGTATCTGCGAGGAAGAGCTCGAGGCTGAGCAGGGCGGGCGGTTTTGCATTTTAGCGTCCATTACCTCGGTATTATCTCGGAGACCTGGTTGGTCCCGGCCCGGCCCGGCGCTGTGCTGCACCACTCGCAGGGGGGAGGGGGGGCAGCGGCGGGGGAAGTGCTTCTCATTTTTGCGGAACGTTCCGGCGGAGTGCGTGAGCGTGCCGCACACGTGCCAGGCAGTGACCACACCAGGGCCGCAGCGAGGTGATTCCGAACACCGTTTTGTAGCGTCCTTTCTCTTGCTCCTTATGGCGGTGCCCCATGAGCGCGACAAGGAAAGAGCGACGAAACCAGTGCGCGGAATCGCCTGCCTGGTAGTGACCCATGCAGAGGCGTGGCGCGGCGTGGCGCGGCGTGGCGCGGCAGTGTGCTGAGTGGAATAGTGAGCCCCGCCGGCTCGGCTTCGCCTCCTTTGGGACATTGGCGGGGCGGGGCGGGGCGGGGCGGGGCGGGGTGGGACAAGGAGTGGCTGCGGGGGAGGAGCGCACCAGCCTCACTACAGCGTAGCGCAGGGAAGGTCCCTCAGAGCTGTGGACACAGAGGCAGAAAAATAAAGCAGCCGCCTTGTCGCGTAAATGGCGGGTGCAATGTCAACAAATAATGGCTCGTGGGGCGCGTAGCGGGCGCGGGGCGGGCGCGGGGCGGGCGCGGGGTGGCGGGGTGTGCTCCCACGCCCACGCCGTCCACCCTTACAAAAGGGCGGGGGTGCGGGGGCGGGGCGGGGCGGGGTGGGGCGGAGTGTGGGGCCTGGTGGGGAGAAAGGGTGTACAGTGGCGGTGGCGCAGCTCCGCTTGGAATGAATGACAACGTTCTCCCGTTCCGCCTCTTATTCAGTGGTGCGGCTTCGCTTAAGTTCTTTTTTTTTCCCTCTTTCTTTGCTTTTTGAACCCTTACTCAAACTGCCCGTCGAGTCGAGAGGTCGTACCCGAGGTAAGTCTCGTAGAAAACTTACTCATGGGAGAAACAAGTCTGACCTCCACTCTGTAATGCAGTAAATGAGCAGGGACAGTGGTCTTATTCAGCAAATCGTTTAGCGGTGGCTGGCTGGTTCGCGAGTCCCCTAGCTCGCGCTCTTCTTGTATCTCTGGACTCGGCGAGAGGCATGCAGCATGAGGATGAGGTAGAGGACTCGCGATAGGCGACCAGTCATCGCTAACCGATTTGCTGAATCAGCTCGACGAGTCAATCAGGCACTAAACAGCCCCCCCGGCGCGGCCCAGCGCCCAGCCCAGCTCTGAGATGTGTAGCCACCGCACCGCCTCCGCCCGGCCCGGCTGCTAGATGAGACATCAAGCTGCGCGGGAATCCTCGAGCGGCGGGGCGGGGCGGGGCGGGGCGGGGCGGGCTGGGGTGGGGGTGTGTGACAGCGTGTCCTGGCGCCCCCCAGGCGCCGCCCCGAGCTGCCGCCCCGCCGCAGCAGACGACACCCCGTGACGTCACGGCAGATAAAGGAATATAGCGCAATCTTTATGGAGGTGATGTGCTGCCCAGCTACGCTATCCACCAGCCTTCTCTTGTGATGTGCGTGTGTGTGTGTGCGTGTGCGCGTTGTCTCTCCAGCAGCGGCTTGGGTGACGGCCGTGGGTCTGTAGAAAGAAAATTATTGCGAAAGCCGCAGCAGCTACACGACCCCAAGCATGCGAGCGAGTGGCACTCTCCGAGGACTCAGGGGGCGCGGGGCGGCGCGGGGGGTCGGCGATTAGAGGTTGCCTTGCCTGCGCGCCCTCCGAGCCGGGCAGGGCAGGGCCGGGCGGGCCGGGGCCAGGGGAAGAGCAGGGAGAGCGGCGGCTCACGCGCTTCTGCGCTGAGTCAGACGTCGCATCGGGAGAGGGTTTTTGATGCTGAGAATTGTCGCGCCTCGGGCCTCGGGTCTCGTCTCACTATAGGCACGTACACGGTAAAAGCAATGTCTGATTTTTTGAGGAAAAAGGGAAAACTTTTAGGACCTTGGATACTTTGAGGAAAACTCCTTAGATTTTGAGGAAGTCTTCTCAAAATTTGTGGAGATTTCCCTTAGTTTTTGAGGAGCCTCCCTCAAAATCTGAGGGATTTCCCTCAAATTACGGACGTTCCTCAAAGTTTTCCCTTTTCTCTCAAAAAATCAGATATTTGTTTTTACCGTGTAGGCCTACCTACGCTCCTTGGGTCCCTTCTGAAAGGGGATTATAACTTTACAGGCGCCCGTCCCTTTAGTTTTGAAAGGCGTCACCAGCGCATCCGTGTGCGAAGTTTCAATCGGGAACCGTTTGTGTGCACGCGCTGCAGGGGACCAGAACCCCCTGATTAAAAAAAAATAAAAAAAAATTGTAAAAAGTAATAATCCAGAAGCAATAGAGCGGAGTCTCCAGTCCGCCGCCTCGTGTGCAGTGCAGCAGGGGGCTGCTATTCGAATGAGTTACGCGCAAGCGGGTGCAGGAACATTCTAGCGGTGCAACCACTGCGCGGCAAACGGCAACCAAATCTATTTGCTGTCAGTTAAGCGTTGGTTCGATCTTCCCCTCCCCTCCCCCCCCCTTCCTTACTCTCCTGTTCCGTTCTCGCCCACCCTTCCCCACCAGACTGCGGTGGTGCGGTGCTGTGGCGCGGATTTGCAGCACAGAGCCATTCGCGGGAGCGGTGCATGGCAAAAGGTTTTGGTTTTCTTTTTGCAGGAGAGCTTCACGCCACGCCCTCACCCTGCCTGCCCCCCCCTCTCTCTCTCTCTCTCTCTCTCTCTCTCTCTCTCTCTCTCTCTGCGGCGCATCGTGGTCCGCCGCGGTGGCTGCGCATGTGTTTGTCTAGCTGTCAATGCGTTGTGCTAGCGGGGCTACCGCGCCTCGTCGACTCTGAGCTGTGGAGCACGCAGGGAAAGCAATCACCGCCTGTAGTCATCAATATTACCAACATTCCTGAGATTAACCCGCCATATCAGAGAAACAACAGAGGCCACAGCGAAAACTGAGGTTCACTCTTGAAAGCTTAGGTGCGATTTTCACTGTAAGCTGCACTGAAACCTGCAGCACTGTAGCCTATAGTGACTTTCACCGCAAGCTACAGTGAATTTCACTGTAAAGCTACAATTAATTTCACTGTAAGCTGCAGTGATCCACCGTGCAGCACTGCAACTTTCACTGATATTCACTGAAGCCTACGGTGATTTTCACCGTAACTTACGGTGATTTTCACTCTAAGCTACAGGGCTGCAGGATTCACTGTAGCTAACAGTGGAAAGCACCGTAAGCTTTTAACAGTGTTTGCACTACTTTGCCAATAATTTGTTTTGCAGTGGGGGCAACAGACTCCCCTCCCTATGTGTCATCTTGAATAGATTCGCTTCTGGTAATTGAATATGAAATTTGAGATAGGTTGGCAGCGAATACGGCTCCTCGCCTGTATCGGCAGCTCATATGGACAGACAGCCCAGACGTGCGCCCCGCTCCTTCCGCTGAGCTTATTCACACCCCGCTGTCACTTCGAATATTATCGTCGCCGGCTGCCATGACGACTTGCAGCTTGCGAGTTAGGAGGACCCGGAGAGGGGGGGGGGCGTCGTGGCCCCTCTCAGGCACAGGGAAGTGGGCAGGTGAGCAGCAGGCCCAGCAGGAGTGGGCGGGGCGGGCGGGGCGGGGCGGGGAGGAGCTGGACCAGGGCCCAATAAGACCCTTCCGGACCGGACCCTCACATACAGGGGTCTGACATCACCCTAACAGGCACCATGGCCATGCTGACAGCGTGCTCGAGCCCGAGGGTCGTCCAGGCCGCCCCCGACGCCCCGGGCCCCGGGCCCCGGGCCGAGCTATGCGTCATCACCATTCATTGACCACCATTGACGCCCGGCGCGGGGCAAACACTCGCAGCCGCACCGCGCTGTGTGCGAGCGCATAGAGTACGCGCGTCAGCTAGGCCAGGCAGGTCTCGGGGGTCTGCATGAGTGGGGGCGGGGGCGGGCCGGTGGAGCTGTATGAATCCACGGAAAAAAATGACTTCATTGTGAGGATCAATTTTTGTCGATAGGCAAAATTCGATAGCTGAAATCGAGAATCCGATACCCACAGCCATAGGAGCTGGTTTGTCACGACCGGGCACTTGTACCATGAGAACTGAGCTGGAGTTTGTTCCATTCGAACAAGTTCCCGGTCGTGACAACCAGCTCCTGACTGTGGGTATCGGATTCTCGATTTCAGCTATCGAATTTTGTCTATCGGCTAAAATTGATACGCAGGGAGAACTGATTCCCTATTGTATGCAGGCGGAGATACACTCCCGTTACGCACAGGTGTATTAGGTGGGATTTTTTGCCTAACTTTCTGGCAACACTGCTCTGTACTCACTTGCTTGCTCCGGGAGTACTTCAACGCCTTGACACCGAGCCGGGCGGGAGAGGGTGAGGATTAGTCGCAACGGGAGAGGGGTGGATACGGGTATACGGGTGTGGTGCGGCTGTAGGAGGGAGTTGTGGAGATGTGTGTGTGTGCGCGTGTTTGTGTGTGTGGGCGAGAGAGACAGAGCGGGCGTTTGGGAACAGCGTGCTGGCCACAGGGTAGGGTGTAGGGTCGGGTGTAATTTGAATAGCTACAATTTGGCGTAATAAATTCCGCGCGCGTTTGCAATGCGCAAGTGCTGCGCGAAGTCCGTGCGGGGAGGAGAAGAAAAATAACACCTGATTACAAATGGGCAGTCCGGTCAGAATGTGGAAATGAATGTAAACAACAAATCAAATTGATTGCGAAGCTAAAGTTGTGCGTCGCTGGGCGAGCCTGTAAGGTTCAGACGGACTTTGGTTCCCACGGACTTGCAGCACTAGCACTGCGGCAACCCCTGGCTGCATGTCATACGAACAGAGGGCGGTGTGGGGCGGGGCAGGCTGAGGTCGGGCCTCTCTGCACTCAATTTGAATACAAAAGAAAGACATCTGATAAGGCGCCGTCTGGCTATCTCCCTGGGCCAGGCCTAGGTGTGTAGCGCAAGAGAACATGAAGATCTCTTTCGAGAGCCGATTCCTCTTTCCCCTTCACTTTGCTTTTTTTTTATTTTCCACTCGCTCCCGCCGCGGGTCGTTTTGGAGCCGGCAGAAGCCGTGCTCCTGCTGCTGCTGCATTATGTAGACAGGAGCTAGATTCATATTTATATTGACCCCCCTCTATCTTTTTGCAACACAGGGTAATAGCGCCGGCTAGTGACGCGCGCGGCGCGGGGCCGAGGTCGGTGGTGGCGCGGGCGCGTTTTTCGCCCCCGGCCCGTCCCCAGCCCGCCCCCAGCCCGCCCCCGGCCCGCCCCCGGCCCGCTCCCGGCCCGCCCCCGGCCCGCCCCCAGCTCGCCCCCGCCCACCCCTGCCTGCTCCTCAAGCCACTCTCGCCTCGATGTCTGCAGCTCCGCTGCGCTCTGACAACATGGGGCTGCGTCGCCCCGCCGCGCCCTGCCCCGCCTCTCGCAGCGTGTGCCATCACGCGTGCCTCCGAGCCCCGCGGGGTGCGGGTGGCTGCTGTTTGGTGAGCCCTGGCTGTGCCCCCCTCCCCCTCCCCCACCCCAACGCTCCGCGCCCCGCTGCTCGAGTGGCCGTGGACCGGCGCGGTAGGCAGCCCGGTGTGTCCCCGGGCCCGGGCCGCGCGGGCTAGGCTGCCTTCGGAGACGGCCCTTGCGAGGCGAGCTGCGGCCGCCACCCGACTAACCGCTGTATCACTGATTCCGCACATCGGTCAATGGGGGGAGGTAGACGCGGTCCTTTCTCTCCCACCCAATGGCAGTGCCTCATGAGCGCGACAAGAACGAATGTATGAAAGTGCCACGCGGGATCAGTCCGCCAATTGCGCATCCCATCCCATTCCACCCCTGTTCTCTGTTGCATCAAGTGGGCGGCCGGACAACCCCGAGCGTGGGCGTTATAGGAGCGGTGGTCGAGCAGCTCGCCCCTGCCCCTGCCCCGCCCCGCCCCGCCCCGCCCCGCCCCGCCCCGCCCCGCCCCGCCCCGCCCCGCCCCGCCCCGCCCCGCCCCGCCCCGCAAGTCAGGGTCCGCCGCAGTCACACCCCGCCACACCCCGCCGCCTCACCGCGAGCGGTCAGCAGAGCAGCGCGCCAGCCGAGATGTTCCCACAGTGAGCTCCATGTATCCTGGCGTTGCAAAGGCGTGGCGGGGTGCAACTAGTCACACATGACGCAACACTTATCTCCCCCGCGCCCCGCGAGCGCCCCGCCCCCAGCAGTGATTAACGGAGCCATCCGCCATCATTATCTGCTTGGCCCCTCTGTCCGGCGCGTGTTGGGCGCGCTCCATTGCTCTCTCTCTCTCTCTCTCTCTCTCTCTCTCTCTCTCTCTCTCTCTCTCTCTCTCTCACGTCGTTATAGCGGCCTCCCCGCCCCGCCGACACAGACAGTCATCCAGATCATTGGACACCTCCCCCGGCCCGGCGCCTGTTCTGTTCCGGTCCAGGACGCCGTGCGGGTCCGCTGCGCTGGTGCTGACGGCGACGCAGCTCGCGCGGGTCGCGTCCGCATGCCGAGGAGATGAAACTATGTTGGCAGCGAGCTATTTCGCTTAGTTTGCGAGCGCGTGGCGGGCCGGGGCGGGACCTGCAGGCCCACGCGGCTGGCGGCGCCCCGCCCAGTCCTCGAATACCTGTCCGTGCTCACGCGTGCCCCGCGCGGCATCGCGCGGCCTTGGCTGCTCCCGTGCAAGTATTGGGGCTGGCATGTCATGTACGTACCTCCGCCCGATGAGCGCGTGGCGCCGCGAGTCCGAGGCTCTCGGCAGCGGCAGGCTGAGGCTGCCATCGGTAGCGAAACCTACACCACCTAGCGAAATTCACGTTTTGAGATGACGTATGCTGTGACATGGCCTGGCTCACACCAATTATTCCCCAAAAATATTTTCCTGTTTGCTATTTGTTCCGTCGTTTCTGCGGACTCACAGTGGGCAAAAATTCTCTTAAATTTTCGTCAAATTAAATAATTTATGACTACGATATCGATTTGTAAAGTGACGAATTATAAAAAGTAAATTAACTACAGATTTTGTAAATTCTGTTTATGATTTTTGATGTATTTATGTCATTTTCCGTACTGCCACAAAAGAAGTCATAAAATTAGGAATCGAATAAATAGAAACAAGTTACGAAATTTGTTGGTAAGTTATGCCATTTTTCAGAAAAGTATTTATCGTAGAGTCACCTCCGTAAGAATACGACAATTTCAATAAAGTTACGAGAAATGTCGTAATTTACGATAAATGTCGTAAGTCTTTGACTGGTGAATTTGAAATTTTGGTGTTGTAAATTTATGACATGCATTCGTGAAACTATGAGTGCTAACTGTAAAATCAATGAAAAAAATTTAATCTTACGACTTTTTAATAAGAGCCAATCACAACATTTACGTCTTTATAAAACGTGACCCGTAAAAAGGCCAACAACTGTCAGGGAAAATTTTTCCACGAGTTTTTTTTTTCCACAGTGACTTGATTTTGTCGCTGGTGGTGTGGCCAGGCCGGCCGACAGCCGGCAGGTTATGGTCTGTCTGCCACAGCAGTGTGTGGACACTGTCGCTCTGCGCTCTCCGCAGAGACAGAACGGGCCGAGCCGATTCGAGCAGGCCCAAGGCTCGTCCCAATGCTAGCAGCCAGCCTGCACCATAGGCGGGCTCCGGCCGAGCGAGTACTCGGCCAGTACTCTAAAATTTCGAACTAAAATAGACCATAAAAACTGTTTGCACGGTCCGAACGATTGCCCCGTCTTCGCAAATCGCTCAAAATTGACCCTAGAACAACTGTGCAAAATTACGTAGATGTGTCATTTCGTGCAGTATTATTGTAACATGCCACTGGACTAATACCCGGGCCGGGGCGAGCCCGGGCGAGCCGGGGCCCCTCGGGCCGCCCGGAGAAGCGCGGTGAGGTAGGAGGCGGCCCAGGTGCGCCTGGCCCAGCCCGCCCTACCCGGTGCAGGGCTGGGCCCTGCTTGTGCGTGTGCGTGCGGCCGGCAGGAACACTTCCGCCCCTAATCGGAAGCGCACCTCCGGCCCCGCGCGGACTGGGCGCAATGGTCTACACCGCTCATCATCATCATAAACATCATCACCATCATGAACAGCACCTCGCGGAGCGGCGCCAGTCAGGCCCTGCGTCCCGCTCTTCTGATGTCGCTATCCCTATGGGTCTGTCAGTGTTGCGCGATTGTGATTTGACGAATGGCAGAGGGGCCGGTTTACCAATTGAACCTGACGAAACGGCGGCGGCGCGCGGCGGGTTGGGCTAGAGATCAACCAGGACGGGGAGGGGCGAGGCGGGGCGGGGCGGGGCGGGGCGGGGCGGGGGCGGGGCAGGCTTTTAGCCGCTTTTGCCTTTTGAGGCGCGCGGCTACGCTCTGGCTCCGGCCCGCCGAGACCATCTCCGGCCCGCCCTGCCCAGCCCTGCTCTGCCCTGCCCTGCCCTGCCCTGCGCAGCCCTGCCCTGCTCCGCTCCGCCCCGCCCCTGCCTCGCCCCGCCCCGCTTAGGCCGAGCTGCGCGTGAGGTCCGATAACACTGATAATCCAAGTGTTCAACCCTTCAACACTTTAAAGTGTTAAAATACCATGTAAACATATAAATGTGTTCAACATAGTTGTTGTACACTTACAAGTGTTCAACTCAGAAGTTGTGCACTTTAAAGTGTTCAACTCAGAAGTTGTGCACTTAAAAGTGTTCAACTCTCGAGTTACACACTTCCTTAGCTTGAACGCATTGTATCAGGGAAGTGTGCAACTGGAGAGTTGAACACTTACAAGTGCTCAACTTCTGAGTTGAATACTTTTAAGTGCACAACAACTCTGTTGAACACTTTTATTTGTTTAAATGGTATTTGAACACTTAAAGGTGTTGAAGGGATGAACACTTGGTTTATCAGTGAATTTGTCGCGCTGCCTTCACCTCCTGGAGCAGTGGGGCCGCGGCAGCTGCAGACTGGAGCCGCGCGCGATCAGTCGACTGATTCAGAAGAGCGCTCTTCTCGCTCTGTCACTCTCGCACCTGTCCGACGCGCCCAGTAAGTGCGAGAGAGGCAGGGCGAGGAGAGCGCTCTTCTGAATCAGTCGGCAGGAGCTGCAGAGCGCTGCGAGCGCGCCGCTATCAGGCGGGGCAGGGCTGCGTTGAGGAAGCTGACAGTGGCGGGGCGGGGCCGGGCCTGCTGCCTCTGCTGACCCAGTAACTCGATTACCAACACAGCAAGCGCCGCATGGCGCCGCCCAGCGCGCCCAGCGCCCCTCGGGTGGGGCGGGGCGGGGCGGGGCGAGGACGGGCGCCAGTGGTGTCTTTTGTGGGACTGCGTGGCCCGGCCGGCATCGGGAGGCTTGAGGATGAGGGAAGGGAAGGATCCGCCTCGCAGTCACTAGTCACGTTTGAAACCGAACCTCTGCAGTGACATGGCACCGCGCCTCCCGTGTGGCATCGGCGAGAGATGCTGGCAATTGAATCAGACATTTCCTCAAAAGTACTGTTATTTTTAGGCAACGGAGCTGCCTTCTAAAATCGCTTTGAAACGTATGTCAATTGTTTTATATGGCCCCTTACGGAAGGAAAAAAACAGCTCCAGGGATTTTGATAATATTTCCTACATTTATTGTATGTAAACTTGTATACTAACTCTTTAAGTTTAATAGAAATTTAAATTACAGATTTTCTGTAAATTTGAACTGAAATTTCAGTTGCTAAGGTAATGCTCGATTTGTCAGCTGAAATCACCAGGAGAAGGGGATAGTTTTTCGTGGTGGGGGTAGGCGGAGCCAAGCCAACACGGAGCGAAAGAGAAGAGAAACCTCTAAAGTCTGCGTTCAAAAACGAAGCTCTGCTTCAGTGAAACGCGCAAGACACCACTGAAATTCGCACGTGACTACCATACCGCCCTTTCGAAACCTTCTTCATTTTTACCGAAAAAACAGACGACTGTGGCGCACTTCTGCCAACCTAAGATAATAATTTCAAATAGTAACGTAGGGGGATTAGTGATCCTTTTTATGTTTTCTAGGTTGGCATGTTGTGTAAACAAGGTTTGTTTGTGGAGGACGCCCGTGCGCCGTGTCGCCGGCCTTCTTTCAACCATGGCTGCCTCGGCCGGGGGCTGAGGCTCCCACCTTGCGACTTTAAATCATCGTATAAAGGTATCGAAACTGTATACGTAAATAGTAGTTTTATACCTGCAGAAAACGGTTTGGTAAGTTTGACTTCAATCTGTTGAGCAGAATTCTTGAAATGGTAGACATTTACGTGTATCTTTTTCGTAAATCACTTTTGTTTCTACTTATTGAACCTCCATGAAACTTTGCGAAACAATTTCCGCAGGTCTGAAACTGCTATTTTCACATTAATTTCGGCTGCCTAACATTTCGTTCAGCTAAAATAAATAGTTAAAGTCGCTAGGTGCGCTAGTATTAAGATGGTGTGTTGTGTAAACAACGCCTTTACTCCGCGTTTTCCCGACAGAGCGCACCCCGTCGCGGCCGCGGCGCGCGTGCCCGCGCTCTCCTGGGCGTACCAGTGGTATTAGTTGGGGCCCCGGTTCACCATTGCTTAGTCTGCTTACATGGTTAGAAGGCATGACAACTCTGGTATGCATATTTTGGATCAATGAAAACTTTTAAAACTAAACAAAACTTTTCACTACTTGAAACTCGCCTTGCCAATTCGAACTTAGATTCATCCAGCCACTAATCACGACTCTCGTAAACTAAACAAAACTATACTGGTTTTTCTTACAGTCTTATTATACCAGGGTGTCGAGCGACCGGGAAAACCGGGAAAACCGGGAATTAGCCGGGAATTTAATCCGACCGGGAAAAGTCCGGGAAAAGTCCGGGAATTTTGCATTTAATCCGGGAATTCTGGCATTTACGGCAAACATACCCACTGCAGTCAAATAAATAATTTTTAACCACCTGAAAAAGGAAAATTTGAGGCTAAAAAGGTTAAAAATATCCGGGAATTTCGTTGATCTCTGTCCGGGAAAACCGGGAAAAAGCCGGGAATTTTAAATGCGGACGCCGCTCGACACCCTGTATACACTCACAATAATTTTACCATAGTTATAGAAACTCCGTTGTCTACCAGGATTTTTTTTTTTCTGATTGTGTGCTCTTTGATTTTTAGTCCGGTGGTCATTTTTTTAAAGCTCGTGTTTGGGCTCCTTGTTATAGCCACAGCCTTGAGGGTTCGCGAGCTGTACGGGAGGTGCCCGCTCCGCCCCGCCCCACCCCGCCCCGCCCTCGTGAGAGCCACTGCTGTGTCCAGTTTACATAATTAATTGAACTAGAAGCGCCCCCCTCCCCCTGTCCCTCGTACACATACACGAGCGATTGTATATATCGACCATAATGGCGAGGATGTTTTTTATTCGCGGTCCGGCCTGGTGTTTGTGTTTAGCCGCAGTATGGGGGGGCGCCACGCCGTGCCGCGGGCCCCGCCGGGCCCCGCCGGGCCCCACCGGGGGAGGAGAGGCGCGTGCCGACCCAGAGGTCCTCAGGCGCGGAAATTAGCTATTCTGCTGTCTGCTGCTTAGGAGCCAGTCGGTAAGCACGTATAAACCCTCTAACCCCAAGCTGCCAGTGTTATTTTAATTTTTTATTCCTGTTTGTGTGTGTTTTCACTTTCACTAAAGGTAGGTATCCGTCGTCAACACCAACCCCTCTTTTCTACGCTTACAAACGTGATAGGTACCGGGTGTTTCTTTGAATGCGTAACAATGTTGTGGGTTTGCCTACCCCATTCGCCCGTACGGCGCCGCGCCATGGCCCCTGAAGCCCTGGCGAATATGCAATCCCGCAACACTGTTACGTATTCAAAGGAACGCCCGGTACAAGGCTAATCTGCGAGACGCCCCTTTCGTTTTGCCAATTCATATCTCAAATTCTGACCAAAAGAAGTAGTAAGATACATATATGAAGTACAACTTCCCCAAAAGACTGCTGCTGAATAAAATGTTATTATTATTATTATTATTATTATTATTATTATTATTATTATTATTATTATTATTATTATTATTATTATTATTATTATTATTATTATTATTACTACTACTACTACTACTAACCTTCAGATTTTGAATTTCGTTCTCACATGAAGCAGCATGTCTTTTGTCCCGCGGCGGGCGGACGGGTGGGGAGGGGCGCGTCCGCTAGCTGACCTGTCGCTATTCACTGCAGGGCAGACACTCGCGCCAGCCGCGCCAGCTCACATCTCTTTCTCCTGCCGCGCCGCGCACACAGGCTCGGGCAAAGCGGCGCAGCGCGCAGCTCAGCGTGTGTGGAGCAGCGCGGGGCGGGCTGAGCGAGCATTGCGCAGTCGGGCCTGGCCGGGGCAGTGCGGGGGAGCCAACAACCGCATTACTATAGTGGCTCAGTTCGGTTCACCGTGCGGGGCGGGGCGGGGCGGGGCGGGGCCTCTTCCATTCAGCAAGTCCCTCGGTTACACACGCACGCGCGCGGCGTGCACAGGGGCTGCGGCCGCGCCCCGCCCCGCCCCGCCCCGCCCCATGTACGGGCGCGCGGGCGCAGGGTGACCCTGCACGTGTCAGTGCGGTCTGCTTATTGTTTGCCGCGCGGGCAGAGCGCTGTGCTGCTGTGTTGTGTGTGGATCAATGTTGTTTCGACAAGCTGGAGTGGCACATAGAATTCGTGTGGCTTCAAAGCAAAATTTCATTTGTGTTATTGGTTGGCACATGGGAATAAGTAGGCGGAGCTCCCAGCTGCTTGCCCTGTCACGCATAAGTATCGTCAACTTTTGCAAAAGTGGTGCACTGCCTTTCAGTTAACACCTTACGATGAATCTCGCGTAAGATAAACCCCGCAGAACTAAAAGCCACTGTAGGGTGCATCACCGTTGCACATTGACATTAACCGTTGCCTACGGCGAAAATTTACCGGAAGCGACATACTGCTGTAGTGTTGCGCCGTTCACTGTAGCTTACACTCTAAATGCGATGGGACAATTTTGTTCCCCCCGTAGAAACGTTTTTGCGCGCATCCAGAGTAGATGCAAAATTTGTTTCTAAAACTAGACATATTGTTCTAAATATGACACAATATGTCTAGTTTTAGAAACAAATTTGCATCCACTCTGGATGCGCGCAAAAACGTTTCTATGGGGGGCACAAAATTGTCACCTCGCAGAGTTACAGCGAAATTCACAATAAAGCTTTTACACTGTTAGATTGGATTGAAAGCAGAGCTAACTTGCACCAGTGTTTTGAAGAAAGAAATGTATAAAAAGGACATCATATTCTGTTTCTTTTAAAACAATTTTTCCCTATGTTTTGGGCTATCAGAGCATATTGATGTGGTCCGAAGTATCGCTCGGCATTGACTTTATCACGTGTTATCATCGAGTAAAAATCGCTTCGCAAAAAAACGTGCCACTTTTGCCATGCCGACAGGGGCCGCGGAAGTACTATACGACCGGGGAGGGGCGACTTAAGTGGTGTCGTGGGTGTTGCCTACCCACCCGGCGGTTTTGGTTGCTTTCTTAACGTGAATTTTGTAAAATTCAAAAAGAAAAGCTTTTTTCCCAAATAATAGATTTTTATAAAAAAGAATAGCCTTTACATTAAAAAATAAAACAAATTGATCTAGCTAATGACTTTAAGAAGAGTACAATTTACAGGACAAGTTACAGAAACCAAAAATTCGTTTAAATTTAAACATTTTCAGAGCGCTTAGTAAATGAAAAGACCTCCATTGACCAAGGAAATGTGTGTTTTCTGCACATTTCGACCGGGTGCAGGTTTGCATTGAACAAGTGACAGAGTTGCATCCGTCCGATGGACCGTTGCGCCGTCCATGCTCTCTAACGCAACGCACCCTTCACCCTACATCTTGAGGGGGAAATGGGGGGGAGAGGGCTTCGTTCCCCCTGTTTGATTTTCTTTTTTTTTGCTTTGGCCCCACTCGCCCCCCACTTCCGTGGCCTCTGCATGCCGACGCGGTGGGCATGGCCGGGGGCCGGACCCTCTGGAGCCGCTGGAGTCACTGGAGCCACTGGAGCCGCTGGAGCCACTGGAGCCACCAGAACCGCTGGGAACCTCTTGAGCCGCGATGAAGCCTGTCTCCGGAGCCGCTAGAGCTGCTGGCGCCACTGGAGCAGCTGGAGCCTGGCGCTGCTGTAGCCACTTAAGCCGCTGGAGCCACTGGAGCCACTGCATGGAGTCACCAGAACCGCTTGGAACCTCTTGAGCCGCGATGAAGCCTTTCTCCGGGGCCGCTAGAGCTGCTGGAGCCACTGGAGTAGCTGGAGCCTGGAGCCACTGGAGCCACTTGAGCCGCTGGAGCAGCTGTAGCCAGGCGCCGCTGGAGCCACTGGAGTCACTGGAGCCGCTGGAGCTACTGGAGCCACCAGAACCGCTGTGAACCTCTTGATCCGCGATGAAGCCTTTCTCCGGAGCCGCTAGAGCTGCTGGAGCGTGCTGGAGCTACTGGAGCAGTTGGAGCCTGGCGCAACTGGAGCCACTTGAGCCGCTGGAGCCACCGGAGACTCTGGTGCGGCTAGAGCCACCAGAACCGCTGGGAACCTCTTGAGCCGCGATGAAGCCTGTCTCCGGAGCCGCTAGAGCTTCTGGAGCCACTGAAGCTTCGGGAGCCTGGCACCACTGGAGCAGCTGTAGCCTAGCGCCACTGGAGTAACTAGAGCCGCTGGAGCCCCCGGAGCCACTGGAGACTCTGGTGCCGCTGGAGCCACCAGAACCGCTGGGAACCTCTTGAGTCGCCCTGAAGCCTGTCTCTGGTCTGGAGCCTTTAGAGCCTCTGGAGCTGGAGGCTGGAGCCACTGGAGCCACTGGAGCCTAGCTGCTGCGCTCGAGTCGCAGTGCGCAGTGCGCACTGGAGTGCAAACCCAGGTCAGGGTGCGTGCGCTTGCCCCGTTGTCGAGAACAATTGCAGCGCCGCCAAATAATAAGACTCGCTGTGTGAACAGCACTGGCAATGTCTCGCACAGGGGGCAGGAGGCGAAAAAAAAAAAAATCGAGTTTTATTCGGCTCTGTGAAAGCGAAAACGCTCTGCAGGGAGAACATACATTTTCGAATAATCGTTGTCAAGTAAATGTTAATGGTTTCTTGGACGAGAGATGCGAAAAACCGAGCATACCTCAGAAAGTATGACAGAAGATGATCCCGCTGCATGAGTGGAATCGTATATCGTAAAGGGGAATGAAATGAGGGAAGGGAAGAAGTGCGCTACTGACAGTACGAAAAGGAGTATGGAAGGGGTGACAGGCTGCGCCCTTGTTGAAGGACGTCTGAAGTCGAAGGACGCGCAGCCGCCCCCCCCCCCCCCCTCTTCTCCCGGCTCTGCCCCCCCTCTCCGCTCCATTTCCCCCTCCGCACCTCTCTCTACCTTTCTTTCTTCACTCCCTATACTTTCGACGCCGCTCCCAATGGCGATCACCGGGCAGAGCTAATTGGAGAGGCGGTATTCACACCTTTCCACAAGAGGGCGAGAAAGAGATAGGCAGGCAGATAGAGACGATGTTTTTCCTCTTAGAGAAAACTTTAAAGTTATGGTATTTTTCGGTATTTTTGGCTCGCCGCAATTTAACGATGGCGGTTCCAACCTCTCCTGAAGGCTGAAAAAAGTTAAAAGTTTTTTGTTGTCTGTGCGCACGATAACTCAAGAACAAGTTGAGATTCTGAACGGAAATTTTGCTGGAGCTTCGTGGCTGAAAAAACTCAAATACTGAAAAAGAATACTTTGATAAATCAGGAGATTATTTTCAGAATTCGCAGTTTCAATTTCGTTTTAAGACAAAGCCTCAAAATTTTCTGAGTTGACACTGAAATTCCAAATATTGCAGTCAGGATTTCAGAGTAATTGGTAGGAATATTCATAAGTAGATTTCCAGACTACACTCTGAATTCGGTTTTCAGAGTTACCCCAATAAATTGTTAGTATGAGGTTCATTTTGCTCATGAACGGGGCACATTATTGCCCGTAGCCTAATGGTGAAGGAAACGGATTCCCATCGTCAAGATCAATGGATCGATCCCACCCATAGGCAATCCAGAATAAACAGTGAACTGGCCTTGACTTGGGTTTCAAACAACTGTTGCCTTGCGAAAAATTTATCAGTTCAAATTTTTAACGAGTTGACGTTCAAAACTAATTTCAGTCTTGTTGTCTGAATTTTCAGACTTAGTCGTGCGAATCTGCACTTCTTAAAATTCAGATCGGAAAGCAATCTGAATTTTCAGACTTTTGTTCTGTAAATAAAAAAGAAAAAAAAAGACAACTTTAGACTGTAACTACTGAAAATTCAGAAAAACTTTTTTTACAGTGATTAAGTTTGGATTTCAGAGTCCCATCTTAATAATTTACCCGCGGTCAAAATTAATTTACGTTTTTTTAATGCCGTAAGAAGTAATACAACAAGTTGCAAACCTGCAAGCGAATAGGGATTTAAAGCCTGGTAATATTACCGGTAAGATATGGTAATTTACCGTATTTTACGGTTATATTACGCGAAGGCCGGTAATATTGGTAATATATGGTAACATTCAAAATACTTATGTTTTGCTAAATCTGGGCTTTGAAACTATGTTTTATGATCAATGCGCCTGAATTTGGGTGCACGGCGTACGCGCTTGCAACCCTTGCCCCTCCCTAAGCCACGAAAGGCCAGGGAAACAACCTTACGCCCACATCTTGTGAGGGTGTGTGTGTGTGTCAAGGGAAGCTCTGTCATATCGTTTGCACGCAAGTCGTTGCCGTTTGTGTCAGTTAATTGAGTATGGCGCCAAAACACCAAAGGGGAATGTATACAGTGTCATATTCCAGCTAAAAAAAACTTTTTGAAAATGTTTTGCAAATTTTGCAGTGTTATGGGGCTTTGCAGGTTGTGAAACATTTCATTGCAATTGCTAAGCAATCGAGGGGTAAACAACTCTGAATTCGGTGTACAAATTTCTTGAATTTGAATTGAATTTGTCTGAATTAAATTGAATTCGTTTTGAATTATCTTTGAATTTTTTGAATTTATTGCGAAGTTTTTTGAAATTATTGTGAATTTGTTGTGAATTTACTTGAATTCGTTTTGAATTCGCTTGAATTTGTTTTGAATTCGTTTTGAATTCGCGTGAATTAGTTTTGAATTCGCGTGAATTAGTTTGAATTAGTGTGAATTTTGAATTAGTGGTGTACATCAAAATTCGGAGTTATTTACCCCTCGTAAGCAATACTCTGTTCTTTCAAAGGAATATCTTAAAAACTGAATTTACAACTTTAGGCCTGATAGCATTTCCCCTTTTACAAGCTTTAATTTCTATTTTAAATAAGTAAAGACCTATCAGTAGTAGGGAGGCACCATTCTACGGTGGACACCGTTAAAGGAATTAACGGTAATTTCCGTAGTTTTCACCGTCATTTTTTTTTTACAGTGTACTGACTCATCTCTTAAAATTGTTAAAATAGTCATAGAACTTTCACAAAATACCTCACACATTGAAAACCAGATATATTTGCTGTTTTTTTTAATATTACCAAATATTACCTAAAATTACCGTAATTTACGGTAAGTTACGGTAAATTACCGAACAATTTTATATTACCGGTAATTTTAAATCCCTACAAGCGAAAATTTAGCCTGCTTGGCCACAACTTTTGCCGTATTTGCGTGGTATTCTGTTTTTTTTTTGTTTTTTTTTTTAAATTTATTATTTTTAAAATATATACTACCGCAACCACAGGAATACAGAAAGCGCCACAGGCCGAGGTAGACTTACCGGGTGTTTCTTTGATTGCATAACAGTGTAGCGGGTTTGCATACTCGCCAGGGCTTCAAGGGCCATATGGCGCCTTACGGGCGAATGGGCTAGGCAAACCCGCAACACTCTTACGCATTCAAAGAAACACCTGGTACGCAGGCGCGTCGCAGCATTTCAGTTTCGCGAGATGACGCGAAGTCTATTACGCGATACCTAGTTGACGCGGCTTGTTGAAGAACAACACTCTCAGATTCTTACTAGACCTTTTTCACAACAGACGTTAAGACATTTGCAAATATCGCCATAATACATACCCTTTTCTCTCTAGCTATTGTCATGAAGAATTAGCTTGTATGTAGGGTAATCAAATAATAAAAAGGTTGGCATTGTTGTTGCACAAACCGCTTAGTAAGCAGAGTAGAAATTTGTCAACAGACCGATATTAATGTATCCATAGAAGACTGAGGGTGTGTGACTCTGAAGCGTTGTTAGGCACGAAGCACAGGAAAAGTAAATGACTGGTCGTCGAGGTTATGAGAGAGAGAACATACTCACCTGGAGCATTGTTCTAAAGCTAACGCACAAGCGAGCATGACTTCGTTGAAGGGCAGTGCGTCGCCGTGCGTGGTGGGTGCGGCTGCGGGGAGGCGGGCGAGCTCTGCTTTTATCCCTCTCCCACGCTTGTTTTGGATTGGATCATCTTGCTTCTCATCTTTGTTTCGGGCGAAGTATGTCGTTTGTTGGATTATCTCAGAGGGCTTCCTGTCTCGTCTCGCTGCTTACTGATGCATAGCCTGTGGCTGGACTCGGTCCGGTCCTCGCCGCGCTCATCATGTGAGTCCGTTGCATCATTTCATCAGCGTGCGAACTCCCGACGCTTCCATCGGTTACAACGTCGTGTCGGATGTCCGGCCTGTCCGAGTCTGTTGTTCTGTCTGAATGTCGAACGCCGAGTGAAAGCAGCAGAGCGGCGGACAGAGTCTGGAGATAATGATAAGAATTTTTATTTTTTCCTCAAGAGGTAATTTTTATTCTCAATTTCTTATTTATTTATTTTAAATGATTTGGCTAACTGATTACCGGTTATCAACGCCCATGTTCACAGGGATCTCCGTCGAAGTCCCTCTGAGTGCTTCATTGTGCTTCTTCAAGGCCTCCAGGTTCATTCGCCCAAAGTCCCGGGGACGACACGACGCGCGCGGGGCAGGTGCAGCGGCCCTGCGGGGGGGGGGTGCAGGTGGAGGCCCCTCGGCGGCTGCCTCGACCCGCCCCCACCGCGCCCCCGCCCGGCTAGGGCTCGCGGAACCCCTGCCCTCGCCTCCCCCCTGTCCTGCAGGAGAAGTGGAAGGGAGCCGCCGCGGCCGGGAGGGGGTAGGAGGAGCAGAAATTACTCTCGCTAGTGTGGTGTAACTCTAAAGCGACGTATAAAAACGGGTGGGCTGCAGGCGGCCGCACCACTCTGCAGAGCTGTGCCGCGGTGCCCGGTCTCAAACTCAAACTCGACCATGCGTGTGTTAGTGGTAAGTCTGCTGAGCCGTGCGTGCCTGCGGTGCCCGCCTACGTTGTGCTTTCGACTTGGAGCTTCGTCGTCTTCGCCGACTCGACCCCCCAAAAGGACTATAAGGACTACTCCTACACCTCCGAGTGAAGTGAAAATCGAAAGTGAAACGTCGAGTGATTTCAACGAACGTGCAGTGCCGAAGTGCCATTAGAGTGAGAGTGGTGCCGTGAGAAGTGTTGGCCGAGGGAGAATTTTATATGTGGATATAAGTGCCGGACTTGTCTAGTTTGGTGTCAGGAAAATTTAGAGACTAACTAGTAGCCGAAAATGCGTGTTTCTCGTTTGATTTATAAGTGAAAGAAAGTGAAAGGATGCAGAAATCGGAAGCATCATATTTATTGCTCTATTCTAAGGCGATGGATTTTCTTTAGATCTAAGTTCTGACGGACGATTGATGATAAGCTCGTAGAATGTCGTTAGATTAGAAGTTCAGACAATTATTATAAATGCATACAGCTATTGTATCCATGATCACTAAGATACTTTGGATGAAAATGTCCGTTTTACCTGGCGTTCCATACAGCCAGCGGGCTCAGTTTCTGCAGTTTCTGTTTACGTTTTTTTTTTTTTCTGACAGAAAGCCTTAAAAAAAAAACCGGAAGTTTACATAAGTATTCTACTTACATCTTATCTTATATTGGATAAGTTCGGGTGTGTATGTGTGTGTTGGGGGGGGGGGCAGTTACTGTAAATGTGCTAGCCTGGACGAGGAGCTCATCATACTGAAATGTTTAGCATCAGCACCGTAGGTTACATCGTCATCGTGGTTTCTAGAAACATGTCCGTTCGACTTGTGGGCGTGATTCTGGCACGTAAGGCCCTCGACTCGACTAGAGCTCGCAGAGCGCGGACTTCATTCAGTGTTATGAGTCATGAGTGCAACGCCCGCGCTCTTGGGTTTGCCGTGCTCTTAATGTCTGCCGACATGCTTGACGACCAGCTGGGCGGCCCCCGCGGCCCCCCGCGGCCCCCCGCGGCGCTGCAGCGGGCTGCGACCGGCTCCACAGCTGATGACGCCGGCCTTGTGGAAGGTCGGGATGTTGGCCGGACCGCTCGGCGGCATGTGTGTGTGTTGGGGGCTGGCCTGGCTGGGACCAGTAGCGGCTCCGTGCGCGGGTTGGTTGGCGAGAAATGTTTTGATGGAGGCTGCCATGCTGCTGGCACGGCGCCATGTGGCTGCTCTTTGCTACGTTTTGAAAAGTACCGGTCACCTAACAAACTTTTGTTGGTTGTTTTAGCGTGTCTTTTCATCTTCATCCCGCTCCACCAGACTTTAGCCTACCTATCATCTAGTTTTTCTCGCCTTGAGGAACGGCCCACGTGCTTCCTGGCTTTAGAGAACGCATACCTCAAAAATAGTCTTGAAAATTTGTAATCGCGGCAGTAAGTTAAATATGCTGTCACTTTCGGGCATGCTCTTTGATTAATTTCTCTTCCGTGATGACCAAAGCAGAGTTTTCACGCGATAGTGTGTTTTACCCTTATTCACTTTAACCGATTTTAATTGAAGACTTAGTTTCTCTCCGCTGTGTGTCCACCGAGCTAAACTCTTAATTTCACTCCTCTGAACCTGTGGCGCCCGCTGGCTGCCGCGCCCCCCGCCCCCCGCCCCCAATGCTTAAGCCCAAGCCGGAAACAAACTTTCAAGAACGGTCCGGCGGTCCGGCGGTCCAGCCGAGCAGCGACACGCCACGCTAGGCTACGTCGGCTCACGACGCGCAGCACCGCGCAGCACCGCGCAGCACCGCGCAGCACCGCGCAGCGCAACCCTCCTTCCCTCCTCATCCAATTGCGGTAAGGCGCGGCGCGGGCCCCGTCCCACCCGTCCTGAGCAGGGCCGGACCCGGACGGCCACGGAACACCAGCGGAAGACCGTTGACCCCTCCGCCCCGCCCCGCCCCGTCCCGCCCCGTCCGGCTAGGTCGCGTAAACGCTCTCCAAAACGGCGGAGCAGGACAAGAGGCGGGCGAGGCTTGTGGGGTGATGTTTATCTGGCGAGCGGTTTTACGGGTTTTACTAGCTTGGCTTACATTCCTCAGTGCACTCTCTATATATATATGTGCCCTCGCACTAGAAATCCAAGCGAACGAGTGTCGCTCAATTGCAGATGAGTGAGTTTCGTGGGGGAAAACAACTTTGAATTTTGGTGTGCACATATTTTCGAAATTCTCATGAATTTTTGTGAACTTTTACATATTTTTGTGGTGAATTTTCACTTGAATTTCACATATTTTTCGTTAATTTTCCTGATTTTTTTTCCGAATGTGCCTGGACTTCTCCTTAATTCCTCTGAAGTTTCCTGAATCTGTGTGATTTTTTATGAATTTCTCTTAATTTCTCGGAAGCTTTCTTAAATTTTCTAAATTTTCCTGAATTCTGAGGTGTACAGAAAATTCAAAGTTGTTTCCCCCTTGGTGAACTTATTCGCTCAGATACAGTCGAGTACGTGAAAAAACTCACTCACTTGCCAGTGCGATTTCCTGCGCGAATACAAATTCGCTCATTTGTCAATGGACACCTCTCCAAGAGAGCGAATTTGTATGAGCGAATAGTTTTTACTCACCCGTATGTCTGAGTGAATTAATCCTCAACCACTTACAAGTGAGCAGCATTGGTGCTCTTGGAATTCCAGTGTTCCTCAAACACGCCGAATCAGTTCTCGATGACCTGGCTGGGGCCCGGGCCCGGCACCCCGCACGGGCTGGGCAGCTGGGCTGGCCTGCGTGCTTCGAGAGAGTCTGCACTTCGGTGCAATCCTCGAGGAAATGCTGTGCTGGACCGCGCCGCGCCACGCCGAGCCACGCCGGCGTGGCCGGATGAGTCTTTTGTCGTCAGACTGCACTGCTATGCTGCTTATCTCCCATTGCTCGGGCCGGCCTGCTCCTCTCTCTCTCTCTCTCTCTCTCTCTCTCTCTCTCTCTCTCTGTCTCTCTCTCCCCCCCCCCTCTCTCTCTCTCTGTCTCTCTCTATCTCTCTCTCTGGCGCGGCGTCACGTCTAGCTTCCTGCAGTCTGGAGAGTCACCAGGAGGGGCACTCGGTACCGCCGCGCCGCGCGCCGACTCTGAAGTTCCATTTAGGCGAAATCTCTCTCGCTTTGTACCCCGCGGCAAAGGTTTCTAGCCCCCGCGCCCCTTTCATCCCCCCGCCCCCGCACTTGCTTCTTTATCGTCATTTTCTTAACCTCAGGAGACTACACGGGGCGGGGCGGGGCAGTCTATGCAGGTCGGTTTGATAGCCTATAGACCGTGTAGCGGGTCCGGCCGGGTGCTTCTCAGGAGCGCCGAGCCGAGCGGCGCGGCGTGCTTCCTCTCTCATGCTTAGCATGCGTGGCTGCGTGGCGTTTGCAGCAGCCTGGCTGGAGCCTGGACGTCCGGTCCGGTCTGGTCCGGCGCTGTCCGGCCGGCGCGGCGCGGTGATGTAACAGCCGGGGGGAGGGCCAGGCCAGGGCGGGCCGGCGGGCCGGGGCCCCTCGCCCTGTGGGGCCCCGAGGCGCCGCCGGCCCCGGCCAGCCGATTGATTCAGAAGATCGCTCTCAGCTTTCCGTCCTTGTTGCACTTACAGCGGTGCCCTATGCTGCCCACGGTAGTGCTCCATGAGTGTGACGAGGACAGAGGTACGAAAGTGATCTTCGGACTCGCTCGGCCGCCATGCCGCGCCGCCTCGAGCCGCTATCGGCGACGCTCCGCTCCGCGCCTCCTAGGCGGGATCGCCAGCGACTGCAGCCCCCCCCCCCGCACGCAGTACCGTACCGTACACCGCACAGCAGCACACGTCGCCGCTCGTTTCTCTTCATTTCCCTTGGCTATCGCCGCGCTGTGCCGTGTCCGGCCGTGTCCTCCGCCCAGCACTCTCCTCCTCCTGCTCTCACTGGTATCCGCCGTTTCCGGTCCGCGTTGACCAGCGCAGGCGGGGCGGTGCGGTGCGGGGCGGTGCGGGGCGGTGCGGGGCGGTGCGGGGCGGTGCGGGCCAGTCGCACGCCATCAGCTGCGCTCGCTGAGCTCCAATCCCTCCTCTGCCGACGCAGACGTGTGGATTTGGAGAGAAACGCTTTAGAGATGCGTTTGCTTTAATGACTTCTTGCAGACCGATTCCGCTGCCTGCGACCCCTCTGTCTCTCACGCACTCGGGGAATGTGCTGGCAGTCGGGTCGGACGGCTGGACACGTCGTGCCTAGGCCTCGTGGTTGCCCGCGGGCAGGGCGGGGTGGGGGGGGGGGGCGTGCGGGCGTGACCCACGCGGGGCCTGAGGGAACCTTAAGCGCTGTCCGCCCACCCGCCCCGCGCCGCCCCGCCGGGGCGCGAGCTGTTTTACATTGCTGGCGTCTCCCTCTCCCTCTCTCTCGCACCCCTGCTCGCGCCCAGTGTCGCTGTCACAGAGGTCGTCCCGCCCGCAGCGGGCACGGTGCCAAAAGAAAAAGGAAGAGGGACCCCGCGCGGGCGCCTCCGTGGAGGGCCGAACCCTCCGCCCCGCCCCGCCCCGCCCACGCGGTCGGGCCGGGTCGGGTGGGTGACGCCACCGGCCGCCGTGCCTAAGCAGCCGGAGCTGGCCGCGGCGTGGGGCGGGGCGGGATAGATGCAGAACATGGTCCAGAGATAGTCACGGCGCGGGTACAAGCCGCAGCAGCACGGGGCGTGCACCGAGCCTGGTGCAAGGCGCGTGGCCGCCACAGCGAAAGGCACCGCCCTGGACGGGAGCGGGCAGTGCAGTGAGGAGAGGAGGGGGGGGGGGGTGAGAACCGTGACCGTGGACTCCGACAAAGCCGCGACAAGGCAGCAGGGGCGGTGTCCTCGGGAGGCTGCGCGACAACAGATTCACTTTCGAATCTGTTTGGAAGAAGGGGGGCGGAAGGCGGGGTCTAGAAGACGGATCTTTCCTGTCGCGTTGCAGCCTTCTCGTTTTTTTTTTTTTGGTTTGTTTTTTGTCCTGTGGCTGAGTTGTGTATAAGGTGATAGCGTTAGGAAAGTGTCAGACAGGGCTGGGAGGGAGGGGAGGGGCGAGGCGAGGGCCTAACGATGAGCCGGAGGCCGGAGGGGATCGGCGGTAATACGGTTAGGCCGTGATTGGTTGACGCTGTGTTCCCGGGCCCCGCCGCCGCGCCGTGGCACCCGCATCTCAACGCCCCAAGCAATTCTGGTCGCAATGTCTGATGGAAAATCTCTTTCCTCTATATTTGGAGCCATTGCCCTCGCGCAAAATAAACACCTCGTATTTATCTTTTTATTTCCCCTAGACCCTTAATTTCCTCCCTCCTTCCTTCCCTCCCCCCTGTCTCCTTTTCTCTCTCTCTCTCTCTCTCTCTCTCTCTCTCTCTCTCTCTCTCTCTCTCTCTCTCCCCCTCCCACTCCCTCCCTCCCTCTTCCTTTCCGTCTCTTTCTCTTCTCTCTCTCCTCATTCTCTTTTATCTCTATCCTTGCACGTTGTGTTTTTCCCCCTCGGACGCGCGGCTCGCTGCAGTACCCACAGGAAATATTGTACATAAGAGTAGTTCCAAAAGAAGTTGGCGAAGCGAGGAGTGCAGCGGCTCTCTACGCCGTCGTTATGGCGCCCCACCCGGCGGAGGACGTCGTTGGACGCCCCGCCCCGCCCCGCTCCGCACCCCGCCCCGCCCCGCCCCATTCTTAGCAATTTGTCCGGAGCAGACTGCCGTGCCGTGCCGCACCCGTGCTGCCGGGCGGGGCGGGGCGGGGCGGGGCCGGTCCAGCTCAGATTAGCGTGTGTTGTGGTTCCGGCCAACCTCATTCCGTCCGTGAAGGCATCGCCCCAGCTCGTCTAGCGCCGCGAGCCGCCCGGGGCCGGGGCGGTGCCGGCTGCCGGGGCGGAGGTGCCCGGAGGCGCCCGGAGGCGCCCGCAACACCGCCAGCGCAGCCTGATGTGAAACAGCGCCACGGCTCCGGTGGGCTCCGGCAGGCTCCGGTGTGTGCTGTTCCGGGCATGACTTGCGCCGGGCCGGGAGCCTCCGGGCGGCTGCTCCGCTGCTCAGCTACTGGAGAGGAGCAGGGGTGTCGTGTCGTGAAGCAGGAGGCGGTGCCGGACATGATGCAGGGGGTCGCGACCACCTCTTACCTTATCCGCATCGGCTTCCAGAGGAAAAAATCAATAAGAACTGTGTTGGATCTGATCGTGGATCCTTAACGCGAAGTGCTATCCTATCCAGACATAACCCCGTGGCCACCGGGGGAGTAGCAATTCTATATACAGCCCCCTAACGTGCTAGCTATCTTTTCATCTCAACCTGCTCTATGGACGCACCGTACAGGTCAAACTATTGAGAAACATTTTTGTATAGAATCGGTTGACTGATAAAAAGTGGGCCGTGCCGTATGCGTTGTCCAGTCCAGTCGGGCTCGTGGAATATTAATTTTCGATTTCCTCGTGGGAGCAGCGGCGCTGCCGGGCGCTGCCTTGCCTTCCGCGCGTGTGCCTCGGGGCGTGGCCGTTACCACCTCGTGGTTACCGCCGTTACGCAACGCCGCGCCAAGCCGCGCGCCGCGCGCCTTCATGAATGGAGAGACTTTGGCTCGGGCGGGGCGGGGCGGCAGGGCGGGGAGCCCAGGCAGGCAGGCAGGCAGTCAGACAGATACTGGTTCTGAAGAATGGAGGCCGCATTAGCCCCGCGTATCCACAGCGATTAAGTGCATGAGTCCGCGTAATCTGCCACCACCACGCCACGCCACGCCACGCCACGCCACACGCGGCCGTGCGCAGCGCAGTGCGGTGGGAGCGCCGTGCGGGTAGGCAGCACGCGCACAGCCGTGCGTCGGCCTCAGCCGGGTGGCCTGCCCTCCAGGGGCCCGGCCCAGTCTGCCTAACGGGCTAGTGCTAGTGGCTTGGCATGGCTGGGGCTTCCCCGCTAATCTTGCATTGCGCGTAAGTGCGCGTCGGGGGGGAGGGGGGGGGGGGCGACCACTCACCTGAAATGTGTACACATGATTCCCGGAATGATTGATTCCCAATTGATTCCCATCCGTATCTTTTCATTTCTAACTGTTTCTAGCGACATAAAACGCTAATTTCGGCTAGTTATATCTGATTTTTGGCGTTTCCTGATTTGTTGTTGTGGTTTTCATTGATTTCCCTTAATTTTTATATGATTCCCAGGCTTGTGCACACATGATTCCCAAAATTGTCGCCCCCTCGGTGCGCGTTTAGGAAAGTATCGTGAGGGCTCTTTGTTGACCGTAGGAGAACAGTAGGCCGCGTACATACGTTTATAGTACGTCAAGCTTTGTACCCTGCAGGAAATCGCGAGTTGTCGGCCGCGCGTTAAGTCCCATGGGCGTTATAGGTCGCGGAAGAAAGTATCGAGCGAGAGCCAGGCTGTGACGCCGCTCTTGTCTCAAGGCGTCGATACCCGTTGAGCCGCCGCGCCGCCCCGCCCCGCCCTACATGTTCCGTGCAAAGCACACACATTTGTTCCCCCGCACCCCTCGCGGTGTGTTTGGTAGAGGGGAGGGATGCCCTGCGGCCACGCCCCGCCGCCCCTCCCTCCTGCTCTCTCGCCGCCACGACAGCTCTCTTGATTGTTTGCTCCCGCAAGGTCAAGGTACAGAGAGGGGGGGGGGGGAGGTGTACACTGAGTTATTAACTCGTTTTCCCGATCAGCGCAGCGCAAACTTCCTCCGCTGCAGCGAGGCGCAGGCCCGGGGCCCGGAGCCCGGGCGGGTGCGCGGTGCACTCGTCAGCCTCGCCTCTCGCCTGGGTACGCGAGGCGTCAGGCACCCTTATGGGCACGGTGTTCATTCGTACACTTGGTGGTGCAACTTTTTGACTACAACTTAAAATATAACTTCTGAGGTCAGCATCATCTCAGGCGTGAAATTTCCTTGCAAACGAGCTCGCATATGATAGGGTTGCGATTTACGAGGGGCGGCCAACTCGAAAAAAACTTGTAAACAGAAATACCTGTGTATTTCTACAAATACACTAAAAATACAAGGAAATACTCTACAATACACATAAATACATAGAAATACTCAACAAAAATACGAGAAAAATACCGAAAAATACATGAGAAATACAAGAAATGCAAGGGAAGTGTACACAGAAATACATGAGTTGGCCGCCCCTTGGCGATTTATATTGAAGTGGGTATGTTCATCAAATCAAATGTCTGAAGTTGTATTTGAGGGAGTGTCCATGGTAAATTAACAATCTCAACCCTATCACATGCGAGCTCGTTTGAAAGGAAATTTCACGCCTGAGATGATGCTGACCTCAGAAGATATATTTTAAGTGGTAGTCCAAAAGTTGCACCCCCAAGTGTACCAATGAACATTCACACACCTACAAGTGTGCGACATTCGCACACTTGGATTTCCAGTGTGCTGTCGAGGGGCTGTGGAATCTCTCCCGCAGCGGTGCTTTGGCGGAGTCCTCGCGGCGGGGCGGGTCATCAGACGTCCTTCTGGAGCCACGGGGTGGGTCGCAGCGCCGCAGCCCGGCGCCGGGCGGGGGCAGGGCGGGGGTGTGCCCCCCGGTGTGCCCTAGGAGGCGTGTCGTCCTATCGCCCGTTTTCGCCCCCGCAGTGGTGTAGGCTTATTTGCCTCGCGCAGAACAGTGTCCCGTCGAGTTGGAATGTGGATCACCTGTTTTATCCGCTCCATGTGCATGTGTGTTTTGGGGAGCGTGCTGCAGCGTGCCAGCAGCGTACCCACCCCCGTCCAGCTTTTAAGGCAAATTTCCCGCCGCGCGATTGTGCGCGCCGCGCGCCACATGCCCCCGTGCCGTGCAACCGGGGCAGCGAGAGGGGATGAGGATCGGGTGGCGGTAGCGGGAAATCGAAAGCACTGCCGTCTGATTCAGAAGATTGCTCTCGCGCCTCCCTCCTTGTCGCACTTGTGGGGCCCTGCCATCCCCCACATAGTGCGGGAACGCCATAGGTGCGACAAGGACGGAGGTACGAAAGCGATCTTCGGAATCAGACGGCTGCGCGGCAGCCGGGGTGGGGGTGGGGGTGGGGGGGTGTAGCAGCGGCGGCCCGGCCCCCTCGAACTGCGATCAAAGGACAGGGCGAAATTGAGACAGGGATTCTTTGGGAGGGCGGCGCGGTATCATTTCCTTTAGGAGCCGCAGCGTCTCCCGCCGCCGCCAATGCGATGCCGCGAGCCGCTTCATCAAGGGGTGGAGGGTTAGCCTTGATGTGCGCCGCGCGGGCGCCTCCGAGAACACGTGTCATGACACAGCAGTGTGGTGGGTGGGGTCTGCGAGGCTACGGCTACGGTCGGAACGGACGGGTAAACCCGCATGCATACTCTCACGTGTTCTCTAAAACCACTGGGTCTCTAAAACCATTGACAGCCGGGCCCCGCCTCTGCCGCCGTGCCGTGCCGAGCGTGGCTGCGAGGGCGCAGTGCAGCAGGAGAACTGGCGGAAGCTTCCCCTTTCACCGGCAGCTTATGAATGAAGCCCGCCCCGGAGACCGAAAACGTTTTTTTCCTTTGTGCGAATAAAAGCCGCGAACATTAAAATGTCGACGTGCGCGCACGCGCCTATGACGGGCGGGGAGCCATGCCAGCCTCGCGCTGCTTTTCCACGATTATCCTCGGCGCGGCCCGGCCCGGCCGCCTGCCTGTCGTGCAACGCGGCCCGTCGCGAGATGATTAAGTGCGGAAGGGAAGGACCAGCCGCGCAGCCGCGCTGGTTGTCTCGCTGCAATTGGTGTCGAGACACTTTACGAAACCCTCCTCTCCTCCCCTCGCTGTTTGAGGACTTTCTGCGCGGCTCGTTAAGAGGCGTTAGAACTCGGCCGCCGGGGGGATTGAGAAGGCAAATGGAATAATTACATCGAGTCTGTCCGCCTTCTTGCGGCCTCTGGACCAAATCTCGCCTCGTAGTGGAGGTAGACGCTGCCTCGCGCGGCTGTCAGCCTGCGGCCAGCGGCGCTGGATAAATCATTTTAGAACATTACGCGACGTTGCGTGGCGTGGTGGAGGCGGCAGGCGGCAGGGGGCCCAGCCGGCCCAGCCCCGTGCACTGCCGCGCCGGTGCGCCGCCGGTCGAGGCTTTTCTTGTTAGGGTTATTATTTTTGCCAGCCGAGGTCAGGGATAAATGCGTCGCTGGGGAGATAAGGAAAATATTAACGAGGTGGCTGATGTACCGCCCCCGTCTGGTCTGGGCTTGCGGGGCACGTCCGCGCTGAGGACGTGAGGCCGCGGTCAGGCCAAGCTGGGCAGGGCGGGGCGGGGCAGGGCGGGGCGGGGCAGGGCGAGGCACGTCAGGGCACGGCACGTCGTGGAGCTCATCCTGTGATTGAGCCATCGTGTTACGTATGGACGTGGTGGGGCGCGCGGCCCGGAGGCCCGGAGCTGCCCTGCCCTGCCCGCCTCCTACCCCATTGCGAGGCGCGGCGAGGCCCGGGGTCCGTGTCGGCCGCGTGCCGCGAGCCCAGCGCAAGCCTCGTCAGACACCCGGACAACGGCCCGCCCCCTCCCCTCCCGTCCCCCGCCCCGCCGTCTCGTCGGGCGGACGTCCTCGTCCTCGCCGTCTTCAAGTCGTCGTCAGTGGCGGATCCAGAGCCAGCCTGTGGGGGGGGCAAAGTAGTACTTTTTGCCTACTTGCAGGGGCAAAGTATTACTTTTTGCCTACCTTTCAGGCGGCTATCGAGGAGCCATGCAAAAGGCCTGTCGCCCCCCTGGATCCGCGCATGGTCGTCGTCAAGCGTCTCCTCCTCGGGCCCTTGCGTGATGTCGCGAAAGCCGTCACCTCTTTTCCCCCGCGCTAATATCTTTCAGTCGCGCCCGCGCCGCACCGCGCGCCGCTCCACTCCTCGCCACCACGCCCGGCGCCCCGCCCCGCCCCGCCCGGCCCCGCCCGGCTGCTCCTCCAGCCAAGGGCGAAGCGTTACACGATGGTCCAGAGCAGACGACTCGCATATATGGTAGTTCCCAGCCGTCTCGCGCCGCGCCGCGCACCCCCCCCTCCCCCCCGTTCCCACGGCCCCCACCGCGCCTCGCACCGCCCCGCCTCGCCTCGCCCCGCCTCGCCCCGCCGCGCCCGCTCACGTGTGCATGTAACGCGCGTGTAATGCAGAGCAGACGAGCACGTCATCATGAACCTGTGCTGGGTGCTGGGCCCGGCCCGGCACAGGAGGAGTTGAGCAACCGCCCTGCACTCGCCGTCATCGGCGTGCCCCTTCCCTTGCCAGGGTCGGGCCCCAGCCAGCGCGGTGCACTACTTGTACTCCTCGCGGTGCTCGGCGCGGCCGGGCGGGGCTGCCTATAGGCTTCGAGGCCGGCTCGCCCGCCGCCCTCGCCTCGCGGCCCGTCCGCCAGTCCGCCATCGGATCCGCGCTCCGCAACCTGGGAAAGCGAATCACTCACTCGCCTTGTGGCACTCGCGCTCATTGTTGTGCTTGAAAAGAGTATTCCGCTTGATTTGGCGGGCTTGGCTCGGCTGGCTGGGGTCGCGGGGAAAGGGGGTAGGGCAACTCTTGTAGCGGTGGCCGGGCGGGGCCAGGCCCCGGGCCGTATCGGAACTTGAGCCAACAGCCTGCGGCCTGCGGCCCGGCCCGGCCCGCTCGCCTCCCTGCCCTGCCTCCCTCCTCGCTACCGGCCCCCAGCGCCCCCAGCACAGTCCAACACGTGCTTCGTGGCCAGATGATCGTTCCTCGTCACAATCGGCCTCGTCATGTCGCCTGTTCTTTGACCTCTCTGCTCGGCCGCTCAGCTGTGGCGCACCTGCGAGCACAATGTTTGCTGTGCGTGAGAATCGCAGCAGCAGCAGGGAAAGGAGTCGGGTGAGCGGGGCGGGGCGCCGCGGTGAGCGGCCAGGGGAACTAACTGCGCGCGCAACAAGGAGGAGGAGAAGAAGGAGGAGGAGGAGGCCAGGCGTTGCGCGGCGCTCACACTCACATGCAGCAGCGCTCGCTGCTCACCCTAATGCATCGCGTGGGGTCGCCGACAGACCCAGTCAGTTCATTTACACAGGAAAATTAAAGCTTCAAATATTTACAGAGGTTGATCTCTGCTGATTAAATATATTTAATCTAGTTTTCTTTGTATGTCACGATTTCAAACACAAACCGAAAACATTTTTTTTTGTTCGAAATAAACTGTACTTACTATTTGTACATGTTTTAGTTACAGTATACTGATGTTCTGTTGCACAAAGACTCGCTTGCTTATGAACTCATTTTAACAATTGTTTCTGACTTGCTCTAACCTTCAGTTTAAATGAAAGAAAAAAAGAAGAAAAAACGTCTTAAATATCTCACTTAGTTCAAACTGCAGATCTTTTCACCCGGGGAGTGAGCATCACGTCAAGGTAATGTGAAAGGTCGCTCACATCGGCACTTTTATCGCCAGTTTTAAGGGGTAAAACTGGCAACAAACCTTAAAATGTCACTGTCACATCACGGGACGGGTGTTCTTTTTTTTTTTTCGGAGAATCGGGAGGGGCAATCAAGCTGAGCGTGGAGTCGCACACGACGCGGCAAGGATCCAGTAAATGTGTTGACCGCAGGGGCGGGGCGGGGGTGCAGGAGGAGACTGTCGAGTCGAGTCGGGGATATTGACTATAAAACAGCGGGCCGCCGCGCAGGGCCGCGCAGGGCCGCGCAGGGCCGCGCAGGCCCGGGCTGGTGGCGTCGAGTAACTGTCGCCCTGCCCTGCCCCGGCCCGGCGCGGACGCTGCGCCACGCCGCACTGGAGAGAGGACGCCCCGAGGATTTCCTTTGCGCCCCTGGCGCCGCTCTGCGCTACTCGGCGCCACTCTGATGTAATTCGCCCACTCCTCCTGCTGCTTTTAGTCGCGCCGCGTGACTCTGTTTCTCTTATATTAAAAAAAAAAAAAAAAAAAAAAAAAAGCGCTCCACAAAACACAAAACTTGCCCTCCCTCCGAATTGTTTTAGATACTCGTTCTGAGCGGCGACGAGTGTGCCGTGTGCCGTGTGCCCGATGTAATCGTTTCTCTCGCCGGCCGGCCCGCAGGTGCTGACGGCGCTGTCGGCAGCGGCGGTGGCCCGCCCCGGCCACAGCAGCGGCGGCGGCTCCTTCGGCGGCTCCTCCTTCGGCTCCTCCGGGTTCGGCGGCGGCGTCCAGCTCGACTCGTACGCCGCGCCCATCGGCGGCGGCGGCGGCGGCGGCTCCTCCTTCGGCGGCTCCTACGGCGCGCCCGCGCCCCAGTACGGCCCGCCCTCGCAGGCGCCCGTCGTCCACAAGCACGTCTACGTCCACGTGCCGCCGCCGGAACCCGCGTCCTACCCGGCCAGGTGAGGCTCCCCGGCGAGTCTGGTGGGAGAGGGAGCAGCAGTATGCGGACAGACCTAAGCCTAAGCCTAAGCCCCGGTCGGGACGTCGTCATCGTCGTGAGCTGGGGCGGGGCGGGGCGGGGCGGGGCGGGGCATAGGGCTTGGCCAGGCCAGGGCCTGGGTCGCGGGCCGCCGGCCGCCGGGCGGGGCGGTGCTGGCGGGCGCGACGCGACGCGACGCGACGGGGCCAGTTTCACTTTCACCCGCGGTGCGGCGGCAGAGGGGCGCCGGCTGCCGGCCGGGTATGCTTGAGGCGGGCTGGGGCGGGGCGCGGACACAGGGCGGGGCGGAGGCCATACCGAGGGGTAAAGAAGTACCGATAATAGGTGTACACTTCCTGTGATGATAGGTTGAAATGGAGGAAAATGGATGAAAATGGCGAAAATGGGTGATGATGCGAGATAATGGTCGAAAATGCGTGATAATGGCCGAAAAATGCACGATAATGGTCGAAAGTGGATGAAAATGGGCCTAGTGACTGAAAATACATGAAAATGGGTGAAAATAGGTGAAAATGGCTGAAAATGGATTGAAAGTAAATGAAAATGGATGAATAAATTGTGAAAATGTGCGAAGTAGGTCAAATGAGGTGAGAATGAGTTGAGAACGTGTAGAGAGAATCAAAATTCTAGGTCAGAGAGAAACGTCGATTCAGGTTGAAGTCAATTTATGTTTTTATTGGTTAATAGCCGGGAATTCGCCCCAGAACAACGGATGCGTATACTTAATTTTTACTCCATCTGAAATGGGTGGAGGCATTGTACAGACGGGCCAGACGCAGCACCAAGAGGTGATTGTGAATCACGCGTCGTACCAAACGTTCAGACCCGGTGGTAGTATGAGCAGTGTTGCCAGAAAGTTAGGCAAAAATCTGCGCAAAACACCTGTGCGTAACGGGACTGTATCTCCGCCTGCCCACTAGGCAACATCTGTGCACGAGTGCAGCTGAGTTGCCTAGTAGGCAGGCGGAGATAGAGTCGACCCAGAACTACTTTGGTCCTCGGATGCCATAAGAGAGCGTGCTTCGGGCCGGGACCCGAGGACCAAAGTAGTTCTGGGTCGACCATACCGCCACCTGCACACAGATGTGTTGCGCGGTTCTTTTCGTAACATTTGGCAGAAGTGAGTATAAGCGGGAAGCGGGAGGCAGCTGGGGTCGCCAATTTGCAGGGGGTCTGTCGTCCATATTACCTACCCGTCAGGTGGCTCAAGGGGCGGGTGGCGGCTGCCCCTGCCGTGCGCCTCCTCCTTTGGACCCGACCCTAGCGAACGGTCTGGCCTGCTTCTGTTCGCATCCTCCCTCCTGCCTGCCCCTGCCGCGGCCGACCCGGTCGGCCCCCCGGCCCTCTGGTCATACTGTGGAGGAATGTTACACGTCGTAATTTGACACGGAATTCCTTTCATCGCACAATCAGGAGGCAATTTGGAGGTGGCGGAGGCGGGGCGCGTAATATCGCGCTGTGCCGGGCTGCCGGGCCGGGGCCGGGGCCGGGCCGCCCAGTCAAAGACAGCAGCTCAGTCGTCCTGGCGTGTAAAATGACAGGCAGGCAGCTCCGCTACGCCCCCGCCCGGCCCGGCCCGGCCCGGCCCGGCCTGGCGCGGTCACTCACTCCCTCGGGGAGGTGCGAACGCCGCCCCGCGCCCCGCACTACGGTCCATGCGGCGCATCGCGCAGGCCGGGGAAAGAGCGGGAGGCGTGCGTAGAGCAGCGTCGCGCGTGCCATCCTGTGGAGGCTCTTGGAGGCCGACGTACTGGACAAAGCTGCGGCATAACTCAGAACTGTCCCGCCACCGTGCCACGCCCCGCCACGCCCCGCCACGCCCCGCCACGCCCCGCCACGCCCCGCCACGCCCCGCCCCGCCCGTGACACGTCCACGACGGCGCCCCATTCTCCAGCAGCACGGCCACGCGCCACGCGTGTGGTGCCGCCCCCCATCCCCCGCCGCCACGCTAGTGGAGTCTAGAGGGAAGGGCTGAAACGCCAGACACTTCTGCCCATTGCACCACCGAGTCGATACTCCAGTCCTCCAAGCCTGCTCGCTCTGGGCCGGGTGCGACGCGGGGCCGGGCCGGGTGCGACGCGGGGCCGGGCCGGGCCGGGCCGGGGATACAGTTCTGGATACAGAGACACCCTGGATGACTACAGGACAGAGGAGATGTTAATGGGGAGCCGGGGCAGGGCCGGGTCAAGCCGAGCCGAGCCGAGCCGAGCCGCAGTGGAAACATTTCACGACGCGCCCACCGCCTGATTGCTCGAACAAGGGGGGAAAGGGCGCGCTGTTTCCTCTCTCTCCCTCTCTCTTTCGCTCTCTCGCTCGCTCTCTCTCTATCTCTCTCTGTCTCTCTCTTTCCCCTTCCCCCTCTCTCCCTTTCTCTATCTCTACCTTTCTCTTTCACCCAGCCCGGTGTACGGCGTGGCGTGGGTGTCGCCGCATTAATGCCTTAGCACTGCCCCTCTTCCCCGCACATGCTGGCGCCAACACGGCCACGGCCGGCCCGGCCCGGCCCGGCCAGGGGCGTAATGGTCCGGTGCGCCCCGCCCCGCCCCGCCCCGCCCCGCCCCGCCCCGCCCCGCCCCGCCCCGCCCCGCCCCGCCCCGCCCCGCGGTCACGTATGGGAAGGGACGGACCGCGGCACGCGGCTCGGCTCGTCCCTCCCGGACGCACTCCAGCTGCCCTGGAGGTCGTGAACCCCCTCCCCAGCCCCAGCTCGAGTCGTGACAGCGAGTCTCGCCCCCTATCCCGGCCCAGGACGGGTGTGGAAGTGGAGTGGACCCTCCTGTAGGTCGCCGCGTGCCGCGTGCCTCCCCGGCGCGCGGCGCCCTGTGCGATCGCGGGCTTTAAGCCCTGCATTTCCCCACCACCGTGCTGGACTGGGGACGGTCGCTGAATTTTTAATTCCCTTCCTTTTAGGCAGCCAGGCCAGGTCGCTACAGCTCGTTTCAGCTCTCCGCCGTATTATACAAAAGAGAAAAAAAGTTTGCTCTCCTATAAATGGTGGCGCCTCGCTTCGTGTTGTCTGGGCGCGCGCACCCTCCCCGACGTGGTTCAGTTGTCCCTCGGTTTCTGCATCCCGATTTCTGCACGCGCGTCATCCCCACCACACTCGGAGGACAGACCGGCCAGACTACCCCGGCCGACCCTCGTCGCGCCCAGTGGCAGGGGATTAACGGGGAGATTGGGCGGCTTAGCGGAGGGGTGTCGCCTGTTCCGTTCGAATAGTGTTCCGTTCGATATTTCGGTTATACTTGCCTTATGAAGGTGTCGACAAACTTCTGAGATGAGGGCAGGTCCGAGATGGTAATGTCATTGTCATTGTTCTCCTCCTGCATGGAATACCCGAGGGAATACCTCGGCTCCGCGTGCGCCGCGTGAGCGCGTGTGCAGGCCGGGCACGCAGGGCACGCAGGGCAGGGCAGAGCAGAGCAACGCGAGGGCTGAGGGGAGGGCTCCCCCCCCCCCCCCCCCCCCCCCCCACAGGACAGGACAGGGCAGTCCGTGAATGGAGTAAAAAGGAGTAGAAGGAATACTAACCCGCGCCGTCCCTTCGACTTGACCTCATCACCTGCCCCCGGGTCCTCCGGGCTGCTTTTGCAGGAGACCGCAGGCTCCGCTGCCGCCCCCGCAGAAGCACTACAAGATTGTCTTCATCAAGGCGCCCACGCCTCCGCCCCCCACCGCGCCCACCATCGAGCTGCCGCCCCAGGACGAGCAGAAGACGCTCATCTACGTGCTCGTCAAGAAACCCGAAGAGCAGCCCGAGATCAACATCCCCACCCCCGCGCCCACCAAGCCGTCCAAGCCCGAGGTGTACTTCATCCGCTACAAGACTCAGGTAAGTTCACCTCGACCCCAGAGTCGCTGCAGTCCGCTAGCCTTTGCTGGAAGGTCCGGCGTTGTACCTTATGCAAACAAACCGACAGCGGCGAGTAACGCCATTGTCTGACATCCGGTAAGTCCGCCAGAAAACATTCCAATCACACTCTCCCACTCCCCCACCCGGATGTTCCTGGGGAGAGGCGGGGCGAGGCGAGATACTGGTACCCTGCTTCCCTTTGCATGTCGGTCGCTGCTGACCTGACATTACAATCCTCACCATTTTGTCCTCAGAAACAGGAAGGCTACCCGAACTCCATCGGCTCGTCGTACGGCGCCCCGTCTCCCGGCTCCGGACCTTCCGCCCCCGGCGACAGCTACGGCGCCCCCGGCCCCGCGCCCGCCGCGCCCTCCGGGTCGTACGGCGCTCCTTCCGGCTCCGGCAGCTACTAGGACGGGCCGGGCCAGGCTGCCGCGGCGGGGTCCCAAGTGCTCGGCGCCTGTCGGCCCCGGCCGGGCCGGGCAGGACGTGAAGGATGCGTGATCTCAAGGCGTCTGATAGCCGGTAGCGAGGGGAGGAGAGGCGACTCCAGTCCTCTCGACTCGGCGGGGCGGGGCGGGGCGGGGCGGGGCGGGGCGGGGCCCCTGGCCTACCTCAAGCCGCTGCCCCGGCCGTTCCGTTCCACGGCGAGGGCTCCGCGTCGCGTCGCGTCGCCGCGGGGCTTCCCTCGCTGCCCTGTGCACCAAGTGGCCAGGCGCAACGGGGGACAGCCACTAGCCAATGCTGGTGACGTGGACGACGGCATCCTCGCGTGACGAACGATCGACTTTGTTTTTGTGTGTGTGTGTTTTTTTTTGTGATTTTTTTTTCTCTTCCAGTGGCATCTCCGACTCTTGGACTGTCCTCGTTATTTGTTTCCTTGTTGATGACATGTGCGCCTCGTACCCGTAGACACACATGTGGAGTCGGACTTGTTCTCCTTTGGAAGCCAGGACTTTGCCTTGCAAGACAAGCAGGTTTTGTCTTTGCCAATTTTGTGATCGAATGAGCAGTATTTATATGAAAGAAGAGGAGTTTTTTTTTCTTTTTTAGTACTTTTGAACGCGTAACTGTGTTCATTTGGCACTTTGTTTATGTTTGTTTTATTAATTATTTTTCTATTGTAGTGTATACTCAGTATTTTTTCATTATTCATCAGCCCATCGAGAACCTCATCTTTTCCATAGTCTGAGTGTTAAATTGTAACAGTACAGTTCTATGTTGTTGCTTTAAGTCAAATAACAATGGCTTGACATTGAAAAGAAGTATTTTTTTAATCAAATATAGTTAAAAACAAATACAAACAAATAAAGCATTTCTGTAAAATATTTTTTTTACATGATTTTGTTCCTAAAATGCAAACATTCCTGAGTTGAAAGAGTGAGACTGAACTTCTGTAGGTCATTCTTAGAACTTGCATGACATAAAACACTTATTAAAGATTAGCAGTAGAAGTACTCTACAAGGCATTTAATATTATTGGAATCAGGCAAGACAAGGAGCTAAAAATAACTCAAAATTAGGTTTTTGGTTTCATTACAAAAAACAAAAAAACAAGTACGTATATACACCTAACACCTAAAATCTATTCATGACAGGCACATTGGAATAAGTAGAAGTTCCACATAAAAGCATAATCGACAAAGGAATTACAGTAAACCCGTGAAATTAATTTGCTGCAAAATACAACCTAAGTAGACTATTTTTGTACTAGAGAAGTTATTGACATGGTCCCGGTCTAGCTGCAATAAATGCATAGCATGATCCAAAACAGAATAATGAAAATTATTGCACTGCTCTAAATAAATTAGATGTACTTTTCTTTTAAAAGTAAGACACCACAAAAGATTAAATTAAAAAAAAAAATTGAAGAAAAAGTAATTTGATTAAATTTTTAAAGAAGTGAAATACGACTACACAGACTACAGCAATAAGATATGTGATACAAGTTAATCATCAATTTTGTACAACAATTAAGTTGTAAGCAATTTATTTAACACATCCAATTATCCACTATAACATGAATAGACTCTAAAATGCATGTGATTACCATTCATAATCAGTGATTAATTACATACAGTGCAATTAACTTGACATTCAGAAACCCAAATAGCATGTGAAGTCTATGTGCATGTGTCACAATCTGTACTTAACATTCAAGTACATAGAAAAGTAATTTTTTCATTTCAAGTCTGTATTAAGAGATGGATTGGAATACTACAATAATGTTTTTTAAGTTGTTGGGCCAAGGTGGAGGACCTTACTGGTCACATAGTCACTTAGATCATTCACAAGAAAGTGGTAAACGAAGCCGGCTTTCTTTCTATCCAAAGAGAGATTTCCTCTTCCTCTCGCAGATAACCGGGGTGGATCACGAAGAAATATTCCACCAAATACCGTTGCTGGATGGAAAACAAAACTCATAATTAACAACTTAATGAATTTAGAGTGCATACTAATGGTATATGAACAAAGTTACGAAGAGGCCAATCTCAAGGACACTGAAATTACTAACTCATTCATGTAGGAAAAGGCCAGTCAAATATGAGAAATAGTTGGCAAAAATTTCAAATACTGTACCTAGAGTTTTGGCATCAAGCCCATTTTCAGTAGCATGTGATAATAATTCTTGCAAGAAGAAACAAAGATATAAAAACACATTTTTTCGGTATTCTGGTAATTCTTGCATGACAATCTGTTGAAAAAGAAACGAGAAATAGCTATCATGCCAAACTGGGGATCATTTTCAGAGGAAATACTTAAACATACCTGCTTGCAATGTAAATAATTGCTTGAAGCTCCTAAGCAAACACTATGTAAGTTGAAGGGCACAATTGGCTCAGCAGTTGACTCCAAAAGCAGCAGGAGAGCTTCAGCTATTGAGTGGAGGCTTCCAGCTAGGTTCTAATTAAGGAAACAGAGCAGAGAGTATAGCCTGAAGGCAAATGCTGTGCTTAACACTAGAGTTTATTTTTTATATCTGTTTTTTAAACTAAATTAATTACTAGAAAGGATACGTAATGGCTCAGATGATCCATTGTCTAACCAATTGCGAATGGCAATTAGTTCAGAGTTCAGGCCAGGCAACAAGAACAAATTCTGCTTTTTCAAGCCATGCCGATAGAGGTGATCAACTAAAAACCAAATTTCTTTAGGAATAGGGTATGGTTCCATTCCACCAGGAGCTTCTCCCTTTTCCTGTATCAAACAGTAAGCATTATTTAGTTTTTTGTTTAACAACCACAAAACACCAAGCTACTAAAATAAAATTGCACAACTCAGTTATGATATTATCATAAAACTGACCAGTTCTACTAGTTTTCCTATGGGTATTTCTCTTACAGGTACACTAATATGTACCAAGGCTTCTATTGAGGAACCAAAACAACTTCTTTCATAATTACCTAAAATAGAACATAGCCCATAAGTAAATAGATGAGGAGTATTTATATCCTACTGATCAATAAATTTTTAAAAAATAGTACCAGTGACAGTTATAAATATGTCCTTTCCACCCTCTAAATGAAGAACAAGTATGTCATACAGCTTGTCTTCTCCACAGTTTAGTTTTGAAGCAGACTTCTTGTCAACACAAACCTCAAGCTTGACATCGCATTTTTCACCTGACAAGAACACAATTTTGACAAATCTTTACACAGGCAACTAAAATTGTTGAGTAACAGTACACCACGTTGAAGAAAGAAAATTCATTCCTTACCTGGCATGATGAAACTAACTGCAGGATCTATATTTAACCATTCTTTGCAATATTTTGAATCATCCAATTTTTTTATGAATCCAAACTGAACAGGAACCTGTTTTATTTGAGAGTTGCAAAAACATTAATTTTGGGTGTGATGGGGCAGTGTAAGTGAGGATATTGTATAAAACATACTTGGCCTGTATTAGCAATAATCAATTCTTGACTTTGTGGTTCTAAGTATCTTACAATATCAAATATTATCTCTGTATTATCAACTGTAACCTGAGGTAGAAACTCGTTTTCTAGCTTATCCAGTTTCTTTAAGACTTCTTCATGAACTCTGCGATATTTTACCACATCAATCACGCGTACCTGTCAGAACAAAGTTGTGTCAGTTTTTTTATTTTCCTTGAAAGCCAAGATGTTTATGATTACAATTCTTGTAAGTAAACAAAAATTCTTGCCTGGGACTCAAACAAAGCACTGACTGGCTTATGATCACTTGTCCGCAGAATAGGGTGACTACGGTATTCTTTTTGGTCCATTCCATCACCTTTCCATAGAATACGATCACACCAGGCTGGAGCTCGGTTTTTCTCACTATACAATAAAATATGTACAGATAGATAATTCTCCTAAACCGAATAGCAAAACAATGTTTTTGCCCTTACCTTGAGTCCCAGTCATCTGTTCCAGGATCATACTTGTAAGTAGGTTTAAAAGTGATTGGACCCTCTCGATAACCAATAAAAACATTCTTTTGGCTGCGCTGCCGATTGAGTTGATCACATTCAAGAAGAGCTCCTAAACTGTTGTGGCTTATCAGATCCCTCACGATACGTGGTTCCATTTCTGTGATCCGATAATTCAGATCACCCAGCCAATAAATTTGACTAGAATTCAGGAAAATAATGTATGAGTAGAGATAAATCATGCATAAGGCAATTCATGGAAAAATATTTGATAAAACCAGTGACATTACTCATGCTTGTCAATGACTTTGGGAGGAGTAAATTTTGAAAATGATAATCTTGAACAAATATCATGGTAATCCTGATTTCGTCTCTCAAATTCTTCCACATGAGCAGCCAAATGTGAATTGACAAAACACATAGATGTGTTATGTATATCCATTCTTATTGCAACACCCCCTTTATTTCCCTGAAACAGCATTAATGAGTGGAAAAAAAAAAATTTAAAAAATAAAAAAAATAAAAAAAAGAGAAAGAGAGAGGTAAGAGGCTTGCATTACTGTAACTGTGTAGTTAACTGTACTTTAAAAAAAAAAAAAAAACAAGAAGCAAATATCAAAGAGGAAGAGAAACAGAACATCAATAAATTGATATTAAAAGTAGATACTCATTCTTTACACACAAAAATCAGCTGAACAGTATAAATTTTGAATGACTGGTGTTAGCGGATATTATTGACTGTTGCACAGTACTGATTGTTGGCTGCTTGGGACAGTGGCCACCAATGAATAAGGAGGATACTGAACATCAATTTTGTCTTTTTTCTTTAAATTTCTCAATGTTACCTACTTTAGTTTCTGCACATTTTTTCTTCCCTGACACTTACTTGACTGTTTAGTAATATATGTAATAGGTAAGTCAGTTAATGTATTGACAAAATAAACATTATGTAAGAGGTAATATTGAGCTCAGTCATTCAAAACATATTCCTGTACATGGTTTTTCTTCACTTTTTCCCATGGAAGCTGAAAAAAACTTCATTTAAAAAGTTATGATTGGGTGTAACTTGAACAGAAAATAATACATTCATGATATGATATATAATAGTTTTGACAATGAAAGATGTCCAACACCTATGTATTTTTGAGCACAATACTCGTCCCCTACACTAGGAAGGGAAAGTGATTGTGTAAAGAACGAGTAAAAAATTAGATATATGTATATATTCACCATTTTCCCCATTATTCCAGTTCCAACAGTTTCAAAAGCAACATTTCGGATATGTTTTTCATGTTTTTCTTGAACAAGTAAAATCAACATCATTCCAACAAGTCTTACAAGTGCAACTTGTTTATAATTTGCACTAGGGTGCAAAGCAGCTACAACAGATTTCCTAAAAAATTGAAATAAACATAATTGGTCTTGGTAAAAGAGATTATAGAGATTATGGAGTTTTTGTAGAATCCCTCTAAAGGTGGAACACACAAGAGAGAGGAACATACCTCCACTCTTCTTCTCTTGGAGTGTCATTAAATAGAAAAGCCTCCTTACTCAGATCAAGTTCCTGGAAACCCACTGCATAAATGTCTGGAGGTTCCATGTCAGATGCAAGCCATGGAGTCAGACTTGAGGTAGGGGGCAAACCATTGACATTCCAAGTTCCGATAAACACTCTTCAAAGGAGGATAAAGTAAATAAATACATTAGCACAATACACATCAAAGAGAAAGTTAAGTTTCTAAAGTTTTACGTGACTTGCAGACAAAATTATCTTACCGCAGAATTTGTGTATAGGTGTAGTCATTTTCTTTAAGTGACATTTGGTGCTGGATAACATTTTCACGGGCAGCTATCGGATTAGCTCCCTGTGCTATGCTGTGTCGCGATACAACAATATCAGGACTATCAATATCTAGCATCTACGGAAAAGAGAAATTTAAATGTAAACTTGTTCTGGCCTTGATTTGCCAAGATGTTTGAACACTGAACCACAACTCACACACCTTCTCCTTTGAAACATCATCTTCTGTAACATCTGAAGATGTAGTATCAAAATCAGTTTTACTTCTGCTTGAAGTACTTGACCCAGAGTATTTGTGAAGCCACTGAAATTCTGGTGGTGGGTCACATCTCTTTGTTAAAGCTTAAGGAAGAACACAATAATGTTTAAATAGTATTTTAGCACTCAAAATCAAACACAGACTGTTCTTTATTGATACAGCTAGGACTGCTGTAGCACAAACATAAGTGTTACCTTCCATTGACCGCATTACTTCAGAAACAAAATTGTTTGTCTTGATACCAGGAATCATTTTGAATAGTAGCTTCAATTTTCGAGAGTTAACATACACGTCAACACTTTGCTCTCCTGCATCTAAAATACAAAAAACAAGTTCAATCATCCAGTTGTCTTGAGGACTAAAAATTTAAAATTTGAGATCAGCATGAATGTGGACATCAAAATTAAAACATACAAAGGCTTACCAATTTCACATTTGAAATCATTATCAATGGGGATCACTCTCTCTATTGCCAGATCTGTAAATACCTCTGGTGGCATACGTGAGGATATGAAAACAAACAGGGCCCATTCACCTTCATGTTCCACTAGAGCCAATATACGAGAAGCACAAACAGAACCCTGCATAAGACTTCCCTCATGGCACTGAAGCACAGTTAAGGAACTTAAACTGTCATTAAAGTAGTATCGATGCAAACACTTAGAAAATATAGAAAAGCATTGTCTTTAGACAAGGTTGTATTACTAAAATTTGTTGTATTACTAAATTTCTAAAAGGATACAGTCAATGCTGTTTCTCCTGAACTGAGCTTTGCCTGAATAATTCCAAGGTGATCCTGGATAAGAGACATTTTGTATCTGAAAACAATTACAAAGAACACTGGTTTAAAGAATGTACTGCAGCTTTTCTAAGACCAAGGACATAAGCAAAGAAATTCAAAAATATTCTTATCCTGTAATATGAAAAAGAAAATAATTATAGAAGGTGTAAACATACCAAATATATTAAATACGATCTTGAGGAAAAAGTTCAGAAATGAATCTTTGTGATTCTTAAACCTCCTTGTTGAAAATAAGTGTCAAGCATGACACTTGAGGGCAGAAATGGGCTGCTTGCTTCCTGAGAGTTAGAAAAAACCATGATGATAACTAGTTGAAAGTACAATCGTAAAGTAACTGCCAATGGATGAATGTCTACATTGTTTGACAGCTAGGTGAATTGTTCTCTTTTTTTCAAAATCTTTCAATAAACAGTTCTTTTGGACACCTTGCAAATATCGAGACGCGAGTTTCACGGGGTGGTCCACACGAACGAAATTTTGTGGTTTACGGGGGAAACGAGTGGATGAAAGAAAAACTTTAACAGATCCACGAGTATCTGTTCGCAGATATATGTTTACGTAAGTTTGCAGGGAGAGAGCAGACGATAGGTTAGCACTCCTCGACAGACTTTATAATTTTTTTAAGGATACAACTTGAGACGCATTGAAACGTTTCAGTAGGAAAAAATATTGAAAATAGACGGATGGAAATTTCAAAACTATTCATCATCATTTACACTTACATTTTTATTAAAACTACATTTACTTTACATCACAAAAATAGGCAAGAGATTTGCAGACAGTTTACATACTACGCTACTGTAAATGAATATGAATCACGAGGTAAGTATGACAATCTTAAAAGGGGTATACATCCAGGGAGGAACTGTGGAATTACGTTCTTCGCCCGTAATGCCTCTCTGTCGGGTAATCCGTGTTACAAGACCATAACTTTTTGAAGAAATAATGGAATGGGATCTGGACTTTACGGTTTTCATCAAACCATTAGTCTGTGTCCGTTTCCAAGTGTATCGCTACCATCGCTACTCTGACGCTCATGACGTCCGCGACTGTTTGATGGTATGACAAATTGTTAGTCCAAGTGACTGACGTCAGACCTCGTCAGCTGCTGATGTCAGATGTTGACAAGTACAAGTGACTATACTTTGAGAAGAAAAGTCTCCTCACATAATCAGAGATGGAGAGCAATAGAGACGAAGCTGAAAGATGCATAGAATTCGCAGAAAGATTTATCCTTGATGGCAAAATCGACAAAGCCGAAAAGTTTCTAAACAAAGCTGAACGCCTGTTTCCTACTCCACGGGCCAAAGGTGGGTCTCATGCATCTAGGTTAAACTCTTATTTCCATTTCCATTTCCTGCTTAATTTATTTTCTAGTCGTATGTCTCTTTATTTTGTTATTATAAGTCTCATTTTTTTTGTATGTCATGAGAGACAGTAAAGTAAACTCGTAGAGTTTCTCTTAAAGAGTAAAATTTCAGTTTATGTATTCCTGACAACCTTGGATTGATTGGTTTTTGTGTAAAAGACTGATTCTGGTTAGCATCATGACGTGCAGAATTTTGTCTGTTATTTTTCGCCGCACCTTCAGTGTGTGGGCATTTCCCATGTAACATTATCTATTGATACAAATTTACTTTTTTGCTGGAAAATCTTTCTTTCCATCAGCAAAATAAATGTGTTTGTTTCACTTGTCTTAGGTTTTCTTCGAATCATTAATATTTCTGTTCCTCGATGAGAATTGTTCTGTTCTTAAATTTTCGTTTCTGTTGCTATTTCTAACTTCTCTTTTGCAGAACTTCTAGAGCGTCTCAAGTTTACTCAGCAATCCGGAAGTAATGAAGGACCACAACAACGAAAGTCCTCTGCATCAGGTCTGCTGGAACCCAAATTAGTTCGGTTTTTTTCTTGTGGCCTCCCATGCTGACCTGAAGTCTTTTCTTTCAGCTCCATCAAATGAAACTAGTTCAACCAAGAAGGAGACACCATCTGCTGATTACAACAAAGACCATGTCGAAGCTGTTAAAAGGTGGGATAGGATTTTCTTGGAAACATTACTACACTTTACCAGTGTTTGTAATGGTCTTTGTTCCATAAAAATTATGTTTAAAGTACTTATTTTAAATTTATCTTCCTTCCCCTTGTATACAGGATCAAAAAATGCAAAGATTACTATGAAATTCTGGGAGTGGACAAAGAGGCAACTGATAGTGAAATAAAGAAGGCCTATAAAAAATTAGCTTTACAGTTGCACCCCGATAAAAACAAAGCTCCTGGGGCTGCTGAAGCATTCAAAGGTATTTATGGAGTTTGCATAAATTTGCATTGAAACCACATATTTATTTTTTCCTGGATGTGGTTCTGACTCACAACAAATTTCAGCCATTGGAAATGCTGTAGCTGTACTCACCAACGAAGAAAAGAGGAAACAGTATGACTTGTATGGGAGTTCAGAAGAAAGAGTCAGTCACTCTCATAGTCAATCCCATGAATACAACTACAGCAGAGGATTTGAAGGTTTGTGCACTATTATAATAAAGCCAGAGGCCTCTCATTTCTATATACCAAATTAAAACTTTGCTTTTCAATTACAGCGGATCTAACTGCTGAAGAATTATTCAATTTATTCTTTGGTGGAGGACTACCAAGTCAAAATGTTTATGTAAGAAGGGGTGGTAGATGGCAAAGGACAGCTGAACATCATACTCATCAACGTGGAGAAGCCAGCAATTATGGGGTTGCTATGCAGATGCTCCCAATTTTGCTGTTGATTCTGTTGTCAATGATGAGTGGTTTCTTTATATCTGATCCTATTTACAGTCTCCAACCCAGTAGGTAAGCTCAACTCAAACTCTGAATATATGGTAAATGTTAAATAAATTTAAACATACATAATCTCATCACTTGCTGTACATCCATCCTTGGATTTGATCATGAATTCCAGAAAATTGATGTTGTATCTCGGGATGTAGGATAATTGCTTTTTTCCCTTGTGTGTTATTTTTTTCCTTTACTTTTTTAAATATTTTTTGTATTATTTCTTTCTTAACATCTTTATTGTTTGTTTTTTATTCTTGTCTTTCAGCAAATTCTCAGTTCCAAGGAAAACAATGAACCTTAAGATATCATACTATGTGAAGGAGAATTTCCACACAGAACACCAAGGAAGTATGCGAAGACTTGAGATGTCAGTGGAAGAAGACTATATGCAAAATTTGAGACAAGCATGTTACAGAGAAAAGAATTACAGTAAGTCTATTTGTTTATTCCCTTTTTTTGGTCCCATCAATTACATGGTACTTCGTTGTATTGTATTCTATCTTCTTGTACGACCAGGAGAGACTCTATTTTGGAAAGCAAGAAATTTTGGCGATCGAGAGCTATTTGAGAAGGCTCAAAATATGAGACTTTCAAACTGTGAACAACTTCAAAACTTGCAGGGAGTACATTGAAGCATCTCAAGACTTATAATGTTGATCCTAAGTAGCCTTGTTTTAGTTACCTTTCTCATGTTTTTGCATTTTTCTTTTCTTTTCTTTTTTTTTTCTGTTGAAAAGGAAACATTCATTTGCATGGTCTAACAATTATCTTGCCTTCAAGGTTTGTGAGAAATGTGCAGTATTTTAGCTCCTTTGAAATTTTTACTGTCACATTATACACACCTGTTAAATATAGTGCAGAAATTTTCTTCATAATTATGAAAGCATTGCTAAATTGGGAAGTGGTGCTTCCCTCTATTGTCTAGATTGGTGTTCCCCCCTATCATACATTGTCGTTTATTGTTATCATGTCTCACATTCTCCATTAGTCAGTACGCCTTGTTGGTTATTTCACATTGTAAGAGTCTTCTTTTATGAGTGTTAATGAGATGAGTCATTCTGTTTTGGCGTTTTATATTTTGCCAAATGTTGGTTGTAAGATACTTTATTGTATGTAATCTTCTGTGATGTGAAATGTCTTGGGTTTATTTTGACTAATAGGATCCCTATGTTGATTCTTTTGTACATGATTTTGTAACTTCTTAACCTAGAAGATGTTATTATATGATCATTTTGCAGAGTCTCTCAATTATTTACTTTCAGTTCATGCTTAAATTTTATTTAATGTCATTTCCTTGTTCTCAATTTTTCCTTTTATTTTTTCGACGGTAGTTTTTTTTTTTTTTTTTTAAATTTTTTAAATTTACTCTGTGTCTTCTTTAACTGCTAGCACTGAAAAGGATGTAGTAGTACTTCAGAATCATATCTTGCTGAGCACTGGCCTAAAATTCTCAATAGTACTCACCTAATTATGTAGATTGCTTGGGCATCAAATAAACTGTTGTACAGTGTTTTAAAATTGTGTGTCCAGAGCAGCTGAGTATTTCCTTATGTTTTCCTTTGATTTTTGTCATAGTTTTCATAAGGTGAAAACCAGGACCAGTTATTTGTTATGTATTTGCACATTTGGGCTGCTCTATCCTTTGCTCTGCGTTGACTTCTCTTCTCAATGTGTTAAATGTGTAATAGTCCAATCTTAGTAAGCTTCTCATCCATCTTCCATATTTATTAAAACTTGCTCTTTTCCCTTTTGTTATTCATCAATATTCTTTGTTTCTTTCTTTTTCTAGCTGCTTGAGTTATGAGGCTTGGTAATTTTTTAGATGTGATTTGAAGTCATTCAGCCTTTTATTAAAGGCTTCTGACCAATTATTGATGTATTTTAAACAATGAGATTGATTCCCCATGAATCTTTCTGAAGCTCAGTATGTGTGGTCATCTCATGTAGTGTGAAAAGATACCGTTTCATACTCTTTTTGTCTCTACTATGCTAACAATTAGCACTAATTTGAGTGACCTCGTATAGCAGCACTGTTTACTAGTTGATTTTTATGTGAAAAATCATGAATCAATTTCACAGGATTTACCCATGCAATTGTCCTGCTGTTATAAGCATGAAAGATTGGTCGCCTCTTGAGGTTTGTGCAGTGGTGAATAGTATCACAACCATGTATTTATGAACATATATACTGTGATGTATGATGCTTGTCCTTAATTATGTTGGAGTCTCTTTCCATTTATGTGGATGTGTTGTTTTGTCAGTGGTTACTAGATTAATGGCCTGTTTGGCCAAAATATCCCATTCAAATCAAATCTTTTTTGCCGTTCATTTTGTTATTGATTTGTATGTTTTGTTTATGTTACCCCTTGTAAGTAGGCATTCACATTTATACACTTTATAAAATAATTGAATTTTGACAAAATTGCTAATATCCACTATATCCTATTAAATCGGATTTCAAAACAAAAACAAGAAATGTTATCCTTTTATTTTAATGTTTCTATATTTCTTTAAAGGACATGCTTATAACAAGAGAGAGGAAGAAAAAAAAAAAAATAAGTAAAATTGGTTGTGCCTAAAAGATAGCAGGGACCAAGCAGGAGTATGGCTGTTATCAAAAATACTTTATATTCAGGTAACTTAGAAGATGCAATAATACTGTACTAGAATTACACATATTATGGAAATACTATGAACAACCATGATCTCTCATCTTAACCAGGACTTCATGGTAAAATACTGTCTGATTTACCAACTGGTGGCCTCCGTGAATTATTTCTGCTAGAAGAGAAGCTTCACATTTGCTGTATTCCCACAAATGCAACCAAGGATTGGATGAATCTTCTTGACCAGTAAGTGATGATATTGGCTTTGGACAGAAATATTCTTTCTGGGTAGCAACTTTCATGTTCAGATTACCTTTTGAATTATGGCTTGCTCTAATACACATTTCACATTCAAATTTATCAATAAAATGATATCTGTTGTCTTGAAGAGATCCCCACAAGTCTGGCTTCATTTTGGTGTTAAATTTAGTAGTACCAGTGCTAATCATACTTTCCTTATGAGAAAGATATGATAAATATTTCTCATCATTTGAATTTAAATCAGAAATATGGGCAGCCAATTGTTTCGGAGATAAAAAGTCAACTGCAAGTATTGCAGAATTCAGACTTGGCAGCCAATCCTAAAGCAGAAGGGTAGAAATAAAAACAGCAACTGCTGTTGAATTTTAGAAATGATAAAAACAAGCTACCATGGAAACTTGCAAATATTACCTGCACTGATGGTGAACCCATGTAAATGGGTACAGAACCAACTGTTAATGGTCTCCAAAGCTTTTCAGTGATGTAGTCGTCACAAACAGCATTTTCAAATGCAATGGTGAATTTGTATTGAGCAGAGAAGTGCAGAAATTCTTCACTAGCCATAGACTCTGGATTTGACATTCTAATTGATGATTTTATCAGTGGAGAAGAAAGTAGAAAATATATTTTAATGAAGATAGAACTACCTACGACTTAGGTAAATCCTTGTTGTGGAGGCAGCTGCCGTATGAGTCAACTGGGATATACTTCATCAATTCTTCAACATATTTGTCCCTGTCAAGAGGGGTATCACAGTCTGATTGCACATAGAGCACGGGAGATAAATGCTCTAATAATTTATTTTTGTCTTTGATAGTAACATAATACTGATGGTCTAGAAAATTCTAAAAATTAATGAATGATTTTCTTATAAAAAACCTATCTACAAGGATTTGACACTACCTGTTAATGACTCAAAACTTTTAATATACTGCAATGTTAAAGGCACATCACTGGCTCGACTGAATGTTGCAGTATAGTTAAATAATGATATCCCTTCTTCATGAGATAGAAAGGGAATATTTTTGGGGGATTCTTCATGAAATAGAGACCATATATCTTGACTTTTTCTTGGCAAAGGCAAATCCCCTATTTCTAAATTACTTCCGTAAAAGAGAAACATCTGCAAAATATAAAGCATGAATGAGTGATCACATAAAGCTTTTATGATATACCTCTTTAATGTGTTGCAAGATAGACCTGAAATTTGGGATGGTGCTGAAAGAGACGGTCCTGAGTGATGAAGCATTTCAAATCGCCACATTGTTGAAATGATCCTGAGTTCCCAGTGAATGGAGTCCACCAAACAAGAACAAGATCATCCACTTCTGCAAAGTGAAAAAAAAAATATGACGTTATAGAAAACCTGTAAAAATTCAACCAAAAGTGAAACAAAGACATGAAATGTAATGAAATGTAATGAAATCAGTACCATTTAGAGAGTATTTTTTCGATATTTGATGTTGATAGTGAACATAAGGTTCCTCGTTCCACTCGAGCCATAGCTTTTAGTTAACAAATGTTTAAAAAAGTAAAATTGTTAAGAAAAAGTTTATTCATGTAAAATATTTTTTAGGTACCAGTATTGAGGGTGTTTACTTGAAGAAATAATTGAAGTATCAAAGTTATCGACAACACACATATCACCAAAAGAGGAGTGCAAAATCTCGAACATTTCCACAGCTCCATTCATATTTCAATGAAGTCCACTTGCCCTCTTTTCAACTCTACTCCCACGACTGGCTCACTCCTGGAAGAGGCCAAGAAAAGAAAGATTACTCTTTCTCTCCAATTACACTACTTAACCTCCTTTCAAATCAGTCGGCTATCTATATCGATCAAAAGAGGAAAGACGAATTAAGGGGAAAAAATAAGATCAACTAAGAATGAAGTAATGGTAAAAGTGGAATTAGGGGCTATCACAGCACACTGTTATTGTTGCTTTTTCCATTCATACCACTTCACACAACCGAGACACGTCAAACGTCAAAACAAAGCAGACAATATTTGAAGTATGGCAGCCGCAGCCGGCGCTCGGCGCCGCCTATAGTGCGTCCTCGTTCGCCGTTCTGGTTCAACTTGCAGCCCCCACCCCCCTGCGTGTCCATTGCATATTGCATTGCATGTGGGTTGTTATTTCATCTTCAGCATCATGGGTGAAACGGGGAAAAAACCTCTGTTTCGGGACATTAATGCAGATGACCCTGATCCCGAGGCTACTGAGATCGAGAGTTTGTGTTTGAACTGTGGTAAAAATGTGTGTTGTCGTCCAAATGTTACTTTCATCATTCCTAACCTTCTTTGCTAGCGGCTTAGACAGCAAGTCAGTTTACCATAATAACTTATTTTACTTTGTTTTACCAGGGTATCACAAGGCTTCTACTTACTAAAATTCCCTTCTACAAAGAGGTTGTCATTATGTCATTTTCTTGTGAGCATTGTGGATTTTGTAATAATGAAATTCAACAAGGAGGCCAAATCCAAGAAAAGGGTGTGCGAATTACTTTAAAAGTGATGTCAGCATCTGATTTGAATCGTCAAGTTGTCAAATCAGACTCAACGTCTGTTTCTGTTCCTGAGGTTCAGCTTGAAATTCCAGCCTTTTCCCAGAAAGGAGGTCAGTAATTCGTCTTTACTTGAGACTTTATTTTTCTGAAGCTCTTAACCCTTCTCAAAATGACTTACTGTTTTCAGAGGTGACAACTATTGAAGGTATCTTAGACCGAAGTGTTCAAGGTCTAGAACAGGACCAAGATACCCGTAGAAAAGAGCATCCTGAAGCAGCTCAGCAGATTGATGAGTTTCTTGGAAAACTAAAAAAATTAAAAGAATTGGAATCACCTTTTTCAATGGTAAGTTTAAATAATAGGACAAAAGCTTAAAATTAGTTACTTGTCGTTTTTGTTTTCTTTTTCTCTTTTTAAATTGGTCTATATATAAATTTTAAAATACCACGTCTCAATTTTGTAGCCCAGTAATGTTGTCATGACCTGGCTGACACCAACATTAACGGGGGGCTTTAGGTAATGTTAACATTCAGTGTAGCATAGCATTGCTTTTTCAAACATTATCTGGTCACTGGCAACGTTACCTAGGGCACGTAGGGTAATGTGGGGTGTCTTTGGCAATGTTTGAGTGGTCTTAACTGTAGTCTGGTGTCTGGTGTCTGGTATCGGCCAACAGATGCACAGAAACTGCTCCATTTTTCAAAGGCCGGTTGTAAATGGGCGACACTGTTCTGCCACAGAATCTTTTCCCAAAGTTGATTGAGGGAAAGCGGATCTTGGAACCGTGTTGTGCTTTGCTGTAGAGAAGACTTGTATAAACTCTGCAGCAAGAAAAGCACCATCGACCGTCTTTACTTGCGCCGAAGCCCCTCTCTTAGCTGGATACAGTGAGCTGAGCAGAGAAACTGTTGCCAATATCTATCACAGCCACTTCTCTCTCTGAAGGTCTGGGCTTGTAGAGGTTCAACAGCAAACAGGGCTGCAAAACTGTCAATGTTCTTCTAGAACAGGAAAAATTAGTCACTGTGAAGGACATTGTGGATCAAATCGCACAGACAACAATGAGTCTGACGTACACTAATTGCTTTGAATTTGTTTAAACTGTTTGAACTGTGGAGAATTGATTGAGGAAGAATGAACTCCTAACATGCCCTTGATCATTAACCAAACATTCAATTTAATACCACCCAATGTGCCTTGCTTAGTATTAAACTGATTGGATATTAAATGGTATCGTGTCATTACCCAAGACCCGCGAGCAATGTCAACATTACTTTGATATCAATAGACATTAACCTGTTTCCGGATTTAAAACTTAACATGTATCCTTTCCTCAGGTTTTTGAAGATATTAGTGGTAACACTTTTATTCAGAATCCTAATGCTCCTCAAATAGATCCAGGAGTCACTATTTCTCACTTTAATCGCAGCAAAGAGCAAAATCACTCTTTAGGATTATATAGTGAATCAGAGGTAAAGGCTTTTTTTGTACAAGAGCTCCTTGAAATTGTATTATTACACTTTTTTGTTCAATATATTAAGGACGTTTTCCTTTCTTTTACATTTTAATAGGTTTCTGGAGGGGAAAAGTCTGATTCAAACAAGGATGGAATACTTCAACCCTTAAAAGAAGGTGAATTCACCTTAGAGACTCTACAAGGGGAAGTTCTTCAGTTCCCTACTAATTGTCCCAGGTGCAGAGCTCCATGCACCACAAACATGAAAGTAACAAGTATCCTTATTTATTATGTGGCAGTTATTTTTAATTGTTTTACTGTAGCTTTCATACTTGAGCTATCTTTAGCCACTGCTTGAGTATAATTTTCCTTAATTTGTCTAAGATATCCCTTACTTTAAGGAAGTTGTAATAATGGCAACTAATTGTGATACGTGTGGAGAGAGAACTAATGAGGTTAAGAGTGGTGGAGGAATTCAGCCACGGGGAATGAAAATTGAAGTGAAAGTTAGTTCCAAAGAGGATTTTTCCAGGGATGTCTTGAAAGTAAGTTTCTCCCAAAATTTTACAATAAAACTTTCTGCCTAGATTAAAACGAAAAACAATTATCAATTATTTGGGGAAAAAAAAAAAAAAAAAAAAAAAAAAAAAAAACTTTAAAAACAAGTTAAAAACACCCTTTTTAATTTTGTTTTCAGTCGGATACATGTTCACTGACAGTGCCTGAATTAGATGTTGAAGTGGGCCCTGCAGCTTTAGGTGGAAGGTTCTCCACTGTAGAGGGTATTCTTGCTGCAATGAAGGATCAGCTGTTAGACTCTGATGTCATGTTCAGTGATAGCGCTGATCCAGCAAACAAACAAAAGCTGGATGATTTCCACAAAAAATTCCAAGATATTTTACAAGGCAAAGATCCTGTTACTTTGGTGTTAGATGATCCAGCAGGGAACAGCTATGTTCAGGTATGGAAAACTTTAGGGTGATGATTATCAATGCTGATACCCTATTCCTCTACTTGTAATCCTTATCGCAATACAAAAAGGTAACAACAGACTTAATTTTTCAGAGCCTTACAGCCCCTGACCCTGACCCAGCTCTGAGTGTAACTCACTATGATCGCACTTTTGAGCAGAATGAAGAATTAGGTCTAAATGACATGGTGGTGGAGAATTACGAAACAGAGCAGCCATAAACAGGTGAAGTAGGTGTACTTTATGTAGTTTTATGGAAATATGATGAACAGAACAGGGTTATTAAATTGAATTAATTTTATTGTCTGGAAACAATTTAGTTTTTGTACTCACAATAACACTCACAACAATAATTCAATTTAGTTAACAGAAAATAATCTAATCAGTCAACTGCAGGCACATAAATTTTAAAGTAAGGATACACATCACATTTATCATTACATCAAGAATTATTGCATTATTATTTTTGCATTTCTGTTGTTGGACATATGGTTGCAGACAACAGAAATAAAATATTTTGAAAAGTTGCCGTCTTTCTGCTTTTTTACATTTGGCAAATTTGAAATCATAATCAGCTCATTCACACCATGATTTATCTTGCAAGCATTTCCCTTTGAACCAACGATACATCATTTGGTTTTCAGGGCTGTAGGAATCTAAAACATAGTTTTGAGCTGCCTCCTTCTGAGTCTGTGAACAAATTGTAAAGAAAACATGAACCTTGTTAGTGTCATTGTTTGTCCTTTCCATTATAAGTCAATTTAAGGTTTGCCACATCCTGAAAAAGCATTGTCAGAGGTCAAAGAACTTATGTTATGAAAAAAAAAAAGAAAGAAAAATATTGCAAGAATATTTTATAGTCCAGGCAGTCTGGCTCATTGGTTTGAAACATACCATAGAGGGTGGAAATACTCTACGGCACTCATGCCTATTAATATGCTCCAAGTATGCACTCTGCAATGTATGTTTCATATCATCTGTAAGACATCGTTGGCAAATTTGACATTCAGGTGCCATGCATGTTTCACATCGTGTTCCACATATCTCTGGGTAAACGCTGGTTTGTTTTGAGTTTACTTGCATTATAATTTCCTCTCTTGTCCTGTAACAATAGGTCAGCCAGATGTGTATTGAATATCTGGTGTGATTTTAAGCTAGAGAATGTATTCGTTCATACCTAATAAGTGATTGCTGATGAACATGCTGACCCACACCAACAAGACTTAGCAAGCTGTAAAGAACCTGCTCATATAATATTGAATTTGGTGGGAAGTGCTGTGATGAAAGATTTGGAGACATATTTGCCTAGAACCAAATCATATTAGTTTCCCCATGGCTATCTAAACTTTAGTAAGCTAAGTTATTCCTGTTATTTCAGCTTCTCCTTACCTCCATGATGAACACATTAAGATCTTCATCAATCACAAAGTCAAATCGAACCATTTCGAAGAATGTTCTTTTAGTTTTGTATTGACTTAAAAGGTTCAGTATTGACATTTCAGTTTTCAGGTACACGTCTTGTATTGCTGATTTCACCTCTTTCCACACCTTTTCTGGTTCTTTACCAATTTCCCTCATGTAAGCATCAAAGCTGTCTTTCATAGAGAACCCTCCGTCTGTGAAGTATTTCTTAAGCGAAGGTACTTTCCATGTTGGGAGGTAGTCATCTCCAATCACATACTTATCCACTTTTTTTGGGTCAAATGGGTGATACTTTTCTGGACAGAACCTGTGCAGTGTAACTTAATTAGTGGTACACCAGTCTTTTTTTAATTATCTGTCCTTTCATTACTCACCTAAATAAAACATCACCATTATAAATATAGACACGTAATGGGTCAACTGAGGTGAGTATTGTATATACACCAATGTCAAACTTGTAGCCATCTACAAGTAAAGGTCGGTCAACATATTCTTGGACAAATGTTCCGTTTGCTGAGAGGTCCAGTTCATTTACATTTGATATTTGAATTCCCCTATGATGGTTAGATTTTTGCACAAATACTTTCTTTGGATTTCTTTTGACCTGAGAAGAAGTGACAACTATCTTAAATTTTGCTGAATATCAGAGCGAAAGATTCAGCTTTGAAATTTTTGAATCCAAAACTTACATATTCAAATAGGAGTTGTTTGTCATTGGGCAAGCGAAATGCCTTGGGTACATATGGAATGTTCATAGTAGCCAAGTTTGCTTTGTTTGTTATGAAGCCAGATCCAGGAAAGTGATTGACCTGAATAATATGACATCATTTAGTATTCCAATCATCATTGCTGTACATTTTTAGTGTTTATTTATTTTTTTGTTTTTTTGTTTTTAATATACCTTTTGGTGGGGCTGCAGGTGTTTAAGGGCTGGTAAAATTGTAAATGGGTAGGGATGGGACCAAAGAACATCCCAGTTTTCTTCAATTTTTGCCTCCTCATATCCAAGCCGCCTCAGAAGATTGTACACATGTTTTAGGTGTCCAGTTTTTCCCTTTTGGTTGATGTAGGGAAAAAGATTTGGTTATTGCTTCAATGATGTTTACTTTTCTCAAAACTTTGTTGTCCATCATTTACTTACATCCTTTGTATAGATTACAAACTTTGGTTGCTTTACTTTTACAGCTTTTTCATACTGTGCTGGTTTCGTTGAGTCTTTTATATTATTCAACTCAAACATATTTAGTAAAATGAGGGCCGAGCAGGCAGCCACGACAACTATTATTAGCAGCTTAGTTGTGCGTGAGAGACCTCGCATTTTATTTTCAGTTACGAAACCTGTAATGTAGAACTTCTGTCCTTGTCAAAGCCTGCAAACCATATTCAATTAATGTTTTGTGAACATTTTTACAATGATATTGAGTATTTTCAATACCAAAAACCTCAATAGTTAATGTTAGTTATTAAATGACACATGAGTTGCCATTGTGTTTTAGTCCAGTTGTCTGGCATAGATTAATTTCCAATCAAAATTTTACAGCAAGGTTACATCTAGAAATAAGTGACCAAAAGTCTTGATTTTGTTTTTAATGAACTATGTCTTCAACATGTACAATGAATGATTTTTCAATGTCCTTAATTAATTATTTTCATCCTTTCTAGGTAGACGAGCACCGGTTACCGCCAGGTGCACTCAGGTAACCTGTAGAATGTGCATTTGATGCGCTTTATATTGAATTGACCACTAAGTTCCGACCGCTTGTCCAGTGGTATTGTCTTTGGGGCAGGTGCCGCACTCGGTTTAAATACCAGCCACCAAATCTCACCTGTTGATTGAACTCTGCGAAGCTGTAGCATGGGTGCCAAGTGTCGGGGGTCGAGGTGAGGCGAGGGGCGGAGCCGGGCCGGGGGAAGGGAAGGGGAGGGAAGAGAAGGGAAGAGAAGAGTCCGATGAGACGTCACGTCCGAGAAAGTCCCGGGCCTCCGGCTCCGGCTCCGGCTCCTCCGGGCCACCGGCACCGGACTCCAGCCGGCTGCGTTCGAGGAGGCAATCTCTCGTTCCTTTCCCCCGCGAGCCACGTACCCGCGTTGATTCGAACGCGTCTCTGGTGTTTCGGACGCGTGGCAGGGAGGGAGAGGGACAGCCCCCCTCTTCTCTTCTCCCGTCCGCCTCCCCAAGTCATCAGATGCGTTGTTTAAGTATGAGAAGCCACCTTCTGTCGTGGATCGACGCCCGACCCGGCAAGACACCCGGGTCCGGGCCCGGGCGGTGCTCATGTCGCTGGAATGCTCTTGGCTTCGCACGGCGATACATCAGGAAGGGGTGGCGGGCGATGCTGGATATGCCCAACGCTAAGGCCTGTGGTGTGACGTCGTGGCGCTATGACGTGGGGGAGCGGGGCGGGGCGGGGCCGTGTGTCCTAGGGGGAAGTCCACCGAGGAGCGCCCGCCCCACCCCGCCCGCTCTCTGCCTGCAGCGCAGGTCTGGTGGGGGCGGGATCATCCTCGTTAGCCCTCCGGTGATAACCAGCGAGGAGGGCACGGGGAGAGCCAGACACACTATGCCTCTGAGCGAGAGTTAATCGGTACACCGATTTGAAATGAATCTATACTCCGTGCGGGTTGACGTGAAGTCGAGTTCAGTCCCTAAATGGCAGGGCCCTCGGAGGGAAAATATGATGAGGGAAATGGGTTGCGGTCACGTGACGAAAGGTATACCAACTTATTTCAGACGGTTCATTTTATATTTGTATCATAGTCTAGGATACGTCGCCCTTTCCCTTAACCGTTAAGCAGTCGCTCAATAAGCATCAATAATTCATTCGAAAACGGGGTCTTTGCTGTAATTGTTCTTTGACTCGATCCCTCTCTGCGGCCCGCCGTACGATCAGCTGAAGGCGGGGCCTCGAGGGGCACTGAGCTAGCCTCGTATGCAACCTATCGTGCCGCATAGTCTCGCTCGGGACTCCTCTGCTGCGCGAGGCGAGAGCAAGAGAGAGGCATATCGAAATAGGCAGCGGAGAGTGGCAGAGTGAGGAGGAGAGCGCGCACGGCGCGCACCCCGCGGCCCCCGGGCTGGCCCGTCCTAGAGCCCCTCCCGGCCCCGGCGCGGTCCTGGGGCCGGAGCCGCCCCCCCCCCACCCCCCACCCCCCGGGAGTGCCTGGGCTCCGCGACATCCGCCGGCCTCTGTAGCTCTCCTGCCACCCGCCCCCGCACTCACTTCTACCTTGAAGACGGGCAAGAGAAGTCGAACGGTAGTGAACAAATGACTGTTCAAACTTCAGGGAATTTTGGGAAGGACTGCTACTCCCTTGCCAAGGAGAGTGAAGCAGTTCGTGTACACCCATTCCCATTATCCTTGCAACCCAGAGCAGATTTCGATGCGACCCCTTTTTCTAGGAATGAGAATGGCGGGGGAATGCCAGTGCGTCTTATGCGCTGGGGGAGGGATTCATTTTTAGTTTTTTTTTGATTTGTCAAAGGTTCCTCTTTTTTTTCCTCTCTCTCTCTCTCGCCCCGATCCATACTTGACTTGAAAACCCGTTTTGCGAGGGTTAAAACGGACGATTCAAAATCCTCCTCTCTTCCCGCCCATTTGGCATTTCCCTCCTTTCCTTTCCCTTCCCTTCCCGCCTTGGTCTTGAATCCTACCCATCGTTCGTTGTTATCGTCCCTGTGCTGCATAAAGTGAAACGGCGTCGCGCTTGGGCCGGCCGTCCGCGCGGGATAGGGTCGACACTTCATACTCCGTTCCTGCTGCGCCCCCTCCACCTCTATCGATTCCCCCTCCTCTCCCCACCAACCCACCCACTCCCGCCCCGCCCTGCCCCGCCCCGCCCGTGACGAGAGGAAAGCACAGGCCCCAGCCCGGGGCCCTGCCCTGCCCTGCCCTGCCCGCCCGCCCGCCCGCCCCTGCCCGCCCCTGCCCTGCCCGGCCCGCCCGACTCGACTCTACCCGCCCTGCGCTGCGGCCCGGCCCGTCCCGGTCCCGGTCCCGACTCGCTCGCGCCCGCCCGCTCCCACTGGCCCGGCCCAGCTCAGCTCGTCTCTTCTGGCAGGCCGAGCCTAGCCGCAGCCCCAGCCCAGCCCAGCACCACGGAGAGAGTGGAGGTGGAGGAGAAGAGGGTAGAGCAGAGCAAGGCCCGGCGGGACGAAGGGGAGCTTGTTGGGGAGGGAGAGGGAACCCAGCCCGGGCCTACATGGGCCTACGAGGCCCGAGCTGGAGCTGGACTCGACGTTCAGGACCTCGGCCTCGGCCTAGCTGGCCAATGCCAGCGTGCCGGCGCGGCGCAGCGGGGCAGCTGCAGCAGTGGAGGAGGCCTCCTCGGCCTCGCCGTGGCCTCGGCCTTCTGCCATCTCCTGCCGACCGCTTTACGCAACCTGCTGGTGGCGTAGCGCCGGGGCAGAGGCCTGGAGGCACCTGGAGCCTGGAGTGTGGAGGCGCCTGGAGGACGCGGATGGGCTCGGCGGTCCTCTATGAATGTATGCAACAAGTGAAGGACAGGTGGATGCTCCTTGTCGAGGAGCTGGCGAGCGGGACGGCCCGGCCCGGCCGCGGGGGTGGCGTGGCGTAAAGTGGTGGGTGTATGGCCGCCTGCGTCGCGGCGCCATCAAAAAAGGGGGAGGGGGGGGAGCACAACACCCCCAAGGCCTTCTGCCGGTTATCGTCGTCGAATCTGTTACTAACTGGAAATATCTGAGGATGTTATCGTCACCATTTCTTTTTCACGCTAAGGACACCGATTAGGGGTGGGTGGTGATTGGCCAATCTTGCTCACGCTTGTTTGCTGGACACGGGTGGTTTTGACAAAGCTCACGTAGATCTTAAAACTTAAATTCAGAAATCTTGACAAATAAATTAATTAAGAGTGCCCACGTGTCGTGTTATCATATTGCCCATTTTACTGAGGCATCCTTAAGTAGATCAAACCAAATTTTAGAAAATTGGTGAAGATTTTCAGAAAGACATCTTAAATTCCTCTCGTCTTTTCCTTGCCATTCGGAAGCTTGTCTGGTCGTGCTCTAACCCACACTAACCCCCAACGCTGGATAGAATATAGAATTCGCTCGTCGCGCGTTAAAATCCCTACTAAAAAGGAGTAGGTTTGTTAATAGGAAAGCGTTTAGTTAATTTCTTGATATTGGCGTGTGATGAAGCCAACACGTATTTATTATTTGGGGAAAACGCCACCGTTGTTCCCCATCTCTCAGAAAAACATAAAGCAATATCTATATACCGTCTCAGGTCCACCACATCCCGTTCTAACTTCACTTTTAAAAAGAAGTGTGACCGAGTCGCAATTTGGTAGAATGCGTCCTTTCAAAGTACTACTTGAATGGCAGGTTGCGATTGAACGTTTTTTCAAGAAGCTGGTCACAGCAAAACCAATTTTCAATGTAGCTTGGATTATAGAGCGACCCTTTGAGCGCCATGGAAACAATTAGGTTCCGAACCGCTTTCATGATGAAGAGCCTCAACTTTACCTTTTTACAAAAGTAAAGATGACGAGCATATCGCTTTCCCTCCTGTGCTGTGGCGCCTCTCCGTCGATTTGGCTGGTGTCTCTGTAGAGCGGGGTAGCGCCGTCTGCTCGCCAGTACAGCGCCCGATCCCAAAGCCAACCGTACTGTGGGGTTCGCGACGTGGCGTGGCGTGGCGGGGCGGGGCGCGGCGTGGCGCGGGACGCTGTACTGTTAGACGAGCAGCTGTGGAAGGTTTGAGAAAAACTTGCATACCTAGCCAGGCTACAGCTACGGGAAACAAGTGTCCAGGGTGTCAAATAGAGTTGCAAATCTAGGAAATTTTTCCTAGACAAACCCTGCCTGTAGGCAGCCTGCCACATAGTGGTGTCCGAATGTTGCCTAGCAGGCAGGGGTTGTCTAGAAAAAGTTCCTGGATTTGCAACCCTAGTGTCAAAGGCGGGTGTTGGTGCCCGTTTTATTATTTATTCGATGCAACAGTGAATGTGGTTCTTGTGAAAGAAATCAGGTACAGGTCTCTCCGCACAATGACACTGTTTTTAGTCAAACTTTTTTTTATCCTTCTTGCTTAAACTTTTCTCTTCTGTTACAGAAAGTCACCCCTCCTTTCTCCGCCCCTGTCTCCCCCTTTCCTCTACTCTCCCTTCTCTCACGCGCTATTATGTTCCTCCCTTCTCTACGATTCCAGGCCTGCATCCTTTTTGCTGTCTCTTTCTCTCGTAAGGGGCTCACGCGCGAATCCTTAACTAGTCCAACATAAATGAAAGGAATTAAAGATTGTTCTTCAGAAATAGTGTTTTTTCCTACTTTTTTTTCTGTGCTTCTTTTAATTTTCACATACTCTGGAAACTATCCTCGCAGATTTACTGTAAATTTTTAAGCTATTCTACCTTCACAATATTTTAGACGATAGATCATTTTCCTGGTAAATTCTAAGTTGATTTGTTGCGTTTTAATTTTTATTTTCTTAACTGTAATATAACAAAGCTCAACAGGTCTTTTTCCACAGTGGACACAAAGAATCGCTTATTAAAATGAGTTGTTTTGAACCTTCGACAGTTCAGTGATTAGAGTCCAAGAAAAAGGCGTAGAATTTGGAGTGACGGGCGAGGGGAAGGCAGGTGGATGTAGTGGGAGTTTTGCCCCCTCTCCTTTTGCCAACCCCACAAGCGTCCACGGCCCCGGCCCCCCGCTCTTTTTGCCCACGCCCCCCTCCCCCGCCCCCATCTCCTCACCCCCTCCCCTCCCCCAAGCTGCTCTACGGTATCCTCTGCCCACCTTCACAGTCTTTCCATCAGTCTCCATTCGAATTTATTTGAAGTTAACACATAGAATATGCCCTTAGCAAACGTCCGAAAAATCTCCAGTCCCCATGTTTCTTGCTAACTTGTGTGCTAATGTTGACATCTATTAGTGAAGGTAAAGTGTGAAGTTACAAATCAGGCGCACCTAATTTAATTAGTTCACCTGAAGTTTAGAAATCTGTATGTGAATAGGTATGAGTGGGAGGGAAGGAGGAGGAGGCAGCGGCAGTACCGGGGAAGGGGAGGAAGAGCGGATAAGAATGGGGGAGGGGTGGAGAAGTGAGACCCCGGCCCGGAGCGGGCGGCTGTAGGGGAGGTGCTGCATCCTTCGGGTCCGTGTGTCTCCTATAAACAGTGCACTGACATATTTACAGACAATAATGATATCCTTGTTTCCAGGCTAAATTTTTGATAAATAAGACTTTCGGCTATGCATGCAAGCGACCTACACTTATTGTTAAGCAAACACTGAAGCTTAAACCCCCATATGTACTTTGTCAGAGAGTACCCATGGTTAATATGAACCCTATCCACCCCCACCCCCCTTTTGCCCCTACCCCCGCCGCTACTCCCCACTCATTGCCTCCCGCCGCATTGCCGCAAGTCCCCTCCCCTCCACCCACATCCCAGCGGCACCCAGCGGCCCAGGGTTCAGGCAGGGCCCCAGGGATACGTGAGGGAAATGCTCGGTTCGTTTTGCTCGCTATTTGACCAACTTTTAGGTACTTATTAAGTAGCTTAGTAACAGAGGAGGTACACTTTACTGATAGTTAACTGGAAAACCAAGTGTGCACATGTATTCATCATTTACTGCATACCTTCGAAGTATTCGAGCAAGTGGTGTGCACATGGACACTACTGCGTACATGTCCATGTATACACTAATTTTCTGAATCTTCGTAGTATGTAGTCAATAATGAATATTTCTTGCTCACAATTGGCTTTCCAGAGTTTTGAGTGCAACAAAGTCCAGGGAGTTGTTCTGAAAATTCGCATTCAGTGCGCTGTCCGAGAAAATATCCAGTTAGTTTTTTTCCCCCTCAGATGAGGGGATTCAAACATTTGTGCACTTTCGGGTTTACGATTTCGTGACTTTGTGATGTTCAGAATATTACGCGTTTTAATTTCAAACTTTTGCGGACGGCAAAGATGCGCGTATATTAGAGCAAAAAGGCTGGATACATTAAATAGTGAAGCATTTCTGGAGATGTATAAATTACCACTTACTAAATCACTGAAAACTTTTGGGCCCACTGTCTGCACTGTCTTATTAACAAATTTAACAACAACAAATTAAATTTAATATTGATAAAAATAAGAACAAAACTTGTTTTGATTTGTGGTTTTAACCGGGAAATGCAAACGCGTAAGAATCCCAAAAACCTTACTTCGCGATCGCGAAATCGTCGGTAAGTCTCCTCATAGCAGGAACAGCAGGGCTCCGTAAATTATTACTTATTTGGCTTTAACGTTAGTTTAGAAGTTAAAGTTATAACTTTAAACGTTTATTGAGGCCCTCTTGAAAGAAATTACAAATTTGCATTGCCAAAATTATATGTGCGTCATCCTTGAACAATGTGTAGCATTGTTGAAAATCCGTAACCTTAACTTTTCAGAGAGCATGTGTTTCGTTACGTTAAGTAACTAACGTTGACTCGCGTAATGGTAAGTTACGGAGCCCTTCGCAGGAAGAACCGGTAACTGGATATCTTGCAACTAGTCCCAGCGCAATTCTAGTAGTCCTACAGTGCCCTGAGGCCTCTCTGCCTCTCTGTGACCCTGCCCCTCCTCTCTTCACTCTCCGACGGTCCGGAGTCTGCCTGAGCTTTGCAATACTCTCCCCCTCCCTCCTCACCCCCTCTCAACTGTACCCCCTCCCCTTTTACCCCTCCCGAACTACCCCGCACAAAACTCTGGAGCTGCCTTGGCCACCCCCTCCGCTCCACCCCCACCGACCACCCCTTGTAGCCTGAAGCAGCCCACCCCACCAGATTTAAATATATGGCTGAAAATGCATTTTTTTCCGAACTTAAAAAAGGGGTGAGTTTTAAAAAATGTACAATTCTAGTACTGATGTCAAAGATAAGATGAGAAATAAACTATAAATTTGGAGACATTGCCATTTTGCCACTTGCATTGCAATATGTATCTTTTATCTTATTATGATTCCTTTACTCAGTGGACTATTTGAAAATAAGTTCGAAAAACGTGATAATTTTAGTCGTTTAATTTACGATTTGTATCGGAACTTTGTGACCAAAATGGTACTCTACACTGCAAAGAAACATTTCGTAAATTTACAGGAAATATCTGTGAATTTTGTTAAACGACCCGACTGTGAGTTTATTTTTATTCTTGTTCATTTACAAAAGAACTATAACTTTACAAAAATATTCCGTAACATTCCAAAAGAATTCCGTAACTTTAGATATTTTATCTTTTGTTTCGCGATTTTTCTTGTTAATCTACAAAATGTTTCATCAAACTACAGGAAAAATCTGTGAACCGATTCAACAGTGGAATAGTGCTGTGCGAATGGTTCGAAATCGAATCAAATCGAATCTGCCCGGATTCGATTCGATTCGGTACCGAATCAGTTATGATTCGGCATCGAAAGGTTCGAAATTTCGAATCATTTAAGATTCGCCACCGAATCTTAAAGTTTAAGATCATGATTTTCGACAAGAAGAGGGTGGAAGCGCGCCTTTGAAAAGTAGTGGGGGCTTACTAGACTTTATTTTAAAGCATAATTTTCATTTTTTTTTTTTTTTTTTTTTTTTTGTAAATCTAATTTGTAGGGGGTCAAAATTGGATTCGATTCGATTCGAAATTATTTGGTCGGATTCGATTCGATTCGAAGGAGATTTGAAGAAATTCGATTCGATTCGGACCCCAAAACCTCGATTCGCACAGCACTACAGTGGAACCTGTATTTTTTTTATATTTTTTTTACGGTGTGAAGATCAAAGTCGCACATTCACGAACTAAGTTGTAAATTTACTACTGAAGTCGTAGAATTAGGGTTAAAGTACCAAAGATGGACCATTTTTCGAAAAACGGTAGTTTTCGGGTCGATAAAGGTGTGATGAGCATCCTTTTTTCATCGGTGTGTAGTTTGAACCCTTGGGGAAGGTATCTTGAGGGAATGAAGTTCCTAGCTCCAATACTTTAGGAGTTACAGGGAATTCCCATGACCTCCAATTTTGATCCATGTTTGGAGGGGAGTACCCAATCATGGATCACCGAGCTAAAGTTTTCTCCTTCATATATATATGATTCACAACAGTGATAGGGGAAGGCAACTTTTTAGCAGATGATACGTTAGTATCAGCAGCAAAATCAGCAGCTTGTATGTACTGTCATAAAGTTAAAAGTAAACGTTGAAACGTCGTCCGTTCAAACTGTCAAAGTACAAGTTGTCCAGCGTGAAGCGTTGAAAAGTTAAAGTTGAAATATCTAATAAAAATATGTATAGGAGCACAGTGGGCTGCAGCGTGGCCCGTGGGGCGCTGCGGCCCGCGCCCGCTTCCGTCCGCTTCCGTCTAGGGTTGTACAGGTTCAGGTTATCGGCAACTCGTAGCTTTAAAGCATAGACCCTACTCGGTTGCCGCCTGCAGCCGCCCCATCCGCAGCCCTATGCTCCAATGGTTTACGACCCATTTACGACCCAAAGCTAGCCCCCCCCTCCCCCTCGCTCGCCACGCAGCGCCACGCTCCGCCACCTGCTCTGCTACGCCCCGCCGCACGCAAACGCCACACCACAGCGTAACGTTGAAGTTATTTGAAACGTTAAAAGTTAACTTGACAAAAGATGAAACGTCGCAAGGTAAAACATCAACACTGAAAAAGACGATTCCAGGATAAGCTGGCAACACTGCAATCCTCGTTTCTTTGCGTCGCTACATGCGCACAACTACTTCGTTTGACGAAAATCAGAGGTAAACTCACTATTCCTCAGGTACCCAAGATTGACGAGTTTCATCGTATTTCTCTTCAAACGATGCGGTTGTTCGTATGTAGCGGCGCAAAGAAATCGGGATAGCGGTGTTGCCAGCTTATCCTGGAATCGTCTAATGGAGGAGTCGAAATTGTCGCTCTTTGGAGAACGACTTTTCTGTACCAAATTTTCATGCTCTTGGGAGATGTTTGTACCTGAACCGTGTCTGGTACTTTTACCCTACGAATAAAATTGTAACTGACATTCTGCGCCTGAAATTTACGATCAGTCGTAAATTTAGGATCGAAGTCGTAAATTTACGGCTTTATTCGTTGTAGAACGAACTCTCTCGCTATGAAAATTAGGAATCAATTCGTCGTTTACGAACGAGAAAAGTCGTAACGAGAAACACTGGTAAAACAAACCCAGCCAAAAAATTTGTGTCTACCTTCGTTTCGATATCGAAATTTTTACTCGATTCGACGGATATTTGTCCTCAAAATCGACGTCGAAACGATGTCGAACAGTCGAAACGATGTCGTATCGACGTCGTTTCGACTGTTCGACATCGTTTCGACGTCGATTTTGAGGACAAATATCCGTCGAATCGAGTAAAAATTTCGATATCGAAACGAAGGTTGACACAAAATTTTTGGCTGGGAAAGGTAGGATATCCAACTTGTAAGGCTGTAAGGCACTAAAGCATTAAATGCATTTCAGGTTAAGCTTTTTCGAAATATTTACCTCCTTTACTGGAAAAACTAAATGTGACATGTGTCACATGTTGACGCGTGACCAGTGTCGGTCACACCACGTAATTTGACCATATTTTTGGTAACGATTGTAATGTGACATCAGTAATGTAATTCTCATAGGCATAACATAATAATGGCTCCGGATGTCACACGACAAACGTGACCGAAAATATGGTCTCATTACGTAATGTGACATAAACTGGACACATCAATTGACGTGACTCAATGTCACATTAGTTTTTCCAGTGTATGGAATACAACTGAATTTTGAGACTTATAGTCGTAATCTACACAAAATTCCGCTTGAAACAAGCCTATATGTGGTGGGGTTCTGTTAAATTTTGGCAAAAATTCATTGCAATTTTCGTACTTTTTTTATTTGCTTTTCATTTGCTGACCGCGACCGCTCATCAGAATCCTGTCAAATGTCGACTCGTTTTAAGCACAATTTTCTGAGGAATGGTACGGTAATCTATCCTAAAAAGTTACTGGTTTCGGTATGAAGAAAATATTTTGAAAAAAGAAAAAAAAACTGGAAATGTACACTGAGGCACTCCTAGAACGGGTTTAGCATTATTAGCATTATTTAACATTATCGTTCCACGAAGATGTCGCAAATTTACGACTATGTTTAACAGTGAAAATCTGTATCTGTACAGACCTATCCACCCCATACTCCTAGACTTATACATAACTTAAGATCGAGAGTATTTCATACACTGTAAGAAATGAACCCTTTTTGATTGTCTGCACGCTCCTTTAGTGCCCTTCATCCTCCTTTTGTGGTAAAGGAAGTTTCTAAACAAAGTTTGTGTTATGTTATCCCACCCCCTCTACCATCAGCACTCCAAATTGACTCCGCGTGCGTATTTGCACACGTCTTGGAGATGTGCTTGGAGGTGAGCGTCGGCGGCGGCATGGTGTTGACTTGTTGAATTGGATGACATAAACCGGTCAAGAACTATGTCTTCACGCTTGCGTGACGTGTGGTACGTATCTGGCCAGCAGTATAGGCCCTCTCACTCGAATAACTAAAATGCACTCGGTATATTTCCCTTACTTTATACGACAAACATTCATTCGAAAACAGATTATGTGTTTAGGAAAAGTTTAAATCAAATTGTGCTCTTACCATAGGGAAGCAGTTTCGTCTGCTTTCAGTACTCTGTGCTTAAGCCTTCAGTGCTAGAAATGTTTTTTACGACTATGTCGTAGAGGAATGTTTTTTTTTATCGTTAGGTTACAAACCAATCGTTAAAGAATGAGTCGCTATCAAAATTAACGATCTTTCTGTCATCAATTTACGACAAAATTTCAAACAGTGTACCTTCAAAACTGTACCGACGACTTAAACACTCCGTAGAGAAAAGTTTTAAGTAAATTTTAACAACAGTATAACTCTCCGTTCGTTCGGGTTTAAGTTATGCGACGACTTTAATGAAAGTTAATTTGCGCGTGACATTTCATTTAATCCAAGGACACTAGTTTGACGTTTTTCATGGTTTTTAATATCACATTTATGACGGTTAAATGTAGGTTAGTTACATTTATTAAAATTTGTAAATTTAAGTAGATGGTTATGGCATCTTTTTTTGCCTTTAGAGCGAGGAGTACTCAACTCTGAAAAATGGTGAACCGGGAATGGGCCAGGCACGGGCCGTCGCGGGTGGGAACGCGGGAAAACCCGCCGAACGATACGTACGAGTTAACGTACTACTCATAATATGAGTAAAGAACATCCATTCGCCCCTAGGCAACCCGGGGGACCCCTACCAGAATTCCCTCGCGGGCCCCTGATCCCCCAGTCCGTGCCTGGATTGGGCGCAAAGGGGATTGAGGTAAGATTAAAAAGATTAAAATTGATCCAGAAAGATCGGACTGATCCGAGGGATTGAGGAGAGGAATTGGAAAAGGATTGCGCAGGGAATGAGAGGATTGGCGAGTAATTTTAGGGGATTGGAGGAGGCTTAACGGAGGATTAGGAAGGATTTGAGAGGATAGAGGTCCAGTCCCGTGCACATAAAAGAACAAGAACTCCGGAAGTGCCCTTACATTTTTGGCAAGAGGGGCATTGTTCTTTTCGCGCTCAGTGATTTTATAGGTATAATATGTAGAGGTATAGCTGTACAGTAGATGTCAATGCCTAGACATCTAGCAATATAGATGAGTTAGATAAAGGATAGATCATCTATAGACGTCTTCTTCCATGTGGGAGATGTTGCTAGAAAATCACAACTTTTGCTCGAAAATTCGCCATACAAGCAGCTGAAGATTCTTATGCCACTTCCGGCGAGTTCTTGTTCTTATATTATTTGCGGGACAAGTTGTCTATTAGCAGAGATTCTAACAAAAAAATTGCCGGGAACGACAACTCTATCCCAATATCTGATAAGCAATGGTCAAGAATTGGAGGGTATTACAGGAGGATTAAGAGGGATTGGAGATTATATGGAAGAAATTCTAATGGATTATTTGTGGAAGATTGGTGCATTGGAATCTGATAGTAATGTTATTTCACCGAGAGTGGTCGGGCTTAATGGATTGAAATGATATTTTACAATTTGGTTGGGATTTGAAAGATTGGTGAGGGATTGTTTATCAAGTGAACTCAGATCGTCGAAGTCGTTTATAGCTGCGTCCAGATTCGTGGGTGTCTTGTGTGTGTTTTGGTGTCTGCGTCTGGTGGTATATGAGAAAAATCGGGTTGTGGACCAATCACAGCCATCCGTGGCGCACTGTTTTCTCATACTCGAAGACGCAGACACCCAAGACGCCCACGTATCTGGACGCAGCGTATGCCCCTTGGTTTACACACAGTGTAGTGTAAGACGACCTCCCCCCACCCCTCCCCTGATGCTAGCACCCAACTACGCCCCTGCCTCCCTTCCTTTGCATACAGCGTTTCGGCTGGGCCACCCCATACGCCTCCCCCGCCCCTACCCATGGCCGCCCTCACTCTCTAATGGGACGAATGACTTGTGATACCTTTGCCTAGCTATTTTACTTCTTGGTCGCATTCCCTATTCATTTTCTAAGACTCTGAAGGGAGAGGTGCATCCCAACCTTCGTCTTTGTAAATGTTGGATATTGGCATCAAATTACACGAGAATAAACGGATTCCAAATATCACGCGCGAGTTGGTGTCTTGCGTTAAAGGTTCCTTGAACTCCGTCCCGCCCCCTCCATCCCTCGCACTGAACGCTCAGCCGCGCCGCGAGGCTTGGCGCGGGGCGCGGGATGCAGCTGGTGTTGTGTTGTGGCTGAGGCCCGGCGGGCTCCGCGTCGCGCCGCCCGGCCCCGCCCCGCCCAGGCCAGACCCGACACGTATTCTTGCTTTTTATGTGAAATCGATAGCGGGCGACACGGCGCGCATTCAAGCGTACAGTCAGCTGATCGCCGTGACGTCACCCTTCTGCCGGCGCGCCACTCGGCAGCGTATGGTGTAGTGGCCGTGCCGCCGCGCGCCGCCCGCGTCCGGCCGGAATGTGTGTGTGTGTGTATGTGTAGGTGTATAGGCGTGTGTGTGAGGCAGGGGATGAACGCCGCGGGTCACTGTACCTCGCGACCTTGAGGAGTGCGTCCGTGGCCCGCTGACGAACAAGATTGCGCGATCTAAGGACGCGGACCCTTACCCGGTTCGTGCGTAATCTCAACCCCACCCTCATCCTGCTTTTCTCCCCTCCCCCTCTGCCACCTCCTGCCCTTTCTCCCATGCACCTAGCCTCGGGGTCTGGACGCCCTCAAAAATCTTTCACACTGAATGAAAAAATTGTACATTCTCTGCCTGCTCTTTGCTCCTCTTCATCTGCAACCCCTCTTGCAGGACGTCGTCGTCTAGGGGATGACGGCCACCCCAGCGGTTCTTGCCTCATGGTTCCTCCCTCACCTCACCCTCCGCTCCGGGTCCAGAGGGTCGCCCCCGCGCCGCCCGGCGGGCGCCGCGCCGTGCTGCGCTCTAGCGGCGGCCGCCCGCACCAGAGCCAGCGGCCCGGCCCGGGCGTTGCCGGGCCCTTTTCTCTGCGCGCAGATGTGGAGAAGGGGCGGGGAGGGGCGGGCAGGATAGGGTGGCCCACTCAGACGCTGCTAGCTCGGCTTGCGGTCGGCATACTTCACCTTGAATCTGCACCATTCACAAGGGCCGGCCTCCCTCCCGCCATTCATGGCGACAGTTCCTCTTTAAATGTGGGAGGGGGAGGGAGAGGGGGGAGGGAGGCAGGAAAGAGTGTCAGACCTACAGCAATTGTTTGCCTCCGCATGCACCTGTGTGTTTATGGCCGCGGCGGCCGCGGCGCGAGGCACTGACCTGACCTGTCCCACCCCCACACGTGCGGGGCGCCGCGGCGCCGCTCGTCCACCGCAGGGCGATTCCACACGGCCACTTCGTCTCTCTGTCCTAGTCGCACTCACGGGGTGGGCCCATAAGGAGCGAGAGAGAAGGCCTTACAGAACGATACCCTGAATCCGCCTGAAGGGTAGCGGCAGGGCGCGGGGCCGGCGCTGGAGATGTGGAAGCGCTGCTCATAGTTTTCTTATGCGATCACGGCAGTGTAGAAAATAATAAATTGTGCTTGCAACGCATCTGTCATTTCTGTTATGCCATGTTTCTTCGCTAGAAAAATGAACAAGTCTTGAGTAGCTTACTTACTATGAATAGCGCGAGCGTGCTCGATGGTTTAGCAGAGATTGAAGAACCACAAACCATCATCTGTGCGTCCCCGGCTACCTCTCCCTTCCTCCTCATTTCCCTCTCCTGCACTCTGTCTCTCTCCCTCTCCTCTTTTTTTTTCTTCTCTCACTTTAATTCCTCCCTTCGGGAGAGCCAGGCGGGGGCGAAGGGTGGACCAGGACGACACAGGTCTAGGCAGTGGAGAGAGAGAGAGAGAGAGAGAGAGAGAGAGAGAGAGAGAGAGAGAGAGAGAGAGAGAGAGAACGCCTCATTCTCTTCCTCACTCGCACGTGTGTGGGGCCCGGGCGCCGCCGGGCGAACGGTGCAAAAGGGGGCGCTCTGTGTGCTGCGGACGGAACACAGAAGGATACAGAGGAGAGACGGAGAATTCAGCATTGGAGGAGAGAGAGAGAGAGAGAGAGAGAGAGAGAGAGAGAGAGAGAGAGAGAGAGAGAGAGAGAGAGAGAGAGAGAGAGAGAGAGAGGGAGACTGACAGAGAGAGGGAGAGGGGGGTGAGAGTCAGAGCGGCGGGGCTGAGTGGAAGGCCCGGGAGAGAGGGCCGGGGCGGGCGGGATCGGGCGAGGGACCAGGAGGGAGGGGAGGGGAGAGGAGGGGAGGGGAGAGGAGGGGAGTGGAGGGGAGCGGGACGTGAGGGGCCGGGAGCGCCAGCGCCGTCGCAGTTTTCTTTTTAGGTTTTTAGCATTTCATCTTTGTAGAGCAAAATAGCTCATTTGAAAACAAGAATAACTCCAATTTTTATTTAAGAGAGTTGCTCCAAAAGCCCCTTACGCCACACTTTCTGTACAAAGATTAATATAAAGGCTGACACGACACGTTGGCTCTGTGCCTCTATGTGCAGTTCAGTCCCGAGCGCAGCAGCCGGCAGCACCCCACCGGCCTCGCAGCGCGCCGGGGCAGCAGGCAGCCCCGCTACACACCGATGACAGTGGGCGGGCGATGTTGCCTATCTACAGGCTGAGACAGACGAGTTTGGGGACGGCGCCGGGCTGGGGCCTGTAGGTAACTTAATGCTTACACTGCGAATGCAGTGGCCACTTTTAATGCCACAGCATTGTCAGTCGTTTTCGAATGCCAATTTACGGCCAAATTTTGGCCTCCTCCTAGGAATGCCAGTTTTCGGACACTTTTAATGACTAAGTTTGGCCTTCTCCAGTAAGAATGCCAATTCTCGGCATTAAAAGTGGCCGCAATTTAGCGTTCCGTAGAAGGAGGCCATTGGTTTATCAGTGTAGAAAGTTACCTTCATTATATGGTAATAAAAAGTAAAATTGGGAAACCGGTGTTCAGGTTGCTTTGATTTCAAGTATTTCAAGCTTCTCCCAAGCTTAATCAATTTTACTATGGAAAACAATAGCGATGCAAGTGTCTCGACCATTTCCATTCCAAGTGTTATAAGAACTACGCCCACTCCCCCCGACGAACATCGCGTCTCGCGGAGGACCGCGCCGCGCCGGTCACTACGTGCGGCGGCCCCGCGCCCCGCCCCGCCCCGCCCCGCCTCGCCCCGCCCGGCCCCGCCCCGCCCCGCCCGGCCCCGCCCCGCCCCGCCTGGCCCCGCCCCGCCCCGCCTGACCCGGCCCGGCGTATTTCGGTCAGCTGCAGGCCTGCTGGGCCTGCCTGCAGGGCCTAGTGCTGTGCGAATGGTTCGAAATCGGATTGAGTCTGCCTGGATTCGATTGCATTCGGTTCCGAATCCGAAAGCACATAACCTTCGAACTTTCGAATCAGCTAAGAATCGTCACGGGGAATTATAAAGTTTAAGCATGTTTTTCAACAAAAAGGGGCGCGAGAGCGCCTTTGCAAAAATGGGTATAGGACCCTCTAGACCTAAGTTTGAAGCATAATTTTAATTCTTTTAGTAAATCTACTTTGTGGGGAGTCAAGATTGGATTCGTTTCGATTCGCGCGAGAATTCAGTGAGGTTCGAAATTATTTGGTCGGATTCGATTCGATTGAGATTTGAAGAAACTCGATTCGATTCTAACCCAAAAATGTCGATTCGCACAGCACTAGGTGGTCCTGCTGGGGCGTGGCTCCGCCGCGGCAGCGTCACTGTTGTGAGTCACTCGGTCCGGACGCGGCGGACGCATACCAACCCATACGGTGTCATTCCCTCCCCACCCGGGTCCGGCCATGACGGCCCAGGGCGCAGGGGACGGTTGGCAGCCCTGGACGCAGCCCGCCGAACCCGGCGCGGCGTCGCGTCCCTTTCAAACTGTTGTCCGCGTTGTTCTCCGGACGGCCTCTTCTCCGTGAGTCACTTGACGACCACGGCGGCGGCCTCGGCCTGGGGCCCGGGCCTCGGCCAGTGCTGTGACTCAGGCCCTCCCATCCCCGGCCGCACCACGTTCTCTCTCTGGCCCTCCGGAGGAGCGCGACCGATGACGGACTAAAGATAGGGAGTCACAGAATATTTAATTCTGCCATTAGTCCTTCAGGTAGTTCGCACCTCGGTTCGCACTGTTCGCATACTACCCCATGAAAAATACCGATGCCCACCTCACCTGGGTCCAGGAACCCAAACCGGAAGTAGCCCCGTCACTGCCTGTCCCTTCCATGAGCGGGCGCGCTGTGCTGTGGCGCAGTGCGCTCGCTCGGGCCGGTTGGTAGCGTTCGAAATTAAAGCGTACTGCGTCTCACTTTTTCTTAGGCAGAGCACCGTCGTTGCTTTTCTCTCTCCTCCCTGTCGGAGCTAGATGCAGCCTCGGCCGCGGCACTAGTTCCCAGGTCGTCCGCTAGGCACCAGCACCTGTTCTTTCGCGCTCCGCTGGCGAAGCCTCAGTCTGAGTACCTCTACTTGCTCGCTAGCCTCCTATACCAACACACGCTGGTTCCACCATAGGTCCTGTCTTTTAGGTTTATGAAAATAGTCGACTCAATTTTGATAATTTCGTGGATGTCCGATAAACTTTACCAGCGCACTTATAATTCTCTTTGACTGGAAGCTGTCTGCGTTAAGTGATTTTTGTGATCAGAGACGGAGATAAAAAAAAATCAACAATGTATTTGTTGGAATTTGGAGGAAACAACTTTGACTCGCTTTCTAAATCTTCTACAAAGATTTTTTTCGTATAATACAAAAAATTCTGTGCAACCGTAATGTAAAGGAAATTTTCTTGAATTACAAAGATTTTTCTTTGTATTACAAAGATTCTTTTTGTATTACTAAGATTTTTCTTTATCTTCATAAAGATAATTTTGCTTTGTATTAGGGTTGCACAGAATTCTTTGTAATCCAATAATTTTCTTTGTGAGTCTTGCAGGTCTACAAACGTATCATATGTAATATGACAGACCAGCGGTTCTCAACCTTTTATGGGTCGCGACCCCAAAATGACTGACCAAAATTTTCGCGACGCCAGAGAAGGTTTTTCACGACTCCAAGCGACCCCATGTCAACCCTCTTACTAGAGATGTGCGAACATGTTCGGATTCGAACGAACACGAACGAACCGAACACGATGTTTGTTCGTTCGGAAACGAACATTACATGTTCGGGCACGAACTGTTCGGAAAATATCGTCTCAGAGCGTTCGTGGTCGAACAATATTTCACCACTTCTTTGCATAAATTCAGTAACAATGCCTTAAAATCAACTTTGATAAAGAAAAATGTACCGCAGCTGAAGAAATAAACGCATTTTAGAAATTGTCCAGCATTAAAATGATTAACACTATTAAGAAAAAAGAATTTAGTTTGAAAGTTGTTTGTTCGGATACGAACACTAATGTGTTCGGTTCGGTTCGTTCGAGGTGATTTCAGATGTGTTCGTGTTCGGTTCGGTTCGAGTTGTTTTCCTAATTTTTTGTTCGTGTTCGTTCGAATTCGAACCAAGCCTGTTCGCACATCTCTACCTCTTACCCCCATCTTCTCTCCAAAACATGAAAATTAAAGTGTTTTTTTTTTTTTAAATTGTTATTGGCTTTCCTGGATGTTTTTCCGTATATCACACAGGCAATGACGTATCGGGGGCCAGGCGGTGGCCGAACCGCGACCCCCGGCGACCCCAGGTACCTCGACACGACCCTAGAATAAAATTTAGCGACCCCAAGGTTGAGAACCGCTGTGATAGACACATATTAGCGTGGCTAGTCACTTAACTCAATGAAATGCATGTTAAAGGCGCCTGATTATTGCTGAGGAAAATATTTTAACGTGGTAGATTTTGTTTGTAGCACCTGCAAGTTTTTGTGTTGTGGCTGTGCAGCGCTTTGGATTTGGTTGGCCATTCTGGTCACCGAGGAGGCGGGAAATCGGAACCTAGTTGAAACGGCGCGCGAATCGGCTGTCGCCGCCTCCTTCGACTACCTAAGTTGTTTCAGAGAACACGTGACAGTGCATGTGCATGTGCCTACCTGCTCCAGCCTGGCTCCAGCCCTAAGGCGCCGTGGTCCCTTAGGTAGGCAGACCCGCAATACTGCATTCTGGCCATGCGTGGCCGTGCGTTTATAACAAAATTCGCTCATAATCGTAAACGAGAATATTTTTAGTTAGAAAAGCACCTCTTCGGTGCTCAGTATATACTCTTTTCCCCTTATTCTCCCCTCTCACTCTCTCTTCATCTCTCTCTCCCTATCTCTCCCGCTCGGGCCGAAGCATTGAGCGGTGGCCGAGAGATGGCGCAGCGCGTTGCTGTAGGCTGAGTGCGGGCTGCGGGGCTGAGTGCTTATCGACCGCCATGTTGGGAGCTCGGGGTAAGTCCGAGAGGGAAGGGAAGGGGTGTCGCCACTGGTAGAAAAAGCCGGGGTAGGAATAGGGTAGAATTAAATAATGCTGCGGTCGATGTGTGCTGGCCAGTACTGTTCGAACTATTAAAGGATTTGACGATCCAATAATGTGAGACTTTTCTTTCCTCCCCCCTCCCCTCGTGCGTCTCTGCGAAATAAAAAACAATAGGTCTACAAACATATATTTACTAGTGCGTATCCGTCCTTTTAAAAATGCAGTAACTGCATATTTTGTAGCATTTTTTGTGTAAATTATTAATCGTGTATTCCCGGCCTTTTATTTCTAATTTATGTCCTTTTTTAGGATTAGAGCAAGTACACCCACTTTGCGTTTCAATACATGAAATAATAAGCTGATTTCTTTCCCGGAAATTTATTTCTTGGCAGTGGAGGCGAAAAGTTTGTTCCATTAACTAAATTACCTTTCATTCATTCCAATATTTTAAAAATATTATTGATGTGTATATTCCTTAGGTTTCTTTAACACAAAGGTACGTTCTCACGAAAAAAGTAAATGTTGAAACAACCAAGTTCCGTCGTGTTTTCCTCTCTCTCTCTCTCTCTCTCTCTCTCTCTCTCTCTCTCTCTCTCTCTCTCTCCCTCTCTCTCTCTCCCTCCCTCTCCCTCTCCGCCCCCCTCTCCCCCCCCTCTCCCCCCTCTCTGTCTCTCTCTGTCTCTGTCTCTTTCACTGTTAAACCAACACTCTAAAAAAAACACAAAAAAACTACAAATTCGTGTATCAACTTCGATAAAAATTTCTGTAACGGAGTTATACTCTACAAAAAAGTGCAAAATTGCTACAAGATTCTGTAACCTCTTAAAGATGTTACAAAATTCCGATTCAGTTACAAAATACTGTATAGGTTACAGAAAACTGTAACATTCAGCGCAAGTTTCTGTATCTCTTGAAACAGAATTCTGTAACTTGGTTGAGGTGATAGGGGAAAGGCCCTGGATACCCCAGAGACATCACACCGGGATACAGCACCACTGCGTGCAGGTAGCCTCGGTGGCCTCGTGGTTAATGGTGCATCGTCGTAATCAATGGGTCCCGGGTTCAACTCACGATAAGGTAAACTAATATGCATCAATATGATTTGAAATTAATTTGTCGTATAGGTTGAGAGCATAAGGAAAGAAGAACGTCTCTAAGGGCACTAGTAATGCGTGCTTCGAAGTACACATTAGGAACAGTACTTAAACTATTTTCAAACATAAAACCTTTTTTGTATCAATTATTGATACAGTTTTTTGTAACACGATTACAATTTTTTTTCTGTATCGCTTCTGATTCAAATATCTGTAACACGTGTTGTGAAAATGTCTGCATAACAATGTTACAGAATTCTGTACTGATTTTTTTTTTTTTGAGTTAAGTGTGCAACTGTTCAACACTTGTACGTGTGCAACTTCCAGTCTAATACGCACAAGTGTAAAACTCGGCAGTTGTGCAGTTGCAAGTGTTCAACTGCCGCGCCTACCTCTTTCTTTGATGAAGACTTGCAAGTGCACAACTGACGAGTTTGAACACTTACAAGTGAACAACTGGCGAGTTTGACACTTGAAACTGCACAGCTGCCGAATTACTTGCACGTGCAGACTGGAAGTTGCACACTTACAAGTGTTGATCAGTTGCACACTTGGTTTATCAGAGCTCTCTCTTAGGGATGTGCGAATCGTTCGATATCGAATCGAATCGAATCGAATCGGCCAGATTCGAATTCGACCGAATTCGAATTTGACTGATTCGATGTCGAATAATTCGAAATTTCGAATCGGGTAAGTTCGAAGACAATTCGCTTCGGGGTCCAAGTAGGGCACACGGAAGCCGTCGGTCGCAGCCAGACTTAATTCTGGCTTTTACCATGACTCAATACGCAATTGTTACTGTATTTATAGAGCAGCGTAAAGCTAATTGTTGTTATTAGGTAAAACAAAAGGATTTTTCCCCCGATTCGATTCGGACTCGAAATGGAGCCGATTCGATTCGATTCGAAATAAATTTTTAGGATTCGATTCGATTCGAAAGAAATTTTTGAGATTCGATTCGATTCGATTCGAACACAAAAACCCCGATTCGCACACCTCTACTCTCTCTCTCTCTCTCTCTCTCTCTCTCTCTCTCTCTCTCTCTCTCTCTCTCTCTCTCTCTCTCTCTCTCTCTCTCTCTCTCTGTTTTTTTCCTCCCCACTCTTTCCTCCACTTTACATGTGAGCCGGCAGCCACATCTGATATTTTCTTCATCCGGTTGCAAGGTGCCGTTTTTTAAATACAGTGGAGAATTCTATCCCGCAACTACGATCAATAACATATTTGCAATAGAAGTAGGTATTTATTCACGAAATAAATTTCGTCATCCCCCCACATTGTTTCTTCTATATAAGTCAGCTTATCTTACGCGTCTTACGGTACCTAACCCTTCAGGTAAGAAATGGTGTGCTTGTGGCGAGGGGTCCCTCACTTCGAAAATGGGCGTACACTGACTAAAGACTGGAATGACTACGATGACTGGAAATGACTGGACGTGACTAGATATGACTGGAGTGACTGAGAATGATTAGACGTGACTAGAAGTGACTGGAGTGACTGGAGTTGACTGTGTATGTGACTGGAACGACTAAATTGTGACTGGACCGACTAAATTTTGACTGGAGCGACTGGAAGTTGACTAAAAATTGACTGGAGTGACTGGAGATTGACTTTAAAGTGACTGGAGATTCACTATAAATTGACTGGAGTCTTAAAAAATGTCTTTCCATCGATTTTTGTCCTCATGTAACGCATGTCACTGTAGGGAAGGCCTAGGGTGAGCGCAGCGCCAGTGATACTCCATGCGCCAGGTACATACGTTAGCTGTATCCATTCTGTACCCCGCCCCTTTTTACTCGTTCTTTACCTGCTTTATATATACATATACAGGTGAAGAACGAGTATTGTTTTTGGTAAGACGTCACGCTTTCGGTGAGGCCTACTCTGACAATAAAAGAGTGCACAATGTACACTGATTAATCAGTGTACATGGATGCTTGCTGATTCATCAGTGTACATTGGAATGCTTGCTGATTAATCAGTGTACACGCCATGTACACTGATAAACCAAGTGTTCAACCCTTCAACACTTTGAAGTGTTCAAATACCATTTAAACAAATAAAAGTGTTCAACAGAGTTGTTGTGCACTTAAAAGTGTTCAACTCAGAAGTTGTGCACTTGTAAGTGTTCAACTCCCCAGTTGCACACTTCCCCGATACAATGCGTCCAAGCTAAGGAAGTGTGTAACTGGGGAGTTGAACACTTACAAGTGCACAACTTCTGAGTTGAACACTTGTAAGTATACAACAACTCTGTTGAACACATTTATATGTTTAAATGGTAATTGAACACTTTAAAGTGTTGAAGGGTTGAACACTTGGATTATCAGTGTACACTGATATATCAGTGTACATTGATGTACACGTTTTGGCCTTTTGCTTCTCATTATTCCCCAGCACAAAATTGATTCAAAATGGGTTACATTTCTATATTCCTTGTTAAAAGAGCTTTAAAACGAGCTACCACATCATAGGGTTCATTTCATGTAACAACGGTCTAATGGGTTTTGATGGATGCTCACGTGAGCACGTGCTCACGTTTTGGTTTATTTCTACTTCAACCCATCTGTACAGAATTCCTTTGCTACGAACCCCATCACATGGTAGCTCGTTTTAAAGCTCTTTTCACGCGGAATTTGGAAATGTAACCCATTTTGAATAAATTTGGTGCTGGGGAACAATGAGAAGCAAAAGGCCAAAACGTGCACATCAATGTACACTGATATATCAGTGTACATGGCATGTACACTGATTAATCAGCAAGCATTCCAATGTACACCGATAAATCAGCAAGCATCCATGTACACTGATTAATCAGTGTACATTGTACACTCTTTTATTATCAGAGTATAATCAGCGCCGAAGCTACAGCATTTCAAGGGATTCTCATTACATATTTGTGATCAGAGTAGTTGCCTCACATCATCATAATAGAACTTTTTTTTCAGTTCTGGGGGTGAAATTTTGAGAACACTTATCATCTATTTTCTTCTAAGTCCTCGTGAGGCCTATAATCAGCGCCGAAGCTAAAGCATTTCAAGGGATTCTCATTAGCCTACATATTTGAGATCAGAGTAGTTGCCTCACATCGTCTTACTATAACTTTTTTTTTCAGTTCTGGGGGTGAAATTTTGAGAACATTTTGAGACGGGAGTCAGGCGAAGTTGCCCGAAGTAGAACGACCGGGAACCGCGCGAAAACCACCAATTTCAAAAATGCTTTGACCTACTTGATTAGTGCATTAAGAAAAGGGAAATTATTGTTAATACTGTCTGTGTTTCATTTGCTGTTTTAAATGTAAGTGTTGTCATTTCTATGACCGTTGATGATTGGAAAACAACTGTTTGTGATTGAAAAATGACTTGTTGTGATTGGAAAATGACTTTTTGTGATTGGAAAATGACTGGTCGTGACTGTAGTGACTGGAAAATGACTGGTCGTGACTGGAGTGACTGGAATGACTGGAATTGATTGGGGATGACTGGACTTGACTGGGCGTGACTGGACGTGACTGGAAGTGACTAAACAATGACTGGAAAATGACTTTTTTTGTAAACGTACACTGACTGGACGAGGTGAGGGACCCCTCGGCTTGTGGCATATCTTGGAATAGGCCCACTTTAAATGGAGGAGTCAGCATTCTCGATCTCCGGAGAGTGATATTAGTTACCCAAATTTTATCACATCTCGGAGAGTCGTTCCATTGGTATGAACCGTAACTGAAATGACTCAAAACGAGCGATATGAGTTCATCTTTCTCTATTTGATCATGAAAAAGTCTCAAGTCGTGCCAGCGCGTACTCTGCAAACCGAAGTGCGTACTTAGTTACACACATATTGACGCGTACTTGCAAGCACACGCGTATAACTGTGTGCTTGCTATGGTACACTGGTACACCCTTATTTGCCGTGTACACTTGCCATAGCACACTCTTCAAAAAAAATGTGTGTACTATGGCAAGTACACGGCAAATAAGTGTGTACTATAGCAAGTACTCACTAATACGAGTGCACTTGCAAGTACACGCCAATATGTGTGTACTAAGTACACACTTCGGTTTGCACACGGTAAAAATAGTTTCTTGTAATTCAAGATCTATCTTGGATGTCGATTGGTATTCTCCATAAGATCCAAGAAAGATCTTGAAATACAGGGAACTATTTTTACCGTGCAGAGCATTACTCTAAACCAGCGATATAGAATTTGCTCACTCTTTTTCGGCGACGTAGAATGTGTCGCTCAAGTCCAGTCAAAAACGATGACTACTGTCTAACTTGTAATGCCTAAGGTGGGCCTGCCCTTTATTGCGCCACTCGCAACTTGAACAAGGGTTGTGAGCAGTTCCTGGGGCGGTGCGGTGGCGGTGCGGGGCGCAGAGGCGCGGGCCGCGAGCGGACCGGGGTGAGATGTGTGTCGCCCCTCGCCGCGGCGCGCCCTGCCCGCCCTGCCCGCCCTGCCCGCCCTGCGCGCCCTGCGCAGCCACTCACGTGCACAAGGATGCGCTGCAGGCACCTGTTGCCGCCCTACAACAAACATGTATGCGGTTTGAGCGCGGGGCGGCGCGGGGCGGCGCGGCGTGGTGGGCGGCTTTGCGTCCCGCCTGCCGTCAAGTGGCGGGGTGGGCGCGACGTGGTGCGGTGCGGTGTGGGGTAGAGCGATGCAACGACTGTTGCTGATCACGCGGAGAGGTACGGCCCGATACGAGTCCCTCTGGACGACTCGAGAGTAGCGAGCCTACTATGAGAGAGTGGACAACTCGGCTCCGGGTGAGGTGGCCTGTGATTGGTCTAGACCCTCAAGGGGGCCTGGTAACTGTAAATAGACGAGAGCGCATGCACATAAAGTTCGGTTTTCTCGGCTTGCCGTTCGCCGGCGTAAGTAATACTCTTGGTTTTTTAAATATTTTATTTATTTATTTATTTATTTATTTATTTATTTATTTATTTATTTATTTATTTATTTATTTATTGTTATACAAAAGTTACTTGCCTTCTTTATTTATAAACAATCAACAAATCCACCAACCCTCGGTGCGGCCTGTGCCTAAAATTCGTGCTTGCCGATAGCTCGCCGCTGGCTCGACCACCCGCACAGTTATTCAATTACTGTGACGTCACGTTCTTTTTCATGTAAAAAGTGTCACATTGTTTTAAATGTAATGCCACATTCTTTATTTCAACGTGAATCGGACAGAATATGCGGGTTAAATTTTATTGTCACATTCAAAATAATGTGACATTAATATTGAAAAGAATGTGACAGTTTTCACTTGGAAAAGAATGTGACGTCACAGTAATTGAATAACAGTGGGCCGTCATGACCCAAGTTGAAGTTGAAGATGGCGGACTCCAGTAGGGTCTCGGCAATCTTCGGGAATGTTCGGTTCGAGCCGAGTTGTCCGCACTCTCATTGTAGGCTCGCTACTCGCGAGGGGTGCGGGTGAGGCTCGAGATGGTTTGTCTGGTTGCGCGGCTCCGGTTGTCAGCAATGATTACCATCCTTTGGACCTGAGGCGAGGGATCACTGATCCTGTCGAGGGGTCTCTCACTCCCGCTGGTCACTATTCACATGGAAGTTCAGTCACATTTTCGATCATTCTTAGTCATTGTGCATAATTTTTAGTCATTATTTTAAGTCATTTGGTCACAATTTTATTAATTCAATCACTTTCACGTATAATTTCATCACATTCGGTGGCTTTCCCCCATGACTGATCATCTTTCAGCCATTTTCAGTAAATTTCAATCATTTTCTATCACCCTTTTAAGTGTTTTTGTTATCGATCGACACTGGAAATATAATAGTCACATTTCTCGCCCGTAATGAGCGAAGCATTTTTTCATCGCTCAGTAAAAGAGATGTTCGCTAGAACGACTCAAATCGAGTCTTTTTTGGTATTTTGAAATCTCTCCAGTAGAGAGACATTTGTTGACTTGACTCAGAGAAAGTCATCAAAGTTACTCTAATCGAGCGATGGTAATCCGTCTCGCTCTGCCAGGAGCATGAAAATTTTGTACAGAAAAGTCGCTCTCCCAAGCAGAGCGACAAAGGGTCTATCCTAGAGCGCCCCCTTCCTAGAACGTCCCTCTCATTTATTTTAGAAAATAAAATCGGTATTAAGTTGTTTTTGTGAATTAAATGCAACTTTTTCGAAATTAATCAGAAAATTGTAGGTTTTTCCAGGAATTTTCCAATAAATTATTTTTAATTACTTATTAATTAAAACTTATTTTAAAAATTATTTTAAAATTGAAAAAAGAAATTCTGACGTGCAAATAAAATTCTGTTCAGTATTATTAACTTTATTTGGCAAATCGCCCTGTTAACAATTATGTAAGCCAGTTTTAATTTTTAAAGTAAAATTGAAGAAAAGGCTCTATAATCGTCCCTGCTTCTGAGCACGAAATTTGTCATACAAGTCGTAGACTCAACCTTGCAGAGCTAGCCTCGTTGTAAGGCTCGCCGGCGTCGAATGTTTTTACGCGTTTCGGTTGTTTAGTAAATTGTCCGTGTGTTGTGAGGCTACACATACGAGCTGACGTCAGGTGCACCTGACTGCAAGGCTACCACACGGAATACGAAAAATTTAGATATCTATAGTGAATTTGGCTCTAAGGTCAGGTATTGTCAAAATTTCAACATAAGGTACGGACAAGGTGGGTACGGAGCAACTCACTGTAGTGAAGTTAACAGTAAGTGCTGAACAATTTGGCGGTCAGAATAGGGAAGTTAACTGAAAAAATCCAACGCATGCTACAGTGTACACTTACACACGCGCGCGCGCGCACACACACACACACACACACACACACACACACATGCATGCATGCATACATTCATACATACAAATTTAAAGGTCAGTACATGAGGAATTTACCTGAAAAAAATCATCTGAAGCTACAGTAAAAAAACACTCACACACTCGCGCGCACGAGCGCGCGTGTTCCCTATTTTTTTTAAATATGTATTTTCTAATTCTTGAATATTAAAATCAAAATATTTAAACTTTTTTAAAAATAAAATCATTTTTTTATAATTAATTTCAGTAAAAATTAATTTAAATTCCAAAATTAGTTTTTAATTACAGGGAAGGGTGAGTTCAGGTACTTTCTGCGTGATAATCAGGATAATCACAGTAAATACATTAAATACAAAAAAATACATTTGCTCTTTTTTCTTATTTATAATTAAATAGGGGGGGACGTTCGCGGAGGGGGACGCTAAAGGGGTAAGTACTGGAGGTTACCCCTCCGGGAGGTTACCCCCTATTTTAAAGGGATTTATTGATTATTTTAAATTTATTTTAAAAAATATGTGAATCCAGGAGGTTACCCTTCCTTGAGGTTACCCTTCCTGGAGGTTACCCCCTTTTTATTTGAAAAAAGATCTTTTCCTTATTTAATAATTTAATAAATTAATAAAAAAAGAAATAAAAATTAATAAATAAAATAATTCTAAAAAAGGAAATTTAATCTGAAATTTTAAAAATAAACAATGAGCGCTCCCTTAGACGTTTCCACACACGACGTTCCCCAATTCTGTCACACTCTTAGCGGCCGCCGTATTTTTCATACAGATTGTAGCAACCTCGCAGCCAGGCTGTGCCTTGAATCGTGTAGGAGCAGGCGGTGCTTCGGTGCTTTGGGTTGTGTCCGATTTCATGGACGGAGGGAAGTCCGAGTGATCGGTGTTCGCTCGGTCGGTGGTTAGGCCGTGGCGAGCCGCTCCAGTAGTTAGGGCAAGATCACATTCACTTTCGTTTTCGGTCTTCAGCTTGGTTACTTATCCCATAAAGGAGCATCTGTTATTACCACCGGCAATTTTTCCGGTTTTACACACGTTCAAGGAACCAATTTCACTGAGTTGTGCCACCACACTTCGTCGATTAGCGACAAACAGCGTTCCCCAATGTGAATGAAGCGGCTCGCCATAAATTCGGACACAAGCCAAAGCACCCGTCACCCACCTGCTCTTCCAGGATTCAAGGCACATCTTGGCTACTAGGCTTCAACAGTAAGTACGAAAAATACGGCTGTCGCTAAGAGTGCGACGGAGTCGGAGAACGTCGTGTGTGGGCACGTCTAAGGGAGCGCTCATTGTTTATTTTTAAAAGTTCAGATTAAATTTTCTTTTTTGGAATTATTTATATTTATCAAGCATTTTCTTTCTTTTTTATTAATTTATTAAATTATTAAATAAGGAAAAGATTTTTTTTTTTCAAATAAAAAGGGGGTAACCTCCAGGAAGGGTAACCTCCAGGAAGGGTAACCTCCCGGATTCACCTTTTCTTTTTATTAAATATAAAATAATAAATAAATCCTTTTAAAATAGGGGGGTAACCTCCCGGAGGGGTAACCTCCAGTACTTCCTGCGCTAAAGGATGTTCCGGCGACAAAGTCGACTTCTCCATTTTCAGTCGATTTCCCCAAGAATTTCTTTTTAATGTTTCCCATGACTGATATCATTTTTATTAGTTTTTCATGGGGGTGCACACAATGATCTACCAAAATATGTCCTACCGTCGTAAAATAAATAAAAGGAAAATTAAAGTGAAAGAATGCTGTTTTTAAAACATCTACCAATATTTGTTCTACCAGAATAAAAGGAAAAATTAAAAATCAGAAAGGAATAATAAAAATATTTTTTGTAAAAATCCTGGTGCAGTGGGGAAAAATGCAGAATAAAATATCCGACCAAAAATATTTCTAAAATTCCTCAGAATTTTTTTTCTTAGTATTTTTAAAACGTTTGGTAGATGATTAATTAGTAGGATATTTTCATCCTGCATTTTCCCCCACGGCACACAGTGGAGTAAAGTCGAAAAAAGAGGGTCATAGCTAAAAAATGCTGGGAATTGCACAAAAATTGTTTTTTTTTGTTGAAGTGTGCTTGATCGGTTCCTGATATCCGTTAGCACCTCCCGGGCCATCCTGGGGGTGTCATCGGGGACCTCACGAGGTCGCCGATGACGCCCTTCTTGAAAATTCCTATCCTGAGATTGTCGAGGGTCCCCGATCGATTCCCGGTGTCCGTTTGCACCTGCTCCCAGGTTATCCTGGGGGTGTCATCGGAGACCTCATTATCTCATAAAGTCGCCGATGATGCCCTTTTTGAAATTTGGTATGCTCGGGTTTTTGAGGGCGCCCGATCGATTCCCGGTGTCCGTTCGCACCTCCCGCGTCATCCTGGGGGTGTCATCGGAGACCTCATGAGGTCGCCGATGACGTCGTCCTTCTTGAAAATTCCTACCCTCAGGTTTTCGAGTGCACCCAATTGATTCCCGGTGTCCGTTCACTCCTCCTGGATCAACCTGAGAGGAGTGTCATCGGAGACCTCATAGACCGAAATAGGACATATGATTTGTTGCATGGTGTCGCACATTGTAGCCACTAGTGGCGTACTGGTGCACGCCCAAGGCAGGCCGTCATCTGCAACCTCGTCAGGTCCTCATTGAAACACCCAGGTTAAATCGGGAGGTGCAAACGGACACCTGGAATCGATCGGGCCCCCTCAAAAACCCCAGCATACCAATTTTCAAAAAGGGCGTCATCGGCGACCTCATGCGATATGAGGTCTCCGATGACACCCCCAGGATAACCTGGGAGTTGCAAACGGACACCGGGAATCGAACGGGGACCCACGAAAATCTCAGGATAGGAATTTTCAAGAAGGGCGTCATCGGCGACCTCATAAGGTCCCCAATGACATCCCCAGGATGACCCGGGAGGTGCAAACGGATATCAGAAATCGGTCATGCACACTTCAACCGCCTAACAAACACAAACCAATTTTTGTGCAATTCCCAGCATGTTTTAGCTATGACCCTCTTTTTTCGATTTTACTCCACTGTGTGCCGTGGGGAAAAATGAAGGATAAAATATCCTACCTATTAATCATCTACCAAACGTTTTAAAAATACTAAGAAAAAAAAAAATTCTGATGATTTTTATAAATATTTTTGGTAGGATATTTTATTCTGCATTTTTCCCCACTGCACCAGGATTTTTACAAATAATATTTTTATTATTCCTTTCTGATTTTTAATTTTTCCTTTTATTCTGGTAGAACAAATATTGGTAGATGTTTTAAAAACAGCATTCTTTCACTTTAATTTTCCTTTAATTTATTTCACGACGGTAGGACATATTTTGGTAGATCATTGTATGTTACCCCGTTTTTCATCACTATGTATTTTTCATAACTTCTAGTCCACATTCTGTCGCTTTCAATCACATTCAATAATTTTCAATCATTTTCATTCATGTTTAATCTTTTATTTCGCTTCATAGTTTGCTTATCGGTCTTCAATCATTTTTTTCAGGCATTTTCAGTCATTTTCAATCAAGATTGGTCGTTAGGTCGTTTTTGACCGAAAGTGAACGTGACCTTACGTGAAAAATCGAAGTGAGGGACCCCTCGGACCCTGTTCAGATCAAGAACAGTAACTCAGATTTCAATTGTAGTAACGGCTCGGTCTATGGGTAATATTGAAAGTGTGAGGGAAACAGAGTTACGCTCTGAAAATAGTTACTGCGCCTTTACTACTTCTTTAAATATGCTGATTTTTGAGTTGACATATCCTGTGATCTTTGCTTATGGCGCAGCCGTCAAAAGTACAGATCCAGCTGTAAAATTACATTAAACCTAGACATCAAATTTTTAAACTTTCTTTCTAAAAATTTCTTCATATAGGATGAAAAACACGGCACACTGCTTAGAAACAATCGCCCCCCCCACCCCCTTCCAAGAAAAAAAGCTGACTCGAAATTTAAGTGAAAAGTTAGTTGTTCTTTTGCCGTTTCTGCATTGGCTGCGAAAATGCAGTATAGTTTTTCTTTTTTTTTTTCGAACAGTATGTATGGGGGGAGCAAAGGGGAACACAATCACCCCCGTCTTTCTATCGGATCGAGGGGTCCGTCACTCGGTTGAAGAGTGTACGCATGATAACCAGTGATTACCAACAGTTTTCGGTAAAAATTTTCGAGGACACTCTTGGAAGTTTATGCTAAATATTTCGTTCATTTTCACGAGGAAAAACCCTAAACTGCATGAAAAACAGCGATAAAATGAATTTAGGAATGTGATTACCAGTCATTATCGGACAAAATGTACACAAGATTACCATAGTGAAAGGCTCCTCAAATCGAATGCAGCATAGCGTTTTCTCTCTAGTTTTCCTCTGAAACAGTCTCTGCATATTCCATCGATGGTGATGGTATTGGGTTGGGATATGATGCATGGCTTTAAAGAGGACAACAGAAATCAGAGTCTGTATAGTCCTCGCAAGCAGAGTGTATGGAAACGAACGATTTCCTGACCCTTTCATGTTACAGTTTTGAGCCTGAGTTCTTTTAAACCTAATGTGACTGTCGCAGGGCTGCTCCTTCTCCTTGAACATGATGGTGTAGCTATAAAGATGGGGCAAACTCTCCATAACATCTTTGCCATACAGCAGAAATCAACCAATCGTTGAACTGTACCGGGTGTTTCTTTGAATACGTAACAGTGTTGCGTTTACCTACCCCATTCGCGCGTAAGGCGCCATGGCCCCTGTAGCGCTGGTGAGTATGCAATCCCGCAACACTGTTACGCATTCAAAGAAACACCCGGTACGATACGCGGGTGCGTGGCGCGTGGCGCCTCCGTGCTCCATTCATTTATTATAAGTGTGATGTTGAGCAGGGTGTGTCATGCACCTCGGCCTGCCGGCCAGCCCCTGCACCGCACCGCTGCTACTTGTTGCACCGAATAACGCTTAATGGCCCTTCCTCACGAGGGACCTGCACTACAGGCCCGGCCCGTCCCGGCCCGGCCTCACTGTCACACTGTGGTCTGTGCCTTCTAGGGGTCGAATATTTGTACTGATTTACGAGATCTTCCACCCGCCGCCTTTTTGCATAGCCCTTCCATTTCGTCCATTTTTTTCTTCTTTCTTGTGACAAGTGTAGGTCCATAATTCCAAAACGTAATCTATGCCCCTTATTTCTTCAACGCTAAAAGCCGTTTTTTAAATGGCCCGTTCCCTTCCCGCCCCCCCCCCCCTCCCTCTTCTCGTACCAAGGTAACGGCTCTAGTAGCAGTGTGGGACTTGTGAAAGGGTAGGTACCTTGTGATCGGAGGTGGAGAGGGAGGGCTGTGATGGCGGAGCACCGTGGGGAGGGGGGTTGGGGACCGCACCAGGGGCTATGCCGGGGAGGGGGGGGGGGAGGGGAGGGGGGGCTGAAGGGGCAAAATCAACGCCCCCGCCCACCCCTGTGACCTGCCCCTCTTACTGACACTCCCACACTACTTCCCCACGCCTTACCCCGATGTACCGCAAATGCAGTACATAGGCCGATATAGATAATCTCACACATCTCACTCTGTCAAAACAAAAAAGTCACTATTTCCACGGGGTCCTGAGTCTTAAATGTTCGAAACTGCTGCTGCGCCTAAAATGGGTATCTAGTTTCGTGGGCAAAGACTGTCGCAATAAACCTGTACAATCTCGACTTCCCACAACCCTTAATTGCAAACTTAATTGCTATATTATTACATATCTGCTATCCGCACTGTATAGAATAAATATCTTATTCACCTGAAGTGGCGAAACATTCACCTAAATTCTTGGATTTTACGAAAGAAGGTGGCTAGAACCTAACTTATAGTCCTATACTACCTAATTGAAATGGTTTATTAATATATATTTGTTCAACTGGGTTTGAAATAACACGATATCATGCTCCCTCCCTCTCTAACTCTCTCTTTCTGTCCCTCTCTCTCGCTCGCTCTCTCTTTCTCTCCCCCCCCCCTCCTTTCTTTCCCTCTTCCCCTCTTTCTCCTTCGCTCTCTCTCTCTCTCTCTCTCTCTCTCTCTCTCTCTCTCTCTATCTCGCTCCCTCTCTCTCTCTCTCCCCCATTTCCCTCCCCTACCCACCTTTCAGTGCTCCCCTCATCCCCAACTCCATATAAACTTCCCCCCTAAACTCTCCTACAGCCCCGCACCCGCACCCACCCCCTGCCTGCCTCTGCCCGCTCCAGCGTTGTACAGTATCTCCTCCACCTCGACTTTCCCCAACTTTGGCCCCAACCCCCAACCCCCTCCTGCCCTATCACTGTCCTCCTCTCTCCCTCTACTGCCTCTCTACTGCCTCTGGCGCTCCACCGCCCACCAGTTGTGACGTCACAACCTCACATAGTTTCCAGCCCTTGCCACTAGAGGGAGCTGGTATGTGTTGTGCTTGTTTCCATGGCAACGGTTTAATTATTTATACTGGCACAATAATATTCAGCTGACTTGTGTTGGGTGACTGGAAGGAGGGCCGCTTCTTTTTATGAACTCTTTCACTTTTTACTATAAATTTGCTATTCTCTCCTTTGCCGATTTTATTTTCGATTACCATTACAAACCGACCGGTCTTCTGTTTACCTAAATAACTATGATCATTAGTTGAGAAACGCTTTACAATTAGTGTCGGATATTCCCGTTGTACCCACGGTATTAATGTCTCTTTTGGAAATAAAGAATAGTAGTATAAAAAAAAAAAATAGTTGTTACCACAATCATATTTATACATTAAGAAATATAACTAAAAATAATCTATTTTGACATTTTATTCTGTTTGCGCCAAGGATGAAAATTCAAAGAGAAGTGTAAATTAATATTACTAGAATTGGTTAAACTTCTTTCAGAATTTGGACCTGTCAGCCGACCGAAACGCAATGGGTGTCTGGACGTTCTATAAATGTGCCTCACACTGTCTGTGTGCGAGAGAGAGAGAGAGAGAGAGAGAGAGAGAGAGAGAGACAGAGAGACTGAGAGACTGGGAGAAAGGGAGAGAGAGATACAGAGACAGACGGGAAGAAAAAGGACAGGGAAAAAGACGAACGCAAAGAGAACGAGGGAGTGAGAGAGCTTCACAAAAAAATACAACCTCCGTTGCCTGGTAACGTGTTCTTCTCCGTCTCTCTCGCTCCCTTGCGGCATTACGTGGAATCTCTCTCAGTTTGTCTCTCTCCTTTCCTCTCTCCTTTTCTTCCTTTCTCAATCTATCTATCTATCCGCCTCTCTGTCTCTGCCTCCATGGCCCGCTCCCTCCCTGCTCTGTTTGGTTCTTTCTTATTTTCTATCTCGCCCGATGGTCTGGTCGGGGAAGGCCTCCCCCCGCCCCCCCTCCCACTCGTCCCTCCTGTCTCTCGCTCTCTCACTCCCTCTCCTCTCCCGCGTCATCTGCTCGGACGCTGCACCGCTCTAGCGCTTAAAGCGACATTCCGCGAAAACTTTTAAATGGGCCCAAAGTTGTTAATTTTAGACTTAAATTCGCTCAAAAGTGTAGCTAATAATTGTTTCACAGCGCTCACCATTATCACTTCTGAAGACTGCTCTCAAAACTATAATATATGCCCCAAAACGGAGTTAAAATCCCTTTTATTATTAATAATAATAATAATAATATTATTATTTTACGTCTATCTCGGTTCGGAGCGTTCACCTGGCGTGCGAGAGGTAGACGGTCGGGGGAGGGGGGGAGCGGAGGGAGTAGTGGAGTGTGGCGTAGAAATGAAGGGGGTGGGGTGGGGGGATTTAGTAGAGGAGTGGGGCCCACCCCCCTCCGCTCTCCTCTCCCCGCAGGTCGATAGGGTGAGGAGGGAGAGGGGGGGGGGAGAGGGACCCACTGAGTGGGTGGGCCCGCCGGGCCGGGCCGGGCCCCGGGCCTGTCGGGCACCGGGAGGGCCAGGGGGCGGGGTTCGAGGGGAGTATGGGGCGTACACAGCGAGGGCGCGTGGTTCAACGGATCGTATGGGGAAATTTCATGGGGATGTGAGTAATGTAGTGTGATTTGAACGACGGAGGAAGTCACATTGCACATGATTGTACTTCACGACGGACTTTTTGCCTACAATGCAGAGCTCTCCTCCGTCTAAGACTATAGTCACGAAACATCGGGGAATGACAGCAACCGCTGCAGGGCAGCTCTTTGCATCGCAGGGCTAGTATTTGGTAGGAGGGGCTGGCCTGGGTGCGTTGGGCCCTTTCGCTCCCCTCCGCTCCGCTACCCCCTGTTCCGGAGTGGTGCTGCTCACCCCTCCCCTTCCCCCCCACCCCGAAATCCAATAGCGTGTGCAACTTTACTGCTTGCAAAGGTTGCCATGGCAACGCTACCCCCGCAGCACTTCAACCCCGAGGAGGGCTGCGTCAGAATAGTGTTGCTCTGCCTTTCTCGTCTTCTTCTCCGCTCTCTCTTTCGAATAACAACGCTCTCTCTTGCTCTCAGTTGCCGTTGTCTTTTCTGTCTGTTTCCCACCCCCGCTCTGTCTCCAATGTTCTCTCTCTCTCCCTCTGACCTTTCTGTGTTTCAACTCTCTCTCTCTCTCTCTCTCTCTCTCTCTCTCTCTCTCTCTCTCTCTCTCTCTCTCTCTATCTCTCTCTCTCTCTCTCTCTCTCTCTCTCACTCTGTCTGTCTGTCTGTCTGTCTGTCTCTCTCTCTCTCGTTCTCTCTCTCTCTCTCTCTCTCTCTCTCTCTCTCTCTCTCTCTCTCTCTCTCTCTCTCTCTCTCTCGCCCTCTCCCCCTGTCCACCCACCGACCCACCCACACTCTATCACTCTCTCTCTCTCTCTCTCTCTCTCTCTCTCTCTCTCTCTCTCTCTCTCTCTCTCTCTCTTTCTTTCTCTCTCTCTCTCTCTCTCTCTCTCTCTCTCTCTCTCTCTCTCTCCTCTCTCTGTCTGTCTCCCTCTCTCGCATTCCCTCCCTTGCTCTCCTCACTACTCTACTCTCCATTTCTCCATCTCTCTCCTACTCGATGTCTACCGTGCTCCCTTTCTCTAGAGATAGGGTATAGCTAGGGGATGGAGGGAGTGTGTTGCTGGAGGGGTTGAAGATATTGTAAATAGATGATAGAATGAATGAATGAATGAATGAATGAATGAATGAATGAATGAATGAATGAATGAATGAATGAATACTAAAATATCGTTTTTGGACTAGAGCTAGATAGAGCTAAATAGACAATGCCTTAGACATGTAATTAAGCTAAAGCTGATCCGCGTAACGTGTGACGTGCTCGGTTGCTTTACGTAAAATACGTTTCGTCTCATCATTAATTTCCTGGCGATCGCTGCTTCCGAAACCTTTAGGAAGCCTGTTGATTGTTATGTCTGGACCTGACTTTTTGAACATAGAATCTTACATCACACTCCTCACGTTACTTGGCTCAGGTTTTTTCCAGTAGCCTAAAACGTCTTTTCACAGACGATTGAAAGATGGATAAGGCCAAATCAGGGTCGGTCATATATAAATGGAAAAGTGGATTTTGTCCCTAACTTTTCAATCCCCTGGCAAGCACCGCTCCAAACTTGACGTGGTCCAGTCGTGACATGATGACCAAGATATCTTTGTTAAATGTAACACTCCATTTCGACCCATGCAATTCGCACTGTTAAAGTTCTGCAAAGTTTTTGCTTTGCAGGGCTACAAAGAATTTTCACTCTTCGTAAACTGCAAAGTATTTGCTTCGTAACTTACAAAGAAAACAGACACTTTGTAGGCTGCAAAGAATTTCTTTGCAGTCTGCGAAGCATGGGCTGTGTAGCCTACGAAGTATCCTTTTTTTTCTTTGTAAGTTACGAATCAAATACTTTGCAGATTGAGTGAGAATACTTCGCAGAACTTTAACAGCGCGCTTACCTGCGTAGCACACCAGTGGCTGTTTGAAAGTCACCGTGAGGCAACCCCCCTCCCCTCCCCCAGCTCCCCTCCCGCGCGCCCATCGGACTATGACTTTGGCGGGAAAATACACGGCGGTGGTGCTTCCCCCGGGCGAGGTGGCGCGGTGCAGGACATGTCGGTGCGCAAAGTGGAATGCGCAGAGCGTACACGCATGCACGTGGACCATCGTTTGGCGGCCCGGCGGCTGGGCGGGGCGGGGCGGGGCGGGGCGCGGATGTGGAGGGGAAAGAAAAGGGGAAGTCTGTGGCGGGCGGCGGCGTGTCTTCGCCCTCCTCCTTTCTTTCATTCATGCTTCATCCTCCACCGGGCCCGCGCCGCCTCCGAGCCGCCTCCGCGCCGCCTCCGCGCCGCACCCTACACAGGCGCGCTGCCGCCCCCGCCCCCCGCTGTGGCCTGGTGGCGCCCGGCCCGGCCCGGCCCGGCCCCCGGCGTGCAGGGTCCGAGCCCGCTAATGCTCCACCCTCACCGCGCGGCCGCGGGGGGAGGGCTCGGCTCGGCCTGGCCCGGCCCGGCCCGGCCTGGCCGCGGCTCGGCTCGTCGCCTGCTCCTCGACGCGGGGCGCTTTGCGACGCTGACCTACCCCAACCCGTCTTCTGAACCCATTGAGGAGCTGACGGCCCACGGCCCCTGACCCCCGCCCGGCCCCGGCCCGGCTATTCAGCTTATTGCGTTTCACTTCCGCAGTTGTTCCACCTATCTGACAACTGCGCCGGGCTAGCCGGGCTACAGGGGGAATAGACTTGCGGGAACTGGTGGCGTATCATCTGGAGTCCATTTTAAATAAAAACCGAAGATTTTTGACAGTAATTTAATAATTTACTTTCGGATGGAAGTTGTCACAGGGCATTGCTCACATGTATACCATAAATTTTTGTTTTCTGTACTATTATTGCAGTTCTGAATTTACTCAGAATGTTGGTACAAATTGTCTGGACAACCTCTGCTTTTACGGCGCTGCTAGCGTAAGAAGTCGAGGAGGTTGCCTGGCCAGGCTGTAACAGGCCGTCGCAGCGGCGCCTCGCTGCGGCGGAGGAGGAAGTGGTTGCGCCTGGCCTGGCTGCCCTCGCTGCGAATAATGTCTCTGCGACGCGGGGTATCGGCCCTCGGCGCGACAGGCCGACTGTTAGGGAAGACCCCCTTTCCCCTCCTCCTCCCTCTTCTGAGCGATGCGCATTTGTTTCGCGGTACCTATTCGAAAGCTCATGAGGGAGGACCTCGTCGCACAGCCGTGCGTTGCACAGTCACGCTGTTGAAGGGTGAAAAGTTTTAATTCCTCCTGTCATCCGCACTATTGCTCTTACAGTCTTATTTGCTTATTGTTTGACTCGTTGGCAAGAGTTGCGTTAATGAGCTATTTGAAAAATGTGTCGAAAAATTTTCCGCTACGAATGCCTTCGCTCACCTGAAATTTGAACTTTGTTATCAATTTTATTATCTTTTCTCAAAGGATGTGTCCACCCCCTTCGTGTTAATCGTTTTCCCCGCAGCGTTACATATAGTGGTTGACATCAGTGTACTCGCGGTGGTTGACTGTTACAAACAGTGTGCCTAGCAGGTACACGAACTACATTAATTGTGATTGGAAACGAACGAATTTGGGCACTCAAACTGCCGTCCTTTGTTCCTGGCTTTTACTTTAGCCTATTCCATCTAAAACTAGACTATGATCCGTCAACATTTCCCTTCAACACTGTGAGAAAAACCGTACATCATACAACGAAACAACGATTTTGAATTAACGGTTTACGTTACCGTACCTCACTTTTACCCTACAACGGGTACAATTTTCGAAAAGGTTTTTATTGTACTTCGAAAAAACGGTTTAAAAATGTTGTTAAATTGTATACTGTTAAATCCTTGCAAAGAAAAAGTTCGTATCACAAACTAAATAGCTCGTAAGTTGCGAAGTATTTGACTGCTTCGCAATTGCGAAGAATTTCTTCGCAACTTACGAACTATTTAGTTTGTAACTCAGTGAAAAATATGTTCGTATATATACGATTTATTTTGTAAATTACGACTGACGAAAAATGTTGTAAATTTACGTCAGCCCACTTTTGCTTGTAATTGAATTTCAAGTCGATTGGTACTGCTTGTAATTTTACGATAAGTTATGTTAATTTTACAACTCCACTTCGTTGAAAAATTTCCCGTTAACCTACGACAATTTTTCACATTGTAAGGCGTAAAAAGTTCGTAAGCTTGCGAAGCGTTGCGAACTATTTTCTTTGTAAAACAACCTTTTTCTTCGCAATGCGAAGCATCCAATTTCTTTGTAAAGATTGTTCGCAAGATTTTAAAATTGTAGTTTTTCCTCACAGTGAAACTATGTCTCATGTCCCTAACCCAAAATAACAAAATGTACCAGGATGGAAATAACTATCTGATAATGTGACTGGCTAAAGTGTCCTAAAAGCATACAAAAAGTATGCTAAAAAGTATGCTAAAAGTGCCAGTGAAGTGTAGCTGTTCCAATCTGCGATACTTTAGGTATACACATACAAGTTTGCAAGTGTGTACCTGCCAGGCACACTGTTGCCAACACTCAACCTCGGAAGGTACACTGTTGATCACAGTCGACCTCATTGGCATGCTTTTCCTTGCGTGTGCCTGCACGCACGCTCCAGGAAGAGTGTGCTTAGTACACTGTTAGGTTTGCAGTGTTTAGCACATATCTTTTCTCTGCGGATATCATACTGCGCACTGCTCGTCTCAATATGCTCTGCAAAACCAACAGTCAACTTAGTGCACTATTCGTAATGTGTACTTCAAAGCACGCATTAGGAAATGCATGTCTGTCATGGTATGCACTTGGAAGTGCATGCCTGCTATTGCATAATGCCATGGTAAGCACTGTTTTTATTTTTATTTTAATTTTTAAAATTTTTAATATTTTTTAAAATTATGTGGAACAGTGTTGCGGATTTGCCTACCCCATTCGCCCGTAAGGCGCCATGTCTCCTGAAACCCTGGCGAATATGCAATCCCGCAACACTGTTACGCACTCAAAGAAACGGTACTCACTCCCAACTGCATACCGTGGGAGGCATGCACTTCATATTGTGCACACCCTTGGCATGCATGCATTTCCTAATGCGTGCTTTGAAGTACACATTAGGAACAGTGTACTAAGGTGCCTGTTGGGTTTGGTTTGTGCTCTTTTCGTTTTAACTATGACTAATGTTACGACTTTTTGGATTGCACAATAATTAATCAGTAAATTTTACTGACACACACAATATCGGCATGCTAATTGATCGTTATAATGCGAGTTTTTGAACAACATGAAGTCAATTCTCTGACTGAATATCCATACTTATCTAGTCTGAAATACCTTTTTCCGAATACATACTCTGAATATTCAAAGTATTCGGTCTGAATTTAAAGACAATTAGTCTGATAGTAAAGGGACTTAAGTCTGAATTTCTGCGGTTTAGACTATTTAGTATGGATTTTCAGACTTCAGTATTAGAATTTCCACGAATTAATTCAGGGTGGCTTACTTACCCCGCTCTTTGCGTGTGCAACCCATTCTTCCTCAGCTGAGCGAGGGCAAGAAGTGAGGAGTGGAGCGTGAGGGGGTGCTTCCCTCCTCACCTCTTGCCCTTGCTCAGCTGAGGAAGAATGGGTTGCACACGCAAAGTGAGACACCCTGTATGAAAACTGGTTTCATCAGCATACTCTAAAAAAGTTAGTCTAAATTTTCAGAATTTTTTTAAATTTGTTTTACAGTAGTGTAATGAATCGTGGTGTCTGTAGACGGCGAACAGCCTTTAGCACTTCTGGGGGTAAGATAAGGGATAGAATGCTCTGGTACCGCCCGCGACAATTAGCCTGATCTTTTCACGTATCGATCGTCAGGCTAAAGCGGCATTAACGGGAAACTGACAAATCGTAAGGTCTTGCGTCTTTGAATTGTATTGAATCACAAATCTGTCCCACCATCAAATGGCATAAAAATAGTTACTAGCAGGCTGTGTACTTGCACAAATCTTGTAGAGTGCTAAAAACTCCCCCTTTTCAGGAACGGCGCATGAACTACGTACCTTCGTGGCAGAGGCAGACCTGCTTTTATGTTAGTCTGCAGTAACCAAACCACAATATATTTTTACTCAAAAACTAAATTGTTCCGTGTGTGATTTTTTTCTTTTCGTATGTTTTTCAAAAGAAGTACCAGTGCGAATGTAGCGAACTATTAAGGCAGCAGCATATAACCAAAGTTAAAGTAGGATAAACCGAGAGTGTGCACGGTCCTAAAAATCTATTCTACTTATATCGAAATGAAAAAAAGTTATTACGCGTAGTGCAGCTCCCGGTTTAGTGTGTCTGGCGCCGGTTTGCCTAAAAATTCAGTATTAGTGTACTCGTTTATCATTTTTTCGTTTTCCTGCCTATGATAACGCGTTTTTCCTGTTTTATTGTTATAAAGATACCCGTTAGCCTAACCACTCACGCTTTCTTTGGCCTATGTTGTCGCATTTTCATAAGTCTCGCTAAATTTCGGCAATTTATTCTGAAATTTTGTACCAAATATCGCCTTGGTGGAGTTTGGCCGAAAGTGGATTGCGCGTGGCCGGGATATCTTTTATCTCTGTTCGCGCTGATAGTCACCACGACCACTGGCGGTTTCGTGCAGGTCTCGCCAGGAAAGAAAAAGCCCACCTAACAGATTTCACACATCAATATGTTTACGAATTCAATACATGCTGAAAGTTTTCCTTCACTCCGTCGTCACTTTTTGTCATGAAATATTATTAAATAAAGTAATGATAACATGCGGCTGATAAACATTATGGCCCGGGCCCAGCATGACTCCAGCAAGCTCCATCGGGCGGAGGGCGAGTAAGGGGCAGCGCCACCCCCTGCCATGAGCACCCCCTCCCCCTCCCTCAACCACTCCCCCCGCGCGCTGCCCGACCAACACATAGGTTTTACGTATTCTTTTTTAGCAACAGGCCAATCAGAACGACCCCCCCCCCTCCCCCCTCCCCCCTGTAAGCCAAGGTACCCACCACGTTTTTGAAAATCACGAGTTAAGCGGGATGGCAGATGAAGACTCCCGGCGGAGCAGGCGCGTGTTAAAGGGGGAGGAGGGGGAGGGGGCGATCGCCCCCACCTTGTGGCCTCTAGACAATAGACAACCGCCTGAAAGGTAGGCAAATTGTGCCACAAAGCCCCTGTATGTAGGCAACCTAGGCACACACACCCCCCCTCCCTGTCGGTCGGACCTTAATACGCCCCTGCGGCGGAGTGCCTCTCGTTTTGGTATGCTACAGCTACATGGCCTTGCGGAACGGGGGCGATCTCCCCGTCGTCAACCCCAAACCCCCAATCGCCCCCAATCGCCCCGGTCGAAAGGCACGTGTCGATTTCTTAATCATGCAACCCACACTGCACACCGTACGCGCGCAGTCCCATCGTTGCCAGGAAAGTGGGCAATAAGCAAGCCAAATTCACAGCCCTCCGGTACTGACACTCACTCTGAGCTCACTGTGAAATTTCACTATTACAGTGCAGTTTGACGCACTGAAGCTTGCAGTGAAATTTAACATAAGGTTTGAGTAGTGTGTGCTGGGCCGAGCAGCCCGTGGAGCGGCGCGCGGGCAGCAGGTCAAAGGGCAGCTGACGAGCCTTCGCGAACTGGCGCAGGGCTGCTGTAAGCCTTGAGGTTCGCAGCCAGCACGCCCTGCCCCGGGGCAGCCCGCGGCGAGGCGAAGCAACCCATGCGGCAGTACCCGCGGATGCGGCCAGTGTCCCGCGTCAGGAGCTGAAGCTGGAGCTGAGCTGTGGATCATGGCTCACAACGGCCCAATCGCAGGGGCGCCGATCGGTCGACTTTTCAAGGGGGAAAAGAGGGAATAGGAGCTCCTACTCCTAGGGAAGTTGTGAAATTGCCTACCTACTAGGGGTCACTATCGTATGCTTATTTTTTAAAATTTGTTTCCTTTTTATTTTAAGCAAGAAATTTAGAAAATTGAGTTATATGTCCAATCTTCACAAGAATAGAAAGATAAAAAATTCTAACGCTAACGCGTTAAACGGCCCCCTAGGTTTTAAAACTTGCCACAAAGTGAGAAAGTACTTAAATCAGAACTATTTGTGAGAATCACATCACGAATTATATCCGCTAAACAGAAGTCCCAAAAATTGAGCTATTTTTTTATTTTATTTTTTCTTCCTTTTTGGTTAAGTAACTGAATATACCACGGTCCTCCTTCCTCCCCTGCGCGCCACGCGGAGGGGCAGAGGGGCCGAGCGCCCGAGCACCCGAGCTGCGACAATGCCGATTCGGCTTGGCGCGCTGACACTCCTGGCCGCAGGGCAAACCTAGGCACGTAGGCTAGACAAGCCGCAGCCGGCTGGGGGAGGCGCCGCCGCCTTCGACAGAACGGAGCGCGTTTGATGCGTGAGTGCCCAGTCCTGTCGTTTCTAGGTTCTAGGCTGGGACCTCCACTCAACAAAAGAAGGCCGGTGGCTCGGCTCGGGGAGGCGCCGCCGCCCTTGACAGAGCGGGGCGCGTTTGAGGTGTGAGTGCCCAGTCCTGTCGCTTTTATGGTTCTAGGCCGGAGCGGCCATGGTTGGAAGAGGGCCGGCGGGGCCGGCGCCTCACGCGTTCACCTCAAACCAACCTCAAACCAACCTAGAATATATTTGGCGTTTTAATTTAGTGACGACGTTAAGTTATGTTGCAGGCCTTTAGCACACAGTTATGGGAGCCACTACACATTCACAAGGAACACAGAGGCAGACACAGAGGCAAATCGTGAATTTTATCCGTCTCATATTTAAGACACAAACATGGCGCCGAGCGGGCCAGCTGTAAACAACGCGCTTGACAACCACTAAATCGAACCACTAGCCAAGAATTAAAGGGTTCTAGTTTCAAATTTGCCACACACTTACCATTAAATGAAATAGAAATTAAAAATATTAGGTCAAAACTCTCTGTGAGAGCCCAAATCGTGAATTTTATCCGCCTCACATTTCCAACACAAACATGGCGCTGAGCGGGCCAGCTCTAAACAACCCCGCCTTGGTGTCCACTCAAACCAACACAAAATATATTTTGCTAGTTTTAGATTAAGTAACTAGGTAAAATGATGTTGCAGGCCTGTAGTAAACAACGGTGCAAGCCTCCATGCATTAACGTGGAACTCACGGGTTGCCCTATTCGTATCTTTCAGTGAAAACATGAATTGAGGATTCACTCTGAGGTTGGCGGTATTGTCACAAGCCCCGCCCACGGCGAAATTACAGTCCCAGCCAACAATCAGGAGCCGCGGCGGCTAGCTAGTGGTCACGTTTGAAAGTCTCCTGGTGGTGAACCCTTTTACATGGCGTGAATCTGCAACGATTCTGACGTGACCACTTCATGCGGTGAAACTTTTGGATATCGAGGTACAAAGCAACAGGCGGACGTTTTTATTGGTTGTATTTTCGCGCGAAACATCTCTATTGGCCAGAGCATTTTGGAGGGTGTCAGTTTTGGCTCGGCACAGGGTGCTCGGCTCGCAATTACCATAGAAACTGACGATGCAAACTAATTTTATGCAAAAACGTATAGACAGCTTGACATCATACCTATCTCAAAAATTTTCTAATTTTTCGTTGTATTTTACATTATAATTTTGTACGAATCGCTTGGGCAAGATCGGGTGCGGCCATAAGGGGCCATCGTCAAGAATAATAATAAAAATTCTAACGCTAACGCGTTAAACGGCCCCCTAGGTTTTAAAACTAGCCACAAAGTGAGAAAGTACTTAAATCAGAACTATTTGTGAGAATCACATCACGAATTATATCCGCTAAACGGAAGTCCCAAAAATTGAGCTATTTTTTTTATTTTATTTTTTCTTTTTCTTTGGTTAAGTAACTGAATATACCACGGACCACGGTCCTCCTTCCTCCCCTGCGCGCCACGCGGAGGGGCAGAGGGGCCGAGCGCCCGAGCACCCGAGCTGCGACAATGCCGATTCGGCTTGGCGCGCTGACACTCCTGGCCGCAGGGCAAACGTAGGCACGTAGGCTAGACAATCCGCAGCCGGCTGGGGGAGGCGCCGCCGCCTTCGACAGAACGGAGCGTGTTTGAGGTGTGAGTGCCCAGTCCTGTCGTTTCTAGGTTCTAGGCTGGGACCTCCACTCAACAAAAGAAGGCCGGTGGCTCGGCTCGGGGAGGCGCCGCCGCCCTTGACAGAGCGGGGCGCGTTTGAGGTGTGAGTGCCCAGTCCTGTCGCTTTTATGGTTCTAGGCCGGAGCGGCCATGGTTGGAAGAGGGCCGGCGGGGCCGGCGACAAGGCGCCTCACGCGTTCACCTCAAACCAACCTCAAACCAACCTAAAATATATTTGGCGTTTTAATTTAGTGACGACGTTAAGTTATGTTGCAGTCCTTTAGCACACAGCTATGGAAGCCACTACACATTCACAAGGAACACAGAGGCAGACACAGAGGCAAATCATGAATTTTATCCGTCTCACATTTCCAACACAAACATGGCGCCGAGCCGGCCAGCTGTCAACAACGCGCTTGGCAACCACTAAATCGAACCACCAGGCAAGAATTAAAGGGTTCTAGTTTTAAATTTGCCACACACTTACCATTAAATGAAATAGAAATTAAAAATATTAGGTCAAAACTCTCTGTGAGAGCCCAAATCGTGAATTTTATCCGCCTCATATTTAAGACACAAACATGGCGCCGAGCAGGCCAGCTCTAACAACGCCGGCTTGGTGTCCACTCAAACCAACACAAAATATATTTTGCTAGTTTTAGATTAAGTAACTAGGTAAAATGATGTTGCAGGCCTTTAGTAAACAACGGTGCAAGCCTCCACGCATTAACACGGAACTCACGGGTTGTCCTATTTGTATCTTTCAGTGAAAACATGAATTGAGGATTTACTCTGAGGTTGGCTGTTTTGTCACAAGCCCCGCCCACGGCCAAATTACAGTCCCAGCCAACAATCAGGAGCCGCGGCGGCTAGCTAGTGGTCACGTTTGAAAGTCTCCTGGTGGTGAACCCTTTTACATGGCGTGAAGCTGCAACGATTCTGACGTGACCACTCCGTGCGGTGAAACTTTTGGATATCGAGGTACAAAGCAACAGGCGGACGTTTTTATTGGTTGTATTTTCGCGCGAAACATTTCTATTGGCCAGAGCATTTTGGAGGGTGTCAATTTTGGCTCGGCACAGGGTGCTCGGCTCGCAATTACCATAGAAACTGACGATGCAAACTACTTTTATGCAAAACTGGACAGACACTTTGACATCAGACCTTCCTTCAAAATTTTCTAATTTTTCGTAGTATTTTTCATTATAATTTTGTACGAATCGCTTGGGCACGATCGGCTGCGGCCATAAGGGGCCATCGTCAAGAATAATAAAAAAAAAACTCACGGGCGTGAGCAATAGGCACCCCTAACGGGGGCCTAAAAATAAAAAACTCACGGGCGTGAGCAATAGGCACCCCTAACGGGGGCCTAAAAAAAAACTTTAAAAAACTTCTTTGGAGGAGTAGACGATACGGATAATGTATATCGTAAATTTGAACATCTACGTTTTAATTCGCGAGCTGAGAGCGAGCGAGAAAAATTACATTCCCCAAGTGAAAAAGTCCAGTTCTGGCAGATATGTCCGGAAGTGACCATATCTGTAATTCGATCAGACAACATCAGTTCTGACCCAGAATGAGTCAGATATAAGCTATGTCTGGTCAGATATGAACCGCAATATGCTACATCTACTTCAGATCTGCTGTTATCCTAGGTTCTCTCCAGAACTTTTTCAGATCTAACCTAGCCCAACAGTACAGGTCCAGATCTGAACAGATATGGTCTGAATAAGGCAGTTCTGAACCAGATATGTCATTGCCAAGAGCGTCCCCGGAGGTACACTGATGAAACACTTCTGGTCCAGAATACAACAGATATGATACAGATATGCCGGATCTACTTTAGATATGTTCCATATCTGATACCATCCTGGCAGCGCCCGATCGTCGAGCGAGCAGCGCGGGCCACGGGCGACCGAGTGCGACCGAGTGCGAAGGATAGATGGAGCATATTGCGGTTCATATCACCTGGGCGAGGTGAAGGCTGAGGGCGGGGGGGGGGGGGGGAGGGGGGGGGGCATGTCTGACCTGGCCGCACCTAAAGAACTGAAACAGATCTGTATCAGATATTACCAGATGATTTTCAGATCTGGACCAATATGTGTACTACTCTGCGTCTCCGACCCTGAGATCGCAATGTAATAAGAAAGGGAGAAACCTAGACGCAATTGGACCTTTAACACTCAACCGTTGGCCAGCCCGTTGATAATTCCCTCATCCACTGTAAATTCGCGCGAATATTTCAAACACAGAAGTGCCGCTGTCACGTTGGTACGAGTATGGGCTTATTACCACGTAGGAAATCCTCGACTATTTTCTTTGCGGCGTTCAATTTCAGTCTATGGTAATTTATCATTTTTTTTACGAATATGGATTCGCAATGGGCAAATGTTGGTTCTGCACCTTATAACTACCTGGACGACAACTCTCAGCGAACATCTCAAGATGATCTGTGTGTTAACAATTCCGATGAGGCTGCTGATTCGCGATGGGCGAACGCTGGGTCTGAATGTGATGACATCTTATTTGAGAACTCTCAGCGGTTATCTCAAGAATATATGTGTGACAATTCTGATGCCCCAACCTCAGAGAGGAAATCTGAAGAAGATGAGGTGGCTGAAGAAGAACAGGGAGAGGTAAGCTTACAAAATTATAAGTGCTTGAACCCATATACAGATCTCTCTTCATGAAATTTTTGTAACAAGGCCTGCTAAAGAGGTCCATCACAACTTTCACACACTCCTGTTGTGCGCAATTTCCTGAATTATCTTTTTTCATTGCGCTAAGATGTAACAGATAGCCACAATTTTTGTTTATTTTTTTTTTGGTTTGATGACAAAGTATAATTTTATGATTTGAAGGCATTACACATTATTTATGTGATTTCTTGTTTGTTTCAGGTCTTTTATTTAAAAAAGAGGATAGAAAACCTGACTAAATTACTTGGACACTTTGGTAGAAGAAACCAAGTCTTTGAGGGGGTCATGGAGCAGATGCCAAAAGGGTGGGATATCTTCAAGGAAGTGCAGAAGAATCTACCCAGTGACACACACAATTACTGCACAGAATGTGACAATGAAAGGCTTCGAGCAATCATTAAAGAGCAGGAAAATGTGATCAGCATTTTGCGGGGTAGATCAAGTTCTCCTGTATTGGGTTCCAACTCAAGAAAGAGGTGCGTTTTTCTAACATGAGCCACATACGTTGTGTATTTATGTTCGCAGACTCATACCTTTCTCCGATAAATTTTATTTGACTTTAATTGATTTTTCTCTTTTCAGGAACTGCTTTCACTCTTGTTATTAACAAAACTTTAAACAACACACATAACTAAAGATTTAAGTTTTGGGATGATTTTTATCCTTTGTACATTCTCACATTTAGTTTTTGGTTTGCATGTTATTGTTTGTATTTTTTATTTTGGAGGGCAGGGAGTGATTGCAATATTGAGAAAGAATACGTTACTTTCAGTTATAATGTACAACTGTCGCTCTTTTACATGTTTCAGAGGTTTCACTGAAATTAAGATGCATAGATTAAATTCTTATCAAAAGAAATATAATGCTTTTCACTAACATGTCACTTTATCACAGAAACCATAACAAAATCTAATTCTATAAGCAATATTAACAGAATCCTGTAACATTAACAGAGTAAGTCTAAATTCTAATGACAAAGGGGAATAAACAGTGAATTATAATAAACTTTTCATCTTCCATCACAAACACACTAAAGTTTTAGTAAAATTAACAAACATTTAACAATGTTAACTTAGTAGTATCGGAAAAACAACTGGAAATAAAAGTTGCCTATAAATACTGTTCAAATCCATTGAGGTCACGACAAACATAACTATCTACTCTAAATACTTTGCTGACAATGTCATGGAGTGGTACAACATGTAGTGCATCAGTGACCTTGATGGGAACAATATGGTCAACGGTAATATTAACTTCATTGTTCTTAAAATATCTTTCACCTTGAATTTCAAACCTGCATAGTAAAGCAAACATTTCTTTCCCTTTTTTAACATAGAAGCGAACAACACCATAATTTTCCTTTGACTCACGCAAGAAACAAACAGTTCTGTTATTCGTTGCTCTTTCATTCTTGTACAATTCAGAAGTACACTTCCTGCTGTGGATGTAAGCACGATAATAGAATTTCAGCACATCAACATTTCCAAGAGCAAGCTGCAAGGCATCTCTTTCTTCATCAGCTAGTTGGAATGGTTTGCATGGGGACATCAATTGGTTTGGGTAGGATTTAATTCTTCTCTTTTCTGGGTCAAACAAATGATTTAATGTTTGGCTGGCCAAAACAAAACTTAATGTATTTACTAGCTCAGCAGATAACTTGAGGGTGCCATGCAAAAGGCGAGACAATGTCCCATTCATTCCTTCAAATTTAAATGTTGAGTGAGCCCAAAGTGCTCCCCACCTCCTGACAATCAGAACGAGATGCAGGACTCCATGTAGATTATGACTCATTACCTGGGGCCCATACAATACTTGAGCATCTTGGACAAATAGTGAGAGTAAGATCTCTGCCAACTGCAGGTCATGGTCATTGACATTTTCTTTCAGAAGACTTGAAATACCAGCTACAAAAAGAATCCAGTGCTGAAAGTATTTGTTCTTAAGTCTGCCATTTAGAGCTGGAAGTGATATAAACAGAAGCCAAACACGCCACGTTTGAGCTTTGAACAACTTCCACTTGTTTCCATCAGTTGGGCAGCGGGGTGTTTCATATAACCTTTGGATGTTCTTGAGGAACTTTGTGAGATTATTTAGTCTGCCAACGTACCAATCAGTACTAGAATCCGTGAACCACAGAATGAAAAATTGACGAGTGATTCCTAGTAACACAAGATGCAAATAGTCAAGAACTATGGATTTCGAAGAATCACAGTAAGGAATTGAGTCCAGAATTGAGGGTCCCTTCACTCCTTTAACAATAACATTATCTTCAATAGACTGAGCAGCATAGTTTTTCATCGACTCTTGAGTTCGAATGGGATCAGGAACCTCAGGAAATGGAAAAATTTGTTTATGTGACCTGCGTCCCAATCTCAGTGTCTCCCCTTTAATCTCACAGATTGTGCACGAAAATTCACCTCTATGATAATGCAAGTTCTGAGCCATAGCTCTAGCTGGAGCATCAACACTTAGCACGGGAGCAATTACCTTGGAGACAAAACTTTTACCTGTTCTTGGGTGGGTCCAAGTAACTCCATTCTTTACCAGATCTTGCAAGTGTTTAGTAAAGGGAATGAGATAGGCATTAATAGTTGGCTTGTGCTTGTTATGCCAAAGACCAGCAACCATGGTAAAATATGACCTTTCTTGAGGTGCAACCTCACAGATGGTGAACAGGATAGGCCAAATTTCATGACAATTGGACTTCTGCGGAGCAAAACCATCAAAGTTCCAAAGTAGACTTATGTCATACTTATTAGGAAAATCAGTCTTCAGGCGGGCATATTCTTCACTATTCTTTATGTCACTGTGTCCATCATCAGTGTATGTGTCAATTGCATCAGCAAGGTGTCTCTTCTCAAAAAGGTATTTAATTTGAATTGATAAATTGAGATCTTGAAACTCCAGCAATTCTGTGGAAGTACATGCAGGGCATTGTACTTTTTCACCTCCTTTCTTTTTCTGACCGACATAAGTTCCACACTTGTCACAAGCCGTGTGCACTGTGAGAAGCTTGGGAGGGATGAAGGGATCGATTGTCTTCTTGAAGAAATAGTATGATCTTGGAAAATTATTTCCAATGGGCAAAAGACGGTGCAGAAGTGTCACCAGATCCTTCAAACATTGCTTTGACAGAGCATGACTGGAATAAAGATCTAGTAACAGACGAATTGCCTCCCCAACTGAATTTTTAGAACCAGAAAACAAAGGTTCCGGCAAGAAAGACAAATTACAATCTTCATATGAATTATCGTCTGAATCACTACTTTCATCTTCGTCACTCTCCTGACTTGTATCATTTGTATCACTGTTGCCACTGGTTTGACTTGTTCTATCACTCCTATTGCATGCTTCATTTGCTATAGAATCACTCTCAACACTTGAGGCTTCAATTTTGCCGTCCTGCAAATTACTACACTCATCTTGGAAGTAGTCTTCCAAATCAAATGCCATGTTAGGATGAAGATGGGACGCTCCAGCCACATCATGATTTTCTGAAGTTTCATTCAAGGATTCTGAGCATTGAACATTTCTCTTCTTCCATCTCTGAAGGGTTGACCGTGGAACCTAGAAAATAATTGCCAAATAAATACTAAATAAACCATGTCAGGAAATAACCTCGCTCTCCTTACCAAGGTAAAATAAAATTATGAAAAAATAATCAAGTCGAATACAGTAACTTTTAACACGTTAATAAAAGGACTGACCTTGCCTGTTTGGAGCCAAACTTTATTCCTCTTTTTGGATGTTGTGTGAGAGTTTTCATCAGAATCACTGCTGCTGCTTGCCATGTTCAAAGTTTCTGCAAAGCACCAGAAAGCACATCATATAGCATGATTCTAAATATGACAAGAAACTTCCGCAGTTTCTGTACACGAAATAATTACCAGTACCGATGGTAGATTACAGAAAATTAATCTATGTCTCTGATAACAGTTGATTTTTTCTTTAGGTGAATGGAAATGTATTCTGCCGAAAAAAGAAATCAGGGAATAATGTAAACAAACACCGTATTTCGGTTCCCGAAGTAACAGAAGAGCATCGCCTGCGGGGCGGACCAACCTTTGCCAACACTTGCACAAAATATTGTATCGTTCTGGAGGGCATCTATTTCGGTCACGAGGCCTTTTTGAGTTGATTTTTGGATCGGACAATAAGTTTTTACTTCTCCTCAAACATTCAAACGTTACAAGTCCACGCTCGGTTTTTCGAAATCTATCGTTTGGCCGACTAGGCTGCTCACTCGCCGCCCCCTCCTTCCTTCCACTTGCTGTTCGCTCGCGCTCAGAATCGGCACGGGACTCAATGCTGGAAACCGTCAACGGCCTCGTCAGGTGCAGGATTTTATCAACTTTACTGGCCATCACATGAAGAATCATGACTGGAATCGAATCAGAATGTAAGTAAAGATAACTTTGTTCACCCAGAAAGTAAATTTAATGTCCTCTTTTCAAACCGCGGCGACAGAAATACAAGCAGTTGAATGGGGCAACGACTCGAGGAGTGTCCAGGAACCTGAGTCCATAATGGCAGAGTGTCCGTTGATTTGTCGTGCCGTTTGATAAACTAAGTTCGTGTTCGTCATTAATTTACTTGAATTTATTATTATGCCTCTAGATTCTGGATCCGAATCGGAGTCATCCCAACGCACTGCAGCCAGCAGCAGCAGCGTAGCGTCGTCGCGGGGTCGTCGCGAACGCAAAAAGAAGCGGCACGACGATTCTTTGGCAGATGAATTGGAAAAGAAATACAAGAAAGAGAAGAAGAAAAAGTTTGTAAAGAAGTCAAGGAGCAGCAAAAAACAAGTAAGTGGTATATAACCTATTTTGAGCTGGTAGAACTTCTTTTGCCTCTCATCAAATTTACACTGAGTTTTTTGGTGCAGCCAAAACCTTCAGCCAAAAGTGAAGAAGAACGAAAGGCCAAAGTTTTCCAGGCTAATGTGCTGGCTGCAATAAATGACAAGAATGTGACTCTGCGTAAGTCACGTCCAATTGCTCAGCGTCCCACTTCCAGTAGCACTCCGAGGACCAATTCTAATAGCCCATCCCTCAATGGCTCCACGAACATCGCAGAAGTCAGCAGAGCTGATGAACTGCCTAAACAACTGGCCTTGGATTCAAAGCAACGTTCAGAGAGAGCAATTGCAGCCAATGCTTTAAAGGAACGTGCAAGCGCTGGTTCAGCTCCATCTCGCAGTTCTGCAGGGCAAGGATTACAAGTCACTGTAGACTTGACTGCTGATGTGGAAGAAGGTAAGAAAGACTTTCCTAATAGGAATATTTCTTTCAATATTTACAATCACTTGCTGGCTCAATTTTATTTCAGATTATTCCCCTAATAATACTGTGGTGAAGATGGAAAAATTTTTAAGTGATGATGAGACTGGAAATAATGACACATTAGTTCCCGATGATGAGACTGACAGAAATAAGACTTTACTTCCTGAGGATGAGACCAGTAATAAGACTCTAACTGCCGAGGAACAGACTGATAAGAAACTTCGGAGATCCAAGAGCATGTCCCCTGATATGTTGAGAGCATCAAATGGTAATCAAGCAGTTACTGATAAATTATGTTATCCATTCTCTTTTGTTGATATTAATTTTTTCTTATGTTTCCCTTCATTTTATTTGCAAAATGTTATGAGGTTTGTCTGCTCCATCTTTCAGCGCATTCAAAGACTAACATTGCTAAAAAAAGCAAGAAAAAGAGGAAGAAGAATAGAAAGTCCAGAAAATCGAAAAAAAACAAGAAAAGTAAGAAAAGGCGCCGTCGCAGCAGCAGCAGCAGTGAAAGTTCAAGTAGTGGTGAGTTACTGCCTTTAAAAGCATTAACAACAATATACCTTCTTATTCTATTAATCTTTATTACTTAGATGAAAGTGATGAGAGGAGAAAGAAACGTAAAAGGAAGCGGAAGTCCTCAACATCAAGCAGCAGTTCTAGTGACTCGAGCTCAAGCAGCAGCAGTGGTCATTATTCTTTTGTTGAAAGCTACGTTTTACATTGTCTCTTTCCCAACTATCCTTCACTTATTTATTTTTTTTATTTCTAGATGAAATTGTGAAGAGGAAAAAGAACAGGAAGGAAAATAAGTCTGTGAAACGTCTAAGACATGACCATTTGCTCCACAATTCTGATTCTTCGGATGTGAGTGTCATTTTCAAGTGCTGACCAGTTAATGTAACAACATTTTAGGTACTTCCTAGCAATTGATAAGCCTCTTTTTTACAGGTTGAAGAAATTGTTAAACATAGTGGTGTCTACATAAAGACAGAAGCTAAGAGGCTAATAAAACAACACTGCTGCAGTCACAGTGCTGCAGCTAGGAATTTTATGGCTGCAGTGCTAACACCCAAGGCCATAACAGAATGCAGCATCATGGGGAAATTGGCCAAGGGCCCCCTGGGGAAGCCCGTTCAGCAGCGCGAAGGGCTTTTTAGGCCTGCGCTAAATGCTATTCTTGGTATGGTTGTGTCATTAATTATTAATTATTCGATCAGCAAATGACTTGTCTTGCAACAAATGCCAATAAATAATGTTAACATAATGTGCCTTCAAATTTGCAGATGCTTCCAGGCGCCTTGCTAAACAAAAAGCCTTCCAAATTAAGGATGATACAGTTATTAAGAAGGAAATGGGCACTTATCAATCTGAACAGAGAGCTCTTGCCAGGCTTGCTTCTGAAAGTTCCAAATAATTTTATGGAATTACAGAGTTTATGTTAACTTGTTGGTCAAAAAGTTCTTTTCGTTTATTGTGAGACCACCTATGTACAACTAAGAAATGTGTTTCAGACAGTGATTTTTATTTTTATTTTTATATTTTAAAAACTAACTGTTTTTATATTTTGATTGTCTGCAGATCTGCATGTGATTTTATGTTCCTTTTACTGATGATGATAGTTTTTCATGTCTGTTGCTATATAAGCTAATTTTAAAGTTTGTATTGTTATTTTCATTACTTATAATTGACAATTTTAGTTATTGTGCTTTGTTAATTAAAAGTATACCTTTGAAAGCCTTTCCTGGCTTCCCTGTAGGACTACAGCTACCTTTATTTAACCAACCCCAGGACCAACTGGGACCCATGCATGTTGACATACCATTTCTCATACAACTTTTTCTGGTCATGCGGGAGGAGGAGGAGGAGGGTTATGGGAACCTCAGAGCAAATTGAATCCGGTAGATCTGGTCCAGAACTGAACTAAACCTGAGTGCGGCCATAAGCAGACAGATCACGGTTAGATCAAAATCAGATCTAACTCAGATCTGATACACCTGCCCATAATTGGTATCTACCAGATATGAAAACAGATCTGCCCCAGATCAGTTATCATATCTAGCTCATATCTGACTCTGATATAGACAGATCTATTATTGCACCTAGTGCAGATCTGAAAAATGGCATCTGGCCAGAGCTGTTTCAGACCTGACTTGTTTTACTTGGGTCATTTGAAGTTAGTCGAGTATAATTTTAAACCGCAAGCGAAGCGGACAAAGTTTTGTTTTCTACAGCACTGGTGAAACAAAGGTCAGATATCCACCTTTAAAAGGGACTAAAGCTTCAAAGACATTACAATTAATGTTTTTTTCGAAATATTCCTTATTATGGAATAAAATTTAATTTTAACTTCAATTTTAGCTTCAAACGAAGCCTACATGTGATGGGGTTCTGTTCAAAAATGGCAGAAATTAATTTCACTTTTTGTACTGTTTTACTTGCTTTTCATTTGCCGACCGCCCGTCAGAACCCTATTACATGTAGGCTCGTTTGACGCGGAATTTTGCGAGGAATTATGTGATAGTTCATCGTAAAATATCTTTAGTTTTCTCAAACAGATAGTTTTTTGAAAAAGTAAAAAAAAACCTGAAAATACACAGTTTTAGCACCCCTTAAACCAAGAGAGTAGTGTAGATGGAGATGAAGCTCGGGCTGCCTCTTCAGCCTACCTGTGACACGTTGTGACACCTAGCGTCGCCAATTTTCGAGGTGATGGCCCAAAATTTTTATCACTTACTCGAGAAGGTGTACTCAACACAATCGTGTCCCCACTTTTCCTCTCAGCTCGATCTTTGGGACCTACCGGCTAAGAAACAACAGGATACAATCGCTGAGGACACCCGACGCATGGAATCCAGTGCCTACCTACAGGGGCAGTTAGTTCAAACACAGCTTTTGCACACCCTACTACACTTTAGAATTTTATTATGCATAAAAAACACCCGAATGCTAGACAGTTCGATAGAGTAGCTGCAATAGTTTCTTCGTAAGGTGCCATTTCATCGTCGTGCCCCTGTAGGTAGGCACTGGATTCCATGCGTCGGGTGTCGTATCCTGTTGTTTCTTAGCCGGTAGGTCCCAATGATCGATATGAGAGGAAAAGTGGGGACACGATTGTGTTGAGTACACCTTCCCGAGTAAGTGATATAAATTTTGGGCCATCACCTCGAAAATTGGCGACGCTAGGTGTCACAACGTGTCGCAGGTGGGCTAAAGAGGCAGCCGGAGATTCATCTCCATCTACACTACTCTCTTGCTTAAACGGTTTTAATATCCCAAGGAAGGACATCGCCTCTTTGTATTTCCAGTGAGCTCAGGTTCAATTTTAGATGTTTTTTTAACGTTAAAAGTGGTAGTTCATGACTTAAAATTTTTGCTAACGTTGCCTTTTCCCTTTTCTGGCCAAAATTTGGGGGGGGGGGGATTGCCCTGCTGCTGCCCTCTACGGTGGGCCTGTACATTGCGATCCGTCATAGATTTGTGACACCGAATGTACAGCATCTCCGTCCTTTCTTAGGACAGGCGTTGCCGGAAAATAATTAGCAGTTGACGCGAGTTGACGCCGTCACTTTGACCGTCATCATTTTTTGCAGTGATTTTGCCCTTCGCTCCCATTTGAAGGGTATTCGAGGACGCCTAGGATGTCTGCGGCCACCCCGAAATTTTGAATCACTGATTGAAAGTTTTTTGCGCTAAGCGAAGTTCAGATTTTTGTATCGCAAATGTCTCAAATTGTGGTTCTTTGACCAGGAACAAATACAGGGTATGTCACACCGCTCTTTGCGTAAGTATGCAACCCATTCTACTTCAGCTTAGCGAGGGCGCGTGAGTGCCCCTCCTCACCTCTTGTCCTCGCTGCCTCGCTCCAGCTGAAGTAGAATGGGTTGCATACTCACGCAAAGAACGGGGTAAGTGAGCCACCCTGCATCTCTATCGGTTACAAAATGTTGTACTATTCAAGTGTGCTGTTTAAGGCCGTTGTAGTAGTCTCCAACCAAAACATTTCGCCCTTGTTTCCCTTCTCCTCCTCCCATCGCTCTCTACCACACTGAAGGGATGACTTTCTTTCATTAGTGAACCTTTGCTGGGACTCGAAACGCAGACTCTATGGATTAGTGAGTCTCAGCCTGCCTTGGGGACCATTTTACAAATATTTAGAGCAATTACAGAGATTTAAAACAGTTACGCTGGACAGCTACTGCTATTACCAGAGTTTTTACTCGGTTTAGAAATGTGCACAATAGATACAGAATACTGTCTCAACGCTACAATGTTAAGCTTCGTCATTAAATATTACAAAATTCAGTCAAAAAATTTGTTTCAAAATTGATGCTATTCTTTTTAACTGTTTAGGATGTGGAGTAGAACGGTGCGTCGATGCGCTCACTTCTCCGTTTCGGTAAAATAAGATCATATTCCAAGATGTCTGTCATTTGATAGGTATAATCTCGGGTATAATGCATGTTTGCGAGAATGTGATCTCTGGTAAAACAAAGGTGGGATTTCCAACCTCTAAAAGGCACTAGCAACAGTTTTTACGTGTTTATATATATATATATATATATATATATATATATATATATATATATATATATATATATATATATATATATATATATATATATATATACTCACACACATATATATATTTCGGTCCTGTGGAATACAATTGAATTTTATGACTTATTTTCGTAAACTACGTAAAATTCCGCTTCAAACGAGCTGACATGTGATGGGGTTCTGTTCAAAATCAGCATAGAATAATTACATTTTTTGTACTGCTTACCTGCTTTCCATTTGCTGACCGCTTCTCAGAACCTTGCCATATGTTGGTTCGTTTGACGCGAAATTTTGCGAGGGATGAAATATTCTATCCTAAAATGTCATTGGTTTGCTCATAAAGAAGATATTTGAAAAAGAAAAAAAAAAGAAAATGTATTCTTTGGCACCCTTAAAACGGGTGTAGAAACCCTGGCAAGCAGGTAGGACATCGCACCTTTGTTTTTTGTTGTTTTTTTTTAGTTTTTTGGTTGGTTTTGGGAAGTTGGGAACCACCCCTCGAAAAATGTATCAGCTGGATATGCTTTAGGTGATCCTTTTAGCTGCCTCAGACAATTTTCAGCTGTTGTCGAAAACTCTCGTGCTTTTTTAGCGGCTAAGAAGTAGCTAAAGCAGCTGAACGTTGGCTAAGATAGCCAATATTCTTACCCAAGGACACATTGGCTAACACGTGTATATTAACTATATCAGGAAATTCTTCTTTCTTTTTATTATTTGTGCAGAGTTATATGTGTTTAGGACCTCCTAGAGATTCAGAAAAATAATTATTGGCCTTAAACATCGTCGTTTAGGTCCCAAAGGATTAAGAGGCGGACATAAGTGTCTCAGTGAACGACGCTGGGTACACGATATCCCCTCCCTCCCCCCTCTTGAAGCGCGCCTAATGTTGTCGTGAGCTACTCTTTAGAATATAAAAAGGAATTCTGTATCAAATGTGAGACAGTTTCCTGTATCACATTTTTGTGTGATTCAAAACGAAATTTGTATCAATGGTTACAGATTTTGTATCCTAGATTTAAAAAAAAAAAAAAAAAAAAAAAAAAAAAAATCTGCGATACTTATTTCTGTATCACTGCACTGGAAAGACAAAGGTGCTATCTAATGCCTTTTTAGAGGCGTTAGTGAAACAGTGCCTTTCCAAAGGCACTACTGGCCTCTAAAGGTGCTATTTTCGGCTGTTTTAGTTCCAAAGGCGCTATTGCAGTAGTGCCTTTGAAAGGCATTATATCACACCTTTGTTTTTCCAGTGTGGTTAGTTGAAAACTGCGTACCCTTGTTACAAAATTTTGTACTGATCTTTTTTGAGTGAAGAACAACGGTGTGCTTACCGTTCGATATCGAATCGGTCTGGAATTAATTCAACCGAACTTAAATGAATGATACGATGTCAAAAATTCGAAATTTCAAATCAAACTGGTTTAACCATGCATTGTATCAAAGTCTGTAGACGTATGGCACGCGGCACCCTTCTGACTCAAACTTCGTTTCTTTCAGTTATATATTTCCCCAGCAAATCCACAGACCTCAAAACCCAGTTTTTATAGACCAAATCTGTAATCCGAAAAGAACGGACAGAAGAAGAGAAAGAAGAAGCAAAAGTGAGTTTGAGAAATAAATGATGCGGCGTCAACGTAGTATTTAGGCGATTAATGCGACTCTTATTATGTTAAAAACTACCCGACGTCGTAAGGGTTCAAGTAAAAAGCGCTACAGGATATGTTTTTCTGTAAAACTGCTGAACTGAAAGAGACGGCACAAGTCTAATTTGCTATTTCCTTCTTCTTTCTGTTCCACCTTCCTTTCGGTTTACCGATATTCTATTGCTTTTTTTCTCGATCCTATTCGATTTGAAAGAAATTCGAGATCCGATGAATTCGAACACAAAACCTCGATTCTCACAACTCTATCGTGTGGTGAGTACGAGGTATTTAGCCGTAATAGCCCAGTTATATTAGTTCAAAGTGCATGGGTGACCCAAGACAAATTCGCAACAAAACGCCGCTTTGGGGATTTGTAGAAAAAAAAAGTTAAGTTAGAAAAAAATATTTTTGGACATTTTTGGACATTTTGTTAGAGTATGATTTTTCTTTTTTGGAAAGACGGAGGGTAACGGTTTTGTAGAGCGAAGTTCAGGGAACAAAATGAGCACTCGCTGAGTCCCATAGCTTAAATATAGTTTGGGAGATAGAGACGAAAAACAGTTACGCCCCAGAAATCCAAAATGGTGGACTTTGATGGCCATTTCCGGGCAAGGCGGTGGTGGGAATCCGTGGGAATTCTCAGGAATTGATACTCACACATGGTACTACAAATCCCCAAAGCGGCGTTTTGTTGCGAATTTGTCTTGGGTGAAAACCTAATGTAACTGGGCAATAACGGGGAAGCCAAGGGGGAACATCAATAAAGCCAAACAGACCTTCAACTGTTTGCTACTTTGTTTGTTATGGAAGCATGTAGACTCGATCAAAATGTTACTTAAACAGCAAATTCATAAAATATTATGAAGATTTTAAAAATGGGCGAAAACCGGCGAAAACTGTAGTTTTGGATCAGCAACAGCTGACGTATTCGCAAACAGTCTCGGCAGCCATCTTGATTTTCTGCCTTACGATTTTGTATCGGTTAAGTGCCTCATTCACATGGGGCACTTTTCGTCTTTGCTTATGGTAGGAAACCTGACATCGTGCTGGAAATAAGTCCAAAATTATTTTATCAAAGCTGCCAGCCATTAATTTCTTGCCATTTCTCGCTTTTCTTTTATATGTATAGCGATAGGTAATAAGTGCAGTGAATAATTATTACTATGAAGATTACTCACCTACACTATAGGGTTGTCGCGGTACGGTCAGCCGGAGCGGGTGGCCAAGGCGCCGCCAGGGCGGGCAGCCCGTGCGTGGCATGACCTTGCGTCTCTCTTCAGACCGCGCCGTAGCGCACCGTGAGCCGGAAGCGTGGTGTTTGAAGTGTCGGAACAGTCAGGACAAAATTTGACAATAGTCCTTCTCACAGCATTTAAGCGAAATGAGTTTTAAACTAAGAGGGTGTTTGAAGAAAATGCTCTTGCCATTTTAGTGGTTTTACACCCTGAAACCATCAAACTCCTTTCTTTTTCCTATGACTATCACCACAAGATGTGTTACATGCTGAAAAGGATTCTTCCAATCAGAACTTCCCTCTCTGCGTCAACTCTTCGACCAGCTAAGAGTGAGAGAGACGGCGTTGCGGGATGAGAGAGAAAAGTAGAACGCAGGCTGGGTAGGCAGGCCAGGCAAAGGCCCAGCTGTGGGGCCGGGAAGGGGAGATGAGGAGAGGAGAGGCCTGGGCCCCTGGCCTGGCCTGGGCTCTCGGGACGGCGGCGCCAAGCCTGGCAGAGCTGGAGCGCAGGTTCTTTCCCTGGTAATTTGGTAATGCGCATCAAAATGCACATGAAAGGTCACACATTTAAGATACATTGAATGGGCATTACTGCGTAAAAGGTGCATTTAAAGCACATTATGTTCATTGAATGCGACGAAAATGTGTAATCTTTTATGCGCATTACTGCCTTTAATTTACATTTAAGCGCATTTGTGCTGTTAGGGTTAGCCCCATTCGGCCCCCGTTTCTGCATGATGACCCGTACCCGTATCCCTCGCGTTTTTTACACAAATCTGCGTTACAGTTTGACAAAAAATATCCAGAAGCTTCATCCAGATGCTTAAGATGTCAATGTCGAACAATACCAACTATTTCCATCCCGTATTGACAATTTTACCATATATTATGTACGTTTACATGCAACACTAGTCTTTTCAATTCATATGGTTTCTATGGTTTGCAAAAGAGCCTGTTAACTGCGTGTTTCACACTATATATATATATATATATATATATATATATATATATATATATATATATATATATATATATATGAGACTTTCTCCATGCACACTTGCAGACCAAGAGGAGCGGGTAACGCTTTGTTTTAGTTGGCAGCTCTTCCTCAAAAGCACGTGTGCTAATAATGAGTTATAGTGAAATACGTGATCTATGTTGGTCTTAATCGCGCAAATCCAGTAGTTTGTTAATATTTTCAGTTTTAGCAAAACGAAGTTCGAACTCTCGATATTAGGTTTTAACCGTTGTAACCCAAGTTGAAGTTGAAATGGTTTTCCATGGTAGGCTTGCGCAACACACTGCAGTAGTGGCAGCCCTGTCCAGGCAGGCTCGGTAGGCCTGCCCGTCTGCTTGTGGTGCCAGCCGGGCAGGCCAGCCCACAGTATAGGCACCGCCAGTGTTGCCAACCTCGTGGCGGAGCTGTACGGGGCTACGCTAGCTGGTCTTTCTTTAGCTTTCGCTGACTGTGAAGGACCCTGCCTCGAAAGAAACAAATTAGACGTGCGACTGCCCTGTATTCTAAGTTAGTTCGAAGTTTTCTGCCTTTACCATGACAACTTTTCTATGTTTTAGATCTATTTTGTTAGCAGCACTGGAATAGTCCGTCCGCCGTAGAAGTTCCTGTGGGTGTGCGTCCTCCCCCATAGACCCCGCTCGAGCTTTGCTCTCTTCCTGCCTCCCCTCCCCCTTGTGCCCCTGTGCCGACCCTGATCCTCCCCTGCGCTGCTCCCCCGTTCCCCCCATCAACTTTGGAAACAGAGGAACATTGAGGGAACATGGCCAGGCCTATTTTGTTTCCTTGAGAGAATCTTTTAGTCTTTGGCTGCGGAGAACTTCAATACACTAGTTTACATGGCTTCAACTAATTCCAATCCCTTAAAAAATTAAAAATTTTGTATGAATTCTTTCAAATAGTCCGAAAATGTCTTTGTTTTTGCCCTTTATTCACCCTTTATAATTATAAATGGGCCATTCTGTATCTATTCAAAATCACTGTAAAAAGTATGTTCGTACATACCCGATATATTTTGTAATTTACTTTTTACAAGTGTCGTACATGTACAGTACAACCTCCCAATTTAGCTCCTATTTCCATTTTGTGTCTATGCGCTGTGCTTGTACTTTTGCGATCTTTGATTGTATTTGATCGACTTTTTCCATGTAAAATTTTCCTGAGCCCTGTATGACAATTTTTCACGGGATTTGCAGATTTTTTGTGCTAAAAGTAAATAAAAATTACAGAAAGCAGTTCTTTTTGAATCAGTATGAACGGAGTGAAATTTGCGTAGCTCTCTTTTATAAATTTGTGTTTGGAACCGAATCTTTGATCATTAAGTTCACCGTGCTAAATATATACTTTGCACAAAATTACTGGTTATAATTACGAAAATAAATTGAGCTAGAATGGTAGAGGATCAGAAAAAGTAAGTGCGTTAAAACGTTTTTGTCATCACAGATTTCTGTATGGATCAGGAGTGATAGCAATGCCCATCGCCCTTTGGTTTCCGAAGGGTTTCAAATTTACCCTGTTTTTATGTTTTCATTTTTTTATTATTATGGTTAAATTATCATTTAGAGACCAACTACAACTCTAACACATTGTTCAAGATGTGCTCAGTGACGGAATGGGTGAAACTTTCAGGCTCTAACTTTTGTCTCAGCTGAAAGTCTGAAAATTTGCAACCGAACCGTAAAGCTACCCTGTTGTCAACCTTCGCAGGTGAATTACTAACTGGAGAGGTTCATTAGCTCATCAGAGAATGGCCAAAGATTTTCCCACCCAGCTGGAAATGTTGACGATGCCAACCGTGTTTACTGCTCGGGGTGGCTCTCTGGCAGGAATGTCCCACTCCCACCGGCTCGGCTCGGCTCGGCACGTGTAGTTCGGTAAAAACACCACCGTAGCAGCACTGTCGTTGCCCTTGGCTGCCTGCTGCTGCTTGGGACGGGACGGGAGCCGGCGGGGAGGGGGGAGGCCGGTGTAGTGAGGTTCGCGCGGTGCGGCGGGACGGGACGGCACGGCCGGGAGGCAAACGAGGCTCGGCGCGGGACGTAGCGGGTAGGGCGGGTGAGCGGGCGGGGAGGCGGGCGGGCAGACAGCCGGCCTGGGCAGGCGCGCCGAAGAGCCCCGCCTTCCTCCCTAGCGAGTACGACGACCACGGGTGCGACGTAGTCCTGCCTGGCGCAGACCGCTTCAAGCAAATCCTGCCCAGGTTAAAAGGTCTAAAAATGAACATTTTTAAAAAATATATTTTTAAAAAAATTATGAAAAACGTTTATTAGATAAGAAAGAATTTCAAATTCAGCGAACTCATTACCGTTCACTATTCACCTGAACTGGCCACTCTCTACTGACACTGTTCCCGCCAGATTCAAAACCATCGCGCCTTCATTTCATACTTTATCGGCGCAGGTGCCGTGTGGGTGGAGGAGGTAGATACACGAGAAAAAGAGAACTGAAGGAAAGGGATTTGTTAATTCTTTTCCTTTTGCACACACAGCGCGCACATCGCACAAACACCACTCACCCTTAATACAAGGTCCGTCTCTCTCCCACCGCAAGGGTAGCAGCAGCCTCTCCTCCTCTTTTCATCTCTCCCTCTCCTCTCGCCTTAACCTCCCCTCCCCTTCTGCTCTCTCATTCTCTGTCTCTCCCTTTTTACTTGCCATCGTTCTCTCTCATCCAGTATTATTCTATATTTCTCCTTCTCTGCAGTTTTCTTTTTTTTTATTCATTTCCTCCGTCCCCTCTTTCCCTCATTTTCTTCGCATGATGGCCCCCTCCATCACCACCGCAGCAACATCGTTCCCTCTTTCCTGTTGGTCTTCTTTTCTCTGTCGCTCGGCCGGCACTCCCATCGCCCCGTCTCACTTCACTTTTATTTTCTGCCCGTCCGCCTTCCCACCTCTATCCTCAGCTTCTCCGCTTTGCTCCTCTCTTCATTTTATCTCCCGTGTTTCTTCGTTCTGTCTCTCTTGCACCCGCGCAATATTCATATCGGTACATCTCTCTCAAATTCTATCATTTTGTGTCCCTCTCCGCTCCGCCGCTCCGCCTGCTCCGCTACCCTCCCTGGCGGCCACCCGGCCGTCTGTCGGCCCCGTAGGTCTGTCTGCCTGCTCTCCGGTTCCCCTGTCCTCCGCACGCCCCTTCCCTCCCCGCCCCCTGCCCTGCCCTGCCCTGCCTCTGCCAGCCCCTCTGTGTACGAACTGCCGCGCTGCTCGGCTCGACTTTATCCCAACCGCTAGCTGGGCTGGTCCGCATGCGACGCCGACGGACGTCACGATAATTTCGTCACAGCCCAAGGCTCTCCGGTCATGGGGACCGAACATAGCCGAACTTGTACGAATTCTGGTGTTTGTTAAGGTGCATGGGGTACTCCCCCGGACTCGTACGGACAATATCTGCGCGTTTTTAAGCGTTTCCGAATTTTGGTCCTTTTTTCAGAATTTTGAACCATTTTGCAATTAATGGTCCTTTATACAAAAATTGCCATTTCGATGATATGAAAACTTCAGAAACATTTTGAAACGTTAGAGAGCGAGATAGAAGTTTGTGCTTAGCGCGGTGTGGCCTCTCTGCCTACCACGGCCTTTCGCGCGCGTCCGCTCCGCTCTGGCACTCTGCTCTGCCGTGGAGGGGCGCGTAGCGAGCCGCGGACATACTCCACAAGTCGGTGCATTCTAGCAAATACTGGAGACTTGACGTGGTTAGCTGCTGCCGCGTCCCCTCCCCTCCCGCTCCGCCACGCCCCTCCCCTCCCCTCTATCCTCCCGCGGCAGCGCGCTATCCCGCAATACCCCTTGCCTCTCTCTCTCTCTCTCCTTTCGACTTCGACCTGCTTGCTCTAGGAGGCACAGACCGGCCAGCGGCAGCAGGCCCCGGCGGCGTGGCGCGCGATTTGAAAGTGTCACACTCTAGCCCTGGAGTACAACTTTGTTTGAGGAAGATGAAAAAAAAATGTCTCATTAAGTAGGATAGGTGCGAACGTAACTTCGGTTTTGCGTAGGTAGGAACTGGGCTTTTGTCTTTCGTTTAGATATGTCTCGCTCTCTCTTAGGGATAGAGGTGGCGATTCCCTGCCAGTAACCCCAGGGGTGGTTTCAAGTTCAGATGACGGGAGGGGCGATGTGCTGTGGGTTGCCTCCATACAGGGGTTTTGCACCTCATATTGCCTACATTTCAGGCTGCCTTTAGGACGCGACGGGGGAGGGAGGGGCAAATGCCCCTCCACTGCCCGTCCCCCTAAAACCGCCCCTGAGTAACCCATGTCTGTATTGTTCTAATCGTCATGTACCCTAAGTAGAGACTGCCCGCAGACCACCCCTAACTCGGGTCATAAGTGCTGGACTTCCCCTCCTTGGTTGGACCTCTCTGTGAGGGGCAGCGTGTTCAGGGTGTCGTGGGCGGAGCGACGTGAATACGCACGCCCATGTCATGTGTCGCATCCACTGGCACCGGGGCCGGGTACCCATTGGCCCCCGCGCCGCGACCAGGTGCGCGCCTAGAGCGCGGCACGACGGCGGCGCCCTGCTGCACGTGCATGTGCCCGCTGTGCCCGGGCCCGGGCGGCATGGTGCGTGCCCAAGTAGCTTTGGCAGGTGACTGAGCCCCGCGCCGCGGCCGCGGCACCTCTCTTCTCCGTATTATTGGGAGCGCAAGTGCGTTGGCGCCACACCACGCTGCGCCATTCCCCGCCCTGGGCATGCCCCTCCCAGGGCTGCCAACAGCGCTGGGCTGGGCCCTCCCTCCGCCCGCCCCCGGCCCGCCCAGCGCCCAGCATGCGATTGTAGCCGAGTCATACGCGATAGAGCCGGGCCAAGCCGAACTCGCCTCCCTGCCTAGCTGGCGGCGGCGGCTGGCTCACTCGACCACCGCCTGCTCGACTACGTCCTGAAACAATCCACAGGGCTGGGAGAACGTTGTGTTTGCGCGGAGAAGGCTACGAACTACCGGGGGCGCGGACCCACGCCGCCCGCCCCGGCCGTCCCGTGCCGTCCCGCGGCGGGGCAGGGCAGCCAGGGCTGGCAACCAACCCCCCTCGCCGTACCATCATGTTATGTCAAAGTGGTTGCTGCAGCGGCTGCGCGCCGGGGCCGGGCGCTGCTACTGCCGCCTCCGCGGCTGCGGTGGTCGTTGCCGCAGCGCAGCGCTGTGCGCAGGCAGAGGCTGCGGCGGCAGCGGCAACGGTCTCGCTGGCGCCCGGTGGGCCGGGTGGCCCCTGGCCCCATGGCCCATGTCAGCGGCAGCGGCACCAGACGAGCCCGGCCGGGCCGGATCGAGCTGAGCCGCGCCATCGCGCCAGGGTACACGGCGCTGCGCCGAGCCGGCCTCGAAGCCGAGCGGAGCGAGTCCAGCCGTGCCGAGTCGAGCTGGCCCGAGCCGAGCCGAGCGGAGCTCACGGCTGAAGTAAACTGGGAGCACAGGGGAGCCGAAGCGGAGCCGAGGTGGAGCCGAAGGCAGGCCGAGCGCGCCCCGAACGCTGGCCGAAGTGGCGCAGGGAAATTCCAGCGAAGCACGGCAGGCTTGCCGGGCTGCCTCTGAGCGCCGAGCCGAGCCGAGCGCGCCATGGCGAACAGTGAAGCTAGTGCATGGCATGAGAGAGCACGTCCCTACGTAGCGTCGTGTGGAGGCAGCGCTGAGATGGTGTACCCGGCAGTTCTTCCCAACTTCCCTGGATGCTGAATACAGCCGATATGTGGTGTGATGTTCAGGTAAGAATATAGGAAACGTGTGGTACGTGTGCTACGCTGCTGCCCTTCTATTTTGTCGGAAATCTGTGGAATTGTGACTGCTTGTATGTTGCTGTCATCGTCTCTGAACACTGGATATCGAAGTCGACTACCAAGGATTAAAAAGTGGAAAGTGAAGTGAATTGAAGACTGTATGTGCCGCTGTGAATGAGTGGAACCCGTCACAATGGATTTTCTACGGATGACACTCGCGTTTTTCACTTCGTAGCAGACGTAGCAGACATCAGGTGTGAGGTTATGTTGTGATGGTTGTGTGTTCAACTGCTACTATGTACCTATGGAAGTGAAGTGACGATGTCAGTGTTCCATACCAAAAGAACCCAAGAAACATCTACAGGGAGCACCACATTTTATTAAATTTCGTATACGAAAAATGTCTTTGACATTAGTGCTGCATCCCATGGTTGATGTGATGTGACCTTCCCCTCCCTCTCCCTAAGGAGACACTTTCACAACACATATTAAGACTTATACATGTCTGTGGTTAATTCCTTCGGCATTTTGAAGGCCAGTTTCACAAAGCACTTGGACTAGTCTCCTCCGAAAAAGCATGTGTCGCGCGTTTCTAACTGACAACCTGTCTCGACGAATTTCCCGTGGTCTGTACCCCTGCACCCAGCGCGGCGCGCCGGGCTGCACCACTGATCGCTGCAGGACGCGGCGCCGGTAGCTTAGCAACCTGATGCTGTGTGCAGCACTTAGGCGCCCGCCTGCGCTGTCACTGTCAATGTGGAGTTTGATTTTGGGGTTGCCACTCTCGTACTTGACGTCTGCTTGTAACTCGTTTGCACTGCGTGTCTTGTGTCTTAAGTGAAGTCGTAAGGCGTTCCCTCTGTCACTATCCCTCTAAGCCCCCAAGTTAAAAAAAAAAAAAAAAAAACTTTTTTTTTAAATTTTTAACGTTTTCATATGATGTCTGTCGATGTATATGGTAGTACGCCTCGGCACTACAACATCCCTCACCACTATCCCCCATTTCGTCTGTGATATGCCCGTTTGACAGCTAGTCTCCGGAGCGTGGATGAGCGAGGGGGCGGAGGGGGGGGGGGGGGCTGGCAGGACAAGTTGATGAGAAACCCGCCTGCTTTTTTTCGGCCCGGGCTCTCGCCCTCATCCTGGGGTTCGGGCTGGCGGGTGGGTGGGTGGGAGGCAGGTAGAGGGAGGGAGAGGCAGGCCGTAAGCCGGGTGCAGCCCAGCCCAGCCGCGCAGGTAGGCAAGCCGGAGCTCAGGTATGCGGCGAGGCAAGGCGAGACCCCCGCGCCGCTGCCGCTGCTGCACCCTCCTCGCCTCGAAGGGACAATACGTCTCGTTGGGGTCGTCTGCCTCGGCTCCACGAACTACACCAGCCTTAGCGCAGCCAGCGGACCTCGGCCCGGCCCGCCACCCACACACGTAGTAGTCACACTGAGACAGCCGTGCTCGGCCTGGGCAGGGGAGAAAGGATGAGATGCTTTGTACCCCCTTTTGTTTGGCTGTAAGGTCATCATTGTCACTACTTGTCAATAGCACTCGCACCTCGGTGACCTATCGGCTGGTGTTACCTTTGCTTAGCCCAGCTGATGCGCGGCCCGGCCGGCCCGGCGCGCACCCTCTGACGCAACCCCCGGACCCGGGAGGGGGCGGGCCAGGACATCCCCCGGCGTTACGGCGACCCATTATGTCATGCGGGGGGGTGACCGCCCTGCCTCCGGGGGTGCAATGCATTCCTTATGCAATGGGCGTCCTCGCCTCTCCGCCACCCCCCCCCCCCCTCCCCCGGCCCCCTCGTGCAAAAAGCGAAGGGGCGGGGCGGCGTGGCCCGAGCGGGCAGCCGCGCTATCGTCCTTATCATCCGCTCGTCTGCCCCGTGTCGTCACTCCGCCCGTTATCAGGGTGGTCGCGCCGCGCCCGGGAGATAGGCAACACTTCGGCGTCGAACATCGGCGGACCCCGGGTCGGGGAGGCAACCCTCACGAGGACGACACCCTGGCGCTGCTGCCGTAGAGACGTTGGCCTGGCTCTCGTGGGTCGCGTAGGAGCGGACGTGGTGTTCCCCGTGTCGGTCGGGAGGCGGTCGAGGGTCGAGTCGAGCCGAAGGACGTTCAGCGGGTGTCGCCTGAGACAGCCTCGGCACGTCACTGCGAGTGCGTGTGATTTCGAACAGGTTGCCGACACGTGAAAGAGCACGTGGCTGCCAAGCGAAACATAAACAGAGAGACAAACGATTCTCGGTCCGCTCGCCTCGCCCTCGCCTGCCCAGCATTGCCTGGGCCCGTCCCGTCCCTTCCCGTCCCACCCTGCTGCGCCCGCGGTGGTTGGCGCTCCCCCCGAAGACAATGGTTTTGGCGCCGATTTGAATCCGTGCGCGCCCCTTCAGTTCGTCTTCAGACCTCCAGAATGGTTTGTACGTGTGTACCCGCGATTGAGGCATTCCCCGCAGAGTTCCGAAAAATTTCGGTTGGGAGTCGCGGCAGCCCTAACTTGATACCAAACCAAACCGAGGGGGAAACAGCTCTGAATTTTGGTGTTCAAATTTTGTAAATTTCTTTGACTTTTGTGAAAGTTTTTGAATTTTTGTAAATTTTTCGGAATATTTTTTTTAATATTTTTTAATATTTTTTTTCTGAATTTTTCTGAATATTTCCTTTAATTCTACCTTAAATTTTGTGTTTTTTCTGAACTTTTATAAATTTTTATAAATTTTTATGAATTTTAGAGAATTCTTCAGAATTACGAGGTGTACAAAAATTTCAGAGCTGTTTTTCTCTCTTACCAAACACAGTTTCAAAATTTCATAAATGTTTATCCGGAATGTATAATTTTCAAATCAGCCCAGACTTAGAGGGTCGCTTCGCTGCCAGGTACAGTCATACTGCCACCCCACCGGTGGCGTGCGGGGCGGGGCGAGGCCAGGCTAGGGAGGGCGCGCAGCCGCGGGGCGCGTGGTACAGGCGCGGGGGGTGAATGACGGGCGCGCGGGCGCGGAGTGGGGCGGGAGGGACGCCGCCAATGGCGCCAGGGAGCCCCAGGGCGGCCCAGGATGGCGTGGACGCGGTGCTGAGCGATGCCGTGGGACGGCCCGGGCCCGGGTTGCCAGCCCGCTATAGTTAGCCGCGCGCGGGCGCCCCGCCCCGCCCCGCCCCTGCTCTGACCCGCCGCTCCGCTCCGCGCCGCCGCGCTGTGACGACGTAGCTTGGCGGTGGCGCGGGGCGCGCGAGGCCTGCAACTCTGTGCAGATACCCCCCTTCGCGCGCCGATGCGCGGAGTATCGGCACGCATGATGATGGACAACTGCTGAACAGTAAATGCGAGGCGGACAGGCAGGCAGGCAGGATTGTTGGGACTGGTACGGTTAGGCTGGCCCCTCCTGGCTCGGGGCCGGGGGGCCGCGCCGGGCCGCGCCGGGCTGGGGACTTGAACTCGCTAGGGGGAGTGGAGCGCAGAGCGCGAGTCCACCCCTCGCACCTCGGGCCTCGGGGCCAAGGGAAATAGGGCTCCGTTGTCGGTGACGGAGGTGGAGAGCGCCGTCGCCGCCAGCACTAGAAGACGGTCGGGTCGGTGGGCAACCCTGGGCGCCGTGCTCGCTCAAGGTTATCTTGTGCGGGGCGGAGCCGGCGGAGCGGACGGACTGGTTGTGTGTTCGAATACTGCGGCTGCGGCCCGAGCCAAAGTTGACTCGTGGCGGTGGGAGCGAGCAAGCCAGCCAGACGGGCCGGGCTGCCTCGCTGTCGAGTCGACTCGACTCAGGCTAGCGGCCGCGCAGCGGCTGTGGAGGCTACGCCAACGGCTGGCCAGCAAGGCCTGCTCGCTGCTCGCTCGACCAACAGATGCTCAACGGGGCTGCTCCAGCAGTGAACGATGTTTCACTTTTTGTTGTAGCAGGGCAGCTTCTAGATGATTTGCGTTTGTCTTTGAGGAATCAGTAAAGAATTTATTACTCTCTGGTGCTTCACTCTTCCCAAAAGACATTGCACCGCCGAACTCGTTTTGATTCGAAGTATCGTAGTATCATAGTATCGTAGAGCAGTTTCGCTATATGCGTTTTCTCTCCGACACAAGCCCGACTGTGTAGCCCTGCCCCGACTCTAGCCAGCCGTGGAAGCCCAAGAAAAGGCTGTATGGCTGACGGCCGCGGCCTGGGCTCGACGGGGGCCCCCGGCGGGTAGGGCCTCGGGTAGAGCCATCGGAATCTCCTACAGGAAAAGTAAGAGGGCACTTGCGACCCTCAAAAAATAAAAGAGAATCCCGCTGACGGCAGATTGGATCGACACTTGAATTTCTTTCTATTGTGAAGTCTTTATGTTCAATTTAAAAAATCACAGGGACAATGTGCGATTAAAACTCTTTTTAGGATCCTTTAGAATCAACAATCTGGAGCTGGCATGACAAAGTACACGTCTCCTCTCCTCTCCTCTCTATGGAGTGCCTGGAGGCGTGCACTATCCCGGTATGCAGGGCTGTCGGGCGGGACTGCCTATCCTCAGGGCGCTCCACGCGCCGCCGTGGCGCAGCGAGCAGCGAGCCGCGAGCAGCGCAGCGCTCAGGAGGGAGAGGGAAGGAAGCTAGCCTGCGCCAGCCCGTCTGACTGCCTGCCTGCCTGCCTGCCTGCCTGCCTGGTGACCGGAGCGGCATGGGCGCATGGGCGCATGGGCCGTACTCCTCTGCCTTTGCTCCGTCTGCCAGGGTTGGACCTGAATCCTCCCCTCTTTGAACAGTTTGTCACAATGGCTCTGCACAAGGCTCATTCGTTGACTAAAAGCTTGCGCAAATCGCTCCCTGCCCTCCAGTGCCTCATGTAATGCGTTGTGTCGGGTGCATGTCTTGGAGTTGCAGCCGTGGACCGAGACCGGGCGCGAGCGTGGTCACATCCCCGCGTGTGTCCTAACGCGGCCCATTCCATGTTTCAGGTAAACACTGGACCAGGAATCGGCCCTCGAAAGATGCTGCTTTGTGACGCGGCGCTGTTTGCGCGGTCCGGTGCGGTGTGAACTGGGTATGTCACGGTCTGAAACTTATGGATCACCCTTTTGCCATTACTTGCCCTTATGTAATCTTAATTTCCTTTGTATTTGAGACCTCTTATTGTGGTTACTTCGGATTTTTTTTTATTTTTTGTCGTCGGGATGGTCAGATCAATTCTGATCGGTCTCAATTGGGATAACAGCACGGCGTTGCCTCTGGCTCTGGCTTTGCCGCGTTGGCTATCTTGCCTGGTGCTGGTACAGCTGCTAAGTTGGCACAACCTGAAGAGGCGGCGGGGCGGCGCGGTGATTCAAAGTGGTGCGCGGAGTTGAGCCCAGCTCAGCCCACCCGGCCCACGTCTCACCTCGTTTCTCTGCTGGCGCAGCCTGCGCAGCCCGGTCGGGTCGGGCGAGGCAGCGAGGCGGCATCTAGCGGCAGAAACTCGAAGCTCGTCCGCCCCTCTGGCCTGGCGGCGGCCTGTGCGCCCCGCCCCTCCCCCACCTCGCACCCCGATGATTCCTCCCCTTTTCTCTCTCCCCTCACTCCCTCCCGCACCCTCCCTTTCTATCTCTCCTCCTCCGTACGCACCCTGTCTGTTCCGTCTCTCTCGCTGTATTCGCTCTCTCTCTACAGCGCTCTCCCTCTCTCTCCCTGTCCCGCTCTCTCTCTCTCTCTCTCTCTCTCTCTCTCTCTCTCTCTCTCTCTCTCTCTCTTCCCTTCCCTTCCCTTCCCTTCCCTTCCCTTCCCTTCCCTTCCCTTCCCTTCCCTTCCCTTCCACCCTAGTGCTGCGGTGGTGGTTGCTGCGCGCTGGAAGCGATGGGAGTGGCGGCAGCGAGGGGTGGGGCGGGTGGGGGAGTAAAATAATGGTATTAGATTTACAGTGGGTGGTTGGGGGGAGGGGCGGTGGGCGTGGGCGCTGCGGGAGGGGCGGAGGAGAGGGAGGAGTATTTCCGAGGGACACAGGGGAGAATGCGGGGGATGAAAAAGTTCTCTGTCGGTAGGAAAAAAAAAGAGAGGGGGTGAGGGGAGAGCTAGAAGGGTAGGGCTGCTCCGGTAGATGAGCGAGGGCATTTTCGTTTGGTACCGCTGTGCCTGAATTCGCCATAGTAATGATAGTATTTAATGTTTGAATAGCAAGCAAGGTGTGCCACTTACTCCCAGAGAAGCGTGCACTTGAATATCTCAAGTGCAATTTGGTGCTCAATCCAATCTCAATTCGGTCCTGAACCATGAACACGCGTTTCGATTTAAGACCGAATTGGTATTGATTTAGGACCATTTGCTCGACTTTATTGGTACTTGACATTATCAAGTATATTTCAGTCGGTTCAAGAACATTGCGTGTAATACTAGCATCTGCTTTTTCATTACTTGTTGAAAAACTAATTTGGAGTTTGTATTTAACATTTTTCATCTGTGTCATATAACTGTAATATTTTTCCTTTTTAATAATATATCGAAACATTCTCGTTCTGAGCGGCCCCAGGCGGAGGGCGCGAGGCTCGATGAGAGCTGCGCCGCTGGTCGCGCGGCCGGCGGCGCGCTCGGGTTTGTAAAGACCCGCGCGACTTGGAGTAAACTCGCGACGACAAAAATACTCCCGGCTGCCTTTCTGCTGGCTCCGCCCGGCCCGGCCCGACCGCCGACCCGACCCGACCCTGGCGCTCAGGCAGGCAGGAGTAGAAAGTACCCACCGCTACAGGGTTGGGGAGGGGGGGCAGAGGCATGAGCGTGAAGGGGGGTACGAGTCCCCCACCCCTTCAAATGGCCTCCGAGCCGTCGAGCCCGGCCGACCCGGCCCGTTGGAGTGCTGCCTGCCCGTCCCGGCCCGTCCCGCCGTGAGAGTGGCGTAGCGAGCTGCGCCGCTGTGCTGGTGCGGGGCCGCGGCGACCGCGGCCAACCGCTGGGGCCTCTCTCTCTCTCTCTCTCTCTCTCTCTCTCTCTCTCTCTCTCTCTCTCTCTCTCTCTCTCTCTCTCTCTCTCTCTCTCTCTCTCTCTCTCTCTCTCTCTCGTGTTCCCTCTCCTCTTCTCCTTCCCTCTCTCCTACCAATGGGAGCTCTGGCGCGGCGCAGCGGTCCGCTCGACGGCTATACTCCGTTCCCTCTAACCTGAGTCTCTCTTGGACGGCTACCTCTCTCGCTCCGACTTACATAAACTGCTTTGCCTCGCCTGTTGCTTGCCGCACTGCCATTGTTGCCACATCTTAAGTTGCGTGTCGGTCGCAACAATGTTGAAACAGCCCCGCGGTGCCCGTGGTAGGCCTGTCCCTGCCCCTGAACACCTTCCCCCTGATCACGGGCTGCTCCGCGATGCCCCGGCCCGGCCGCCGTGACACGGGGGAGCCGCGGAGCAGCGGAGCAGCGCTCCCGCCGCAGATGACGTGATTGGGTTCGGGGGAAGTCGCTGCACTCGGGCCCGGTCCGGCCCGTCCCGGCCCGACCGGCAGCGCTTACCCGTCGCGCGGAGTAGCGCTGCAATTGTTGTTGTTACTGTCAACACACGGCCGGAGTAGGTATGGCGCGGGGCGGCCTTGCGCCCCTTTCCCTCCCCGCCCCGCAAGCCCGCGCCGGTCCGGCATGCATCACATTTGTCTCGAGACTGGACGCTGCGCGTGCGGGGCGGGGCGGCGCGGGGCGGCGCGGGGATGCAGGACACTGATCAGCTGATGCCCCGTCCCCCGCGCCTTTATCAAACTTGGAGATGCGGCAGGAGCGCCGCCGCGCGGCTCAGCTGTTCTTTAGAGGTGTCGCTGCCGCCCTGACGATGGCCCTTACGTTACCTCCCGCCCCCCCCCCCTATCCAGTCTATAGCCGCCGACCTCTTGACTGCAGTCTCGATAGCTCACCGTTTACTTTTTATCCGTGAATTTCCTCCCCATTTTTAGCAGATGACACCTTAAAACAACACCTACCTACACTCTACAGTAATCAAAAATGTAATTTACATTTTTAATTTATTCGTTATTCTTGATTTTCCTTTCTATTTTTAGCAGATGATACCTTAAAACAATACCTACACCTATCATAAATATGACTTAAATTTGTTTTTCCGCCCCGGACTCTCCCTCAGCCTATCCAGTCGTCCAGAGCGCGCGGGACGGTCCTGGAGAGGGAGGGGACTGGCTGCTGCCGCATGACTCGGCAGGGCCGGGCTGGTTGGGCGCTGACGCGGGCTCCGCTCGCCAGGCCAGGATGGGCAGGTGGGCCACGGCAAGGCCCGCCCCGGGCCTGGGCCAGCCCGGGCCCGGGCCACTCTGCCGTAGGAGAGGAGGTCGCTAGCCCGCAGCGCGCTGGACGAACACCCCGCGCGGCACGGCTCGAGGCTCGAGCGGGAATGCCCAGCGCCTTTGCCCCTTTTCCCTAGTCGACTTCCGTTTGCACAGCCGCTGCGGATTGTGGCATCATCGCGGGGGCGATCCTCGGCTCGGCCGAGTCCATAAAACAATACCAGCCTGACAGATTGTAAACACCCCCGACCTGCCTCAGGCCACTTTGTTCTGGCCGCATGGGGGGCACCTTTTCGCACATGGCTGAGATTTACAGCGGGGGCGGATTGACGGATTACGGATCGCCTCCCTTCGCAGCCTCGCCCCGCCCCGCCCACCCGACTCCTGCCAGCTGACGGTCGGCTTCGCTCCCGATCGGCTGGGGGTTGTAAAAGAGCACCCTTCACTCAGTGAGACTCCGGCTGGCGCGTGCCCGGGGCCCGGGCGGCGGCCGCTGCGTGTAGCTCTCGTAGTGCGGCGCGATGCGACTCCGGATGCCGCCGAGGGGCTAACGCTTACGTGGTGGCTCGTCAGCACGAGCCGCCTAGTTCTGAGCTAGCTGAGTCCGCAAGCTAGAGGAGTCTGTCCATGTCCACTTGCTCACTGGATAGTTAAGAAAGAAATCACATTTCATCCCAGTCTCGACTTTTCGAGCAGAAACTGCTCAGAATTTGCGCACTGTCCATAAAAATTCTGCCTCTCTTACTCTCTTTTTTTTTCAGGTCTCGTTTCTCTCTCCCGCTCCACCCTCTCCCACGTACGTCCTATCTCTCTCTGTCCGACCCTCTCTTGGTCTGCCTCACCCTCTCTTGCTGTCTCTCTTCTACTCGCACTCTCGTCCCGTCTCTCTCGCACTCCTGCCTCCCTCATTCCCCGTTTGCCATCTCACTCCTCCAACGCTCTCGCTCCGACCAACCTCATCGCTCTCTCTTTCTCTCCCTTCCCCCCTCCCCCTCCATCCTTCTCTCTTGCTCGCTCTCACGCCAGCTCAGCGAGGCTCTGCGCCGTCGACCGGGGCAGGCAGGGAGGAGGGGGCGGTGAGGTGCGCTGGGGCCGGGCCGGGCTGGGTCGGGTATGAGGGTCCCCTCCCCTCCCCTCCCCCGCCTCCCCTCTGCGCGGCCCCACCAGCCCCGCCCCGCTGGGCCCGCCGGGCTCTGGCACGGCTCTGTGCACCTCCCACTGCCACTCCCACAATGCCCACGGCCTCCACTTCCCACTCCCACTCCCCACGCTCGCACAGGCAGCCAGCCACGACTATAAGCCTCGCCTTCCTCTCTCGCTCTCCCTTCCCTCCTCTCTAGTTCTCCCCTATTCCATCTATCTCTATTTCCTTTCTCCTTGCCTCTACTCTACTCTCCTTCCTACCTTTTCTCTTTCTGTGCGACGTGCTTTGTATGTTTTTCAAAGTTTTTTTTTTTGTTGAGGTTTTTTTTTGAGTAGACGACTATGTTCCTTTTTACTAGTTCATAGTGCTGGAATTTTAACGATCAAAACTGAATTTTAAAATATTTGCTCTTAAATTGTTGAATTTTGGTTCATTAAAATTAAATTTGGTTCCTCTCTCCTCCCGCGCGGCCGCCCGCTGGCCTGGTTCCACTCCCCATCCCCATTCCCCGCTGAGCACTCATTCCCCACGCCAGCGCGCAGCGCGCCAGCCGTGGTTCGACCCTCTCTCGCTTCCAAATGGAAATACGGGGAGGGAGGTCGGGAGGGGGAGCCCAACGATCGAGGCTCAGAGGGAGGACTGCTGCGTGGGGAGGGGGTTGGAGGGAGGACGGCTGGGGAGGGGGTTGGAGGGAGCCCGGCCCCAGGCAGGCCAGCCCAGGGGGAGGCGAGGCAGCCCTCGCGGCTCTTGTCGGGGAATAGGGTTGTGAAATACGGAGGGGACGGGCTGGGGCTGGACTGGGGCTGGGCTGGGAGGGGAACAAATGACAGCTCGGAAACCAGCCACTGCTGCAGCCGCCCCCGCTCTATTTCTGTTGATATTCCGGTGCCAATGTTGATGACGAGAATTACCATTGAACTAACTGGTCCCGATGAATGGCATCTCTGTTCTTAAGCACTTAACAGATTTACGACGGAATTTCTCGTAAGCAAACCACCTCTTAATAGGGGAGGGGGCTGCTCACTTTTTATTTTGCTAACTTGGAATAGTGGCAACCAAAAATATGTTTATTTAGGTTTTTTATCTGGCCGCCTGTACGAGGAATAGGCTAAAAGTTATCTTCTACGCCACTTACTCTAGCCACGCTGCAGGTGTACAGAAGTGCCATCAAAATAGATAAAAGCGATAGCCCCCCAAAAAAGTACGCACTTGCAGCTGGCTGCGAGGAAAGAGTCGTCTTTCGTCTTATCTCCTCGGAATTTAAAACATGCAAAAACGTATTTATTCCTGGCAGGACGGCCGATCGCATACAATTCGCTCAACTGTTTGCCGAGCGGGGGTGTTAGTTGGCGGACCTCACTGACCCGCCAAACCTCTCTCAGACTGTCCCAATCGGGATGCCGAGTAGCACCAGCAGTTACTCGTGCATCTGCGTCATGGAGTCGAGGCTTAGCTGCGCAGCTCCGTCCCGGGTACCGTGCCGTGAGGCGGTGCTGGTGACGCACGCTCCGCAGCGGCCTGACCTGACACCTGCCGGCCGGGTCCCGGGTCCCGGGCCCGCGCGGACTCACCGCCTTGCGTTCAAGTCTCAGGCCCACTAGTCCTAAACTTGCAACCCCTAAGGGATCATCCACCCTTCGCCATCGATTCCGTTGTAGCCGGGACGCGGAAAAACATTGTGATGCCGATAATTCCCTCTTTTGTTGAACTTAACCGACTTTTTCTTGAACTATAAACCCAAGTAAAATTTGAACGTCCCCATGTCCTGGAGCTCGTACGGCGAGGGTGCCGGTAGAGGCCCGGCCTCCGGCCGCGGCAGGCTGCGCAGTGCGCCTTTGTTGCGACAGCCCAGCCGGCCCAGCCTGGTCCGCCCCTGCCCCGCCCTGCCCTGCCCCTGCTCTCCCGCCCGACGGGATGGCGATGGCGGCCCCGAGCACGGAGTGCCTGGCCGCGCCGCGCAGTGCTGCGTTCTCCCCTGCCCTGCCCTTTTCCTGCCCGGGCGGGGCCGGGCGGGGCCGCCGCCCGCCCGGCGGGCAGGAGACCGAGAGAGAACCTCTGGCGCACAAGGCGGAGCGGAGAGGAGGTGGAGGAGAAGGAGGGCCAAGGAGGAGAGAGAAGAGGAATGGAGCAGGCGGAGCGCGGCCAGCGCGGCGCGGAGCCAGCGGCAGTGGAGCTCTGCTGGCTGTCAGATGAGTCGGCCCGGCCCCGGCCCGCCGGCTGCCTGCCTGCCTGCCTGCCTGCCCGCCTGTCTGCTGTGCGCCAGCCCCGCCATGCCGCATGGAGTGAGGGGGTAGGGGGAACTCACCAACACAAAGGTTCTCTGCTGAGCTGGCCGGGCCGGGCTGGGGCTGGGGCTGGGCCGCTCCGCTCAGACAGCACGGGAAAGCACGGCGCGGGGAGGGGCCGACGTCCGGCTCAGCCCCCCGCCCCCCTCTCCTGGCTCCTTCTTTCTTTGCCTCTCTCTTTTCCCTCTCCGTCTCTCCTTCTTTTTCACCCCTCCCGCTCCCCCGCCTTCTTCGTTTCTCCACCGGCTCCATCAATTCTTCTCTGTCGCTCTCACGGCGGTACTCCTGCGAAGTGGGACGGAGGCCGGATGTTCCGATGTGGCTGGCTCTTTGCAGTACCACTGGCCGGCACTGGCTGGCCGGCACCGGTTGGCCGGTAATGCTGTTGCCCGGCACAGGCTGCCCGGCAATCCTCTTCACGAGCCAAGCCTCGTCCCTTCCCCGGCATGTCGTTCCCGCTACCAAGAAATGTTCGCCCCGGGGAATGCACTTTTCGTCATAGGCACGCCCTGACACTGGGCAAAGTCACAGATTGCGCTCCTCCAGCAGAGGAGTTAGTTGTCTAGCTGCAGGGAGGCTCAGGTCGACAGCGATGGGGTGGGTGCGGTGGCACTTGAGGAAGTCTTGGAGCAGGACTCGGCAGGACCGTTCCCGGAGCGGCGGCTGCCAGCCTCAGCCTAGCCCCTGTTCGTTTCCGTTCCACCTCCCGCCGCACGCCCCGCGCAGCGCCGCCAGGAGAACCTCGTTCCAAGGTTATTCCAGTGCTTGTGGACCAAGGTTTCCCGGACAGCCTCGGCGCCGAACATGCCTCTGGCCGCCAGCGCGCGCGCCGCGTCGTGTCGAGGGCGTGTAAGGGTCTCGCACGCTCCCGCCCATCGCCCTCCTCCTCCTCATCACCACGAGCCGCCGCAGCTCGCGGTTCCACCTGTTCACGAAGCCGCCTTCCCCGTCCCTAACAGCGAACAGCTGATGGTGGCATTTGCTGCCGAATATGTTCAGGTCGACGGCCAGCCTTTCCTCCGCGGCCCCGCCCCGCCCCGCCCCGCCCCGCGCTTCCCTCCTCGCCAGCTGTGCCGGCCCTGGCGTGGTGTGTGGATGAGAGCCAGCAGTGCGCGGGGCGCGCCCGGGCCCGGGCAGCACAGGGGAGGGTCGGGCTGGGCTTGCTCCACCACCTGGACAGGATAGGCCTGCTGCACGACACACACGCAGCCGGGCAGGCAGGCAGGCAGGCGGCGGGGCAGACACTCATTCCACAAACTCGTTCTGTGGAGGACGGACCGGGCCGGGCGGGAGACGGTCGGGCCGCTCGGCTACGGTAGACAGACGGGCAGGCAGACGGCTGGCTCGACGTGAGGCAAAGCGAGGAGAGGAGAGGAGGGAGGCAGAGGAGAGGCAGGGGTCCCTGGTCCCGCCACGCCTCGCCACGCTGCATGCCTGACGCCGCCCCGCCCCGCCCCGCCCCGCCGCCTGCTGCTCACTGCCTCTCCCTCCCACCGATCTTGCTGCGGCAGGAGGGGGAGGACTCCGACGACGTCGGCAAAATAAAAATGAACCGAAATTCGATATAACAGAAACTTTGCAGTTTCCTGCAGATATTTTTCGATGAGCGCGTTCGTTATTTTATTATCCATTTTGTAGCCTGGAAAGGTGAAATATGCCCAACTTCTTTTATTGCAAATATTGCTTTTTAGGCGTTTTTCGGCTTTGGTCCTGTGTCAATCTACTTCGGGCACGTAGAGTGATATTAAATAGCCTTCTCGGTTGTGACAGCTCAATGCAAGTGTGCAGGCGGCGAGGTTGTACACGGTACATACTCTTGGCGAACCCGTCGCCCGAGCAAGTGTCCGAACCGTTGTTTGTTTCCTGAAAACATATCAGCTGACGCGCCGTGTGACGTCAGATTGTATGAACACCCATTAGATGCGACTCAATGGGACGGAGCGGTGCGCGGCCGCGGGGAGAGGGGCTCGGCGGGGCTGGCTTAGGTGAGGTGCGACGCCATTCATAACGCCCATTGACCCGCCGCTCTCTATACCGCCCGGACGCTCACGCCTTCCTCCCCGTGGGCGTTGCGGCAGGTCGTTGATTAGGGACCGTCTCCAGAAAGTGCGTCTGTTTTGCTCAAATCCATTCAGCGAGTTACGAAATAAGCTCGGTGGCTGGCTCGGCTCCGCGCCAGTGAGCCTCAGGGTAGGCCAGCCCGCAGCGCAGTCATGCGTTGGAGGTGCGGTGCTGCCTACCTACCAGGCGCGACGGGAGCTTGAGCCGGGCTAGCGGCTAGGCAGACGCACATATGTGGCATGATCCGTAGCCGGGCCGGGATGGGCGCGGGGAGTGCCGAGTCGAGTGCGTCTCTCCCATGCGGCGGCGGCTGCAATAATGTGCTTCGCGACCTGACCTGCCTCACCGTAACGAGATGCACTGACCGATGTGATCGACTCGTTTGGCACCTCCTCTTCCTCTGTCCCCTAGCGGGAGCGGGCCGGGGACGCGGTCTCTCTCACTCGCGTGAGCGGGTGCGCCCCGCCCCGCCCCGCCCCAGCCAGCACGGCGACCCGGACTGGGCCGCTGTCATAAATCGTAGGGAGCGCGTGCCGCGCGGCGAGGCACGGCACGGCACGGTGGGACAAGTGATCGCCATCAGACAATCAGCTGCTCGGCGGTGCTTGCTTTGGGCCGCGCCGCCGCGCCTGGCCGCGCCCTGACGTCACGCAGACACATGAGTACGTGTGCGGCATGCCGCCGCCGCCGCCGCCGCTCCACGTGGCGCATCGGCGCGCGCGCCCCGCGGTCGCGTTGACAGTCATTGTCACACCAGGCTGTAGGCTGATTACCAGGCTGTAGGCTGATTCCGCACATAGGTCAATGGGAGGCAGACGCGGTCCCCTCTCTCCCTCCCACCCAACGGCAGTGCCTCATGAGTGCGACAAGGACGGAGGTGCGACCGATGTGCGGAATATCAGCCTACTGGTCGCGACCTTGCTCTCCGCTCCGGACGGGCTCGCGCGGGCACGGGCACCCCCTGATGGTGGTGGGTGTCGGGGCCGGGCCGGGCCGGGCCGGGCCGCGCTCCGCACTGCGCCCCCTGCTATAGAGACGCGCGTTCTATTTACCTACTTACTCGTTGTCCCACCCGGTTCGGCCTGCGCATCATCTTGTGGGCCGGGCGGGGCGCCCGGCTCGGACTCTGCCTGCTCGGCCCCTGCCCTTCCACCTTTGCGCCCCTACGGCCCCTACCTGTCGCACGCTCCCCCATGCGCGCCAGAGCACGCTGTCTCCTGCTCCCATGTCCGGCCGCTACGCTCCGTTTGCCTTTTTGTCTGGCCCGGGCCTAACCTTGCGGCTCCTCGCCGCGCCACCGCGCCTCGCTCGCCTCATTCCATCTGGCGCCGCGTCATGGCCAATCTCAGGCTGCTGGGCCGCGGCGCGCTCAGCAGCGCTCAGCAGCGCTCAGCAGTGCTCAGCTGCTCTGTCCGCCGCCCAGCTACACCCTGCCTTATCGACTGCGATAACGCCTCGAGTCGAGACGGGCCGGGGCGGGGACAGCCCGACTGACCGCTGACCCTCCTCCGCGGCGAAGGTTGGCGGGTGGGGGAGGGGAGCTCGAGCGGCAAAATATTTGACGTTTGAAAACTTGCTCTAACACACGCCTCTCTCTCGTTCTGTTTGCAGACCCCCGTGATGATGGGACTCCACGCGACTGCCACCAAGCGGAAGCTGGAGGACGGTGGCGGGGGTGGCGCCGACGCTGAGGACGGCGACTGGATGCTGCGCCCCCAGGCCAAGGTGGGCCGCACCGACACCGGCTCCGTGAGCGACGACTGGGGCGTCGACTCGACGTCGGCTGCCCTGGCCACGTCGCTGCTGTCGGACACCGGAGACGACAGCGATGACGACGATGACGAGGATGATGTGGAGGAGGGCGACGAGGCCTACCTCCCTGCGGGTCGCGGCTACCAGATGGGCTACACGACCGTCTCGGCCCCGCAGTACGATCAGGGCTACCCGTACCGGGGCGGTGGAGGCTACCACCGCGGCTATTGGGGGCCGCCTGGTCAGCCCGGACAAGCGGGGCAGCCCGGTCCTGGCCCCAACGGCGCGTCGCAGCCCTCTCCCCCGGCGCCCGCGGGCTACTACCGCCAGGATGTAGTGGCCTCCGCGCCGGTGCCCAACTCTGTGCCCAGTGTCGTGCCTAACGCGGTGCAGCCCCCGCCGGCCCAGACCCCGCCTCCCCAGCGGCCGCCGGCCAGCCACCAGCAGACGATCCGCTGCGAGGAGAACGGCAAGTCCTACCTGGACTTGGGCAGCAGTTACCCGGTGACAACGAGTGCCAGCAGTGGCGCCAACCAGGTGGTCAAGTGTTGTGATGGAAGTCGGACTAGTTGGTGCTCGAGAGGGCCTGGCCCCGGCGCCCCGGGCTCGTGCTACCGCCAGCGGCGGCTAGCCGTGCTCAACCTGTCCATGTGCAAGCTGGGCCGCTACCGCCAGTTCTCGGACCCGTCTCTGCGCCGCTCCGTGTTAATCTGCAACACGTTGCGATTGCTTGAGCGGGAGATGGACCAGGACGGCTGCTTCTTCAACTCCCCCGCGCAGCACGCGGCCAGGGAGCCCTGCGGCCCGTGCCCCGCCCCCGCCCCCGCCGCGCCCCTGCCCGTGCACCAGCCGCCGCCCCACCAGCCCGCCCCCCTGCCGCTGCCCCTGCCGCCCACCTACCACCACCAGCAGTTCCCCGAGGTGCCACTGGGCATGCCCATGGTGAACGGGCACGGCTACCCCGGCGCGGGCGCGGGGGCGGGCGCGGCCACGCCTTACCGGCTGCCCGAACCCACAACCTACGAGCAGAACTTCCGTGAGCTCACCACGCCGCTCAGGCCCACCCCTTTCCCTAGTCCAGCCCACCCGGGTTGCGATGCCGACTCAGGGCTCGGCGACGACGATTCGACCCGGGGTATCAATTGGGGATCAGTGCTGTCGCTATCCTCGCAGTCCGATCTGGACCCCCTCAACAACAATGAGCTGTTCCCGACGTCTCCCTCCCCTACGCTGTCGCCATCACCGCCCTCGCCAGCCCCCTCAGTACATTCAAATTCGGACTCTCTGGGGCTCTTAGGCGACGAGGAACTTGGCCACGAGTTCGACGATTTTTTACCGTCGTGGAAACTGACACCACTGAGTGCGGACGACCTGCTGAAGAGCGTCCCTTGCGGACCCTCCGCCAATGTGAACCACCCTGGTGAGGGGGAACTAGACTCTATAATGCATGTCCTCGTCGGCTCATAGTGTCACGTGTTCCGTCACGCTCCTCTAAACAAAGTACCTGCTTTTTTCAAGAAAATCAAATTCCAATCTTATTACATAGGAAAATAATTTTCTGACGTTCATTTGTTTTTCGTTGTAGATTTTAAAGAAAAAGGTGTTGAGCTAGGCTATTTGTCGGTGAAAGCAAAGTTGATTTATGGAAATACAGAGGTTGTGATGGGGGAAGCCCCAATTTGTTAAACATACTCAAGCTGGACTGACTTTTTTCACACTGGGTATGTTTTTACTTTGATGTGTTTGAGTCCGTTATCCACTGTGCTCTGCCTGTGTTAGTAAAAAGGGAAAACACAGAAAATTAACTTGTGTAATATGCACAGTCTCAAAATATTTGGATTTGAGTGATCTACCATGTGTTGTTGCCTTCTGTTATAATTTTTGCTGATTCATTATATAGTACCTGAAAAAAAATGTAGTTTGTCCAAGCTTTTTCTAAGTTGCTTCTGATACTTTCTCTCTTCTTAATCACTCAACGAATCTTTTTATTTGACTGATCAGTTTCTTCTCTCTGTTTTGTTATTTATTGTAAATTTCTTTTGCCTCGGTTTGTTTTCAAGGATATTTTTCTGTCCTAAAAAGCACACTTAAGTTTTTCTTGGCGCTCAAGTTATGCTTAGTTATATTTCTCACTTCGTTACTTGTTTTTCTTTTCTTCCTTTTTTTTTCCCTAACGATTTGATTTGCCATGGAAGTTATTGTTGAAGCCATCAGGCAATCAAATGATTTTAAAACTTTTTTTTGCACTCAGAAATTATTTTGTATATTCAAAAATACCAGTAACTATACAAAGTTGAAGTGAAACTATATTTTTTTAAATGGCAAGAGGTAATAACTCAAGAAGGAGAAAAATATGTGTGATTTTCAAAGCAGTGGTATTTTTGTGGATAGTAACTGGAAAAACTTAAAAAGCGTGTGTCAACCTCAAAGTATTTGCCTCTAATTTTACAAACTACAACTATTCTCTTTTCTATACAGAATCTGTCAGTCACATTCAAATCTTTGTTGGAGAAGTATTCTTTATGAGCAATTATGGGTCATAATCAGACTACTTTTGAGGTATCCTTGACAATGGAAATGGTTTACTTAACTGGAAATCACTTATGATCTCATTTACATGAAAATATGCAACTTAAATCCATTGAACTAAATTTTTGTCCATTGTTATAATTAATCTTTTGTTATTGTTTACTTAATTTTAAATCATTCACGTTCTAGGTGCAACAATGCTATTTCATGATTTCTGTGGCCATTTAAGAAGTGTTTCAGAAATTATTTACTTACCAAGCCATTGTGATCATGTAATTACTGTGTTTTCAAAATCAATGGTTGTGGAATGTCCTTCTCATTCATAGATGTAAACGGTTCTTTGTGTTCTTGGAGTAGTTCTTTGTAAATAGTTTTGTTATATATATCTAAGATATATATACGTAAATGTATACATACATACATATATATAAACTAATATATTTATATATATATCTATGTATGAAGATAAAATACATGTTATAGTTGAAATTTTGTGCAGAGAAGAGCATTGTGCTTAGTGTTTAGAGATGGTGCTTTCAGCACCCATACGGTGCAACTGTGCGCAGGGTATTGTTGAAAACTGTAGTCACTGGAATTTCAAGTATTGAGACTAAACCAAAATTTCTGAAGTGGAATTTATCTTAAATATCTAACTTTGCGTACTTTGTTAGCTCAAGTCATGATTGCCGTATTGTACTTCTAGTCCTTTCACATGCCTTTCTCTGTACTCAAAGAACACAAGGAACCAAAACATGTAGCCAGATATAAAAGCGTCCCAAATTGTTTTACTAAAATATCGTACCTCGATATTTATTGTTTTAGCTCAGGATATGTATGTCATATGGTAATTGTCATATTTAGTTTTATGACCTTATAGTGTTCTCATGACAAATCGATACAGTTCATTTCTCCAATATTTCAAATGTGTTTGGTAACTGGCCAAAATCGTCAAAATTATTGGGATGGGAATGTTTGTTCATCAACTTTATCACTGGGGAGTTGTGTGGGGTTGATAGTAGCAATATTTGAGAACAATTGCATAGTGCATTCACTGGCTGTGATGTCAAGAGGGAAGTAGTGTGTAAGTTCTAATGATGAATATCTTAGATTACTAATGTTGCATTCTTGTGCCATAAAGAAACTAGCATGAAGAAAAAATTCTTTGCGCTCAATTAGCTCTTGCTTAAAAATATGATTCAAATTGTTTTCAGCACACCCAAATCTAATATGTACTTAGTTGGACGAGCTAAACAACATTGCTTTGTTTTTGTCCTTACATTTTTTATTTCAGTCATTTTTTTTCCCCCAGTGTCTTTTCTTGAGCTCTCTTCAACTATATGACCTGGCAAGTGCCCAGTTATATCTTCAACTTCTCGAAAAGCTTCGCTTGAAATTTTCAAGTTCTCAGAGTTTATTTCTTGGCCTTTCTTGAACTGTGATCATCCTGCTATGGGGCTGTGAACAATTTTGAATCATGAACAACATTTGTAGTTGGAGAAATGAAATGTTTGTTTGTTGACGTCAGCCTTTCAACACGGTGGTCGTGAGCGATACAGATTATGCTGTGATACTTGTGTTGTACAATTAATATCTAATTTGTAAAGTTATAGTAATGTCAATAAATTTCTATTATAGAGTATGCATGTAAGTTGTGAATGTGAGAGTGTTTAGGAGAGAATGATGTTGCAATAATTATCCATATTATTGAGTAGAGAAATTTTTATTAACATTCTGATTATTAGATGATTTACCAGTAAGTACGCTGCTGAGTATTGATTCAATAAACTGAACCAAGTTTCTGTACACTGTTCTGCTTTCTACATTTTTTCCCCTTATGACCAAGTCTATTTTACACATCAAACACATAAAATGTGCTTTAAGGCGTGGAACGTATTTTCAGGCACATACTCTCATTTAATGAGCATTATAACAGAAAGTAATGATGAACAACACAAAAAAGCAATTCTAAATTGAGTTAGGAGTCAGTCTCCTTTTCGACGATGTTCACCGGCAAAGCATGGAGAAAATGACTATGGAAATGAGATATGAGAAGAATTGTTGTACTGCCCTGACCTTTTCTGTTCTGCAATTCTGTCTCTTTTGCGCAAGCATTGACGCATTGACATGAATTAAAATTAAAATTCGGAAAACGGAAGCGGAAACTAACGGAAACTACCTCACCACTCACCGCCCTCACCCGTCTTCACCGATTCTGCTTTCTGTTCTTTGTTAGCAAGAAGCTTGCAAGAAGGCAGAGGCCTGTTGCGCTGCGTAATGTCAAAACACAGACAGTAATGTTTATGTCAAAATTCTGTTTTATGATTATTTTGATTTATGATTCCCTCAAAATTTAGGCCGGTGGTGTTTATCATATTACCAAGTGAGTGTACACACACGTTTACCCTACAAGATTTATTCCTAAATCTCTTAATTAAAAAGAAGAAAGAAACCAGAAAACAGTGTTTACATGTATCATGTTACTGTTTTTTTAAAAAAAAAAATTCTCCGTAAACCGTGCAAAGGTCGTGTCTTCGTAATTTTCTCAAGACATTGTAAGAAATATCAAATAATTAAGCAGTAATGCCATTTGGGACGGGGTTGAAGGCGACATTTCCTGTCCCTTTTGTTTATTGGTTCAAATTGTTAAGTTTGTTGAGGTTATGTTTTACTTCTGCTAGGAAACATCAATGAAAGTCTGTCAAGCAGCTTTATAAGGTTTGAATTGTCTTTTGCAGGGCTTCCTCCTGCAAAGCATTGGTATGTCTTCATACAAAGATGAAGAAACGACAGTTTTTAGGAAAATTTATGACAATGAAACCATCGCCCACTTCATGTCAAATTTGCTGGAGGGCACCGATAATGAAGTCTTGGTAGGCCCCACCGCCAGTCTGTCAAATTTTTGATTTATTTGAAAAGTAGTTTTTGTAAGTCCTTTTTTCAGGTCTCTTCAGATATTTTACTTCTCTCCAGCCTAGAGGAAATAATGAAGTCCACCTCAGACAAGAAAAGACTGAATGGTAGGGTGTTATTTTGTACAGTTTACAGCACGTCATAAACAAGGGGAAGGGGGAAAAAAAATCTTTGAAAGAAATATTCACTATGTGCAAGAAAAAATTGTTCATGTCCCCTTTCACACATGATAATTGAACTTCCACCATCTGACATAAGATAATCTTGTGCCATTAGCTATATTTAATCATGATACTTGCCTATTCTTGATAAAAACTCCTAATTGTTTGTGATGTTCATCTGAAATTTTGGTATCTCATATATGTTTATTTTACTTGTAACTCATTGTTCTCTAACACTATTTTTTATTCAGCCACTGAAGTTCTGCTATGTCTACTTGCTAGCATTTCTGATGTGCCCGAAGAGATGTGCAAAACATTGTTGGATCTTTGCCAAAGTGGTAATCTAGATAAAAAGTTGTTATATTATGCTTTGGTTGCTAGACCAGAGTTGGACACTTTAAGTACTTTCTTGAACTATGAACGCCCTTTTCTAAGGCAAGTATGTCATTCCTTGGTATGTTTTTATCTATCTATAGACTTTTGTGTAATTACATATTTCATTTTTTCTGTAGAAGCCCCCTAAAAATAAGAGAAGGCTTCAATTTGGTGCAGAGTAGTATTTTTATGGAACTGTTTCTTTTGACAGTACAGATGCAAACACATTGGCTTCTACTTCTTCTTGTATGTAACTCATTTTGGGGAGCTTATCATTTAAGTGCTACAGTATAGAAATTTATATTTTTTTTAAATTATTCATTTGTAGGATGAATTACCAGTTCTTTTACAAGAAGGAAACCTTTCACAAGTGCAGAATATATTGTCACACCCGCCACTACAGTGCTTGTGGTCTCTTCTCTTTTTAAAAGTTTTGCAGAATGAGTCTGATCTGATATCACTGAAAGCATGTGCAGAAAACACTATTGTTGGTATCTTGATGAAAAAGTTCTGCTCCTATTCATGTCCCGTTTTCCACTTTTGTAATACTCATCTTAATTCACAGCAAAATGAAGTAAATGATCCCTCTACAAAAGAACTTGCTCAAAATGTACTATGGCATGTGAATGTTGTCCTTTGGATTAGAGAAAAAGGAATGGCCTCTTCAATTCCATCAGTATTAGATATTCAGACATCTGGCACCTTAGACATTATAAACAAATGTTGTGTCATGTTCGCCTTCGACTGGAATACAACTCATAATTTTCTAATTCAGAACTGCTGTGAAGGTTAGTCCGGCTCTTGTGTCGGATTTATTATGAAAGTTTAAAACCACTTTTATTTACTGATTCTAGTTGACCATTGCAGGTGGCTTTGTAGAGAAATGGGAAGTATCTCTGTTTGATGCATTTTATGCTTGCTCTCTAGCATTTGAATATTTACTGACATCTTTGCAACTAAAGCATTCTAATAGAGATAATACCAATTTTGATAGTGCAAATTTTCTTGAAAAGATAAGATGCATTTTGAGTCAACTGCAGCCTTTCTCAATGAGGTGTGTTTTAAACTGAACTTTTCTTTGGTGTGATCATTTTATTATTATAATTTTTTTTTCACCTTTTTTTTGTAGGGTTGTTAGTTTTTATCGGTTTTTATATTATTAATTCTTGAATATTTGCTTTTTTTTTGTTAGGTTGAGAGCTATTGAGAAAATCTTTTCTCTCTTGTTTGTGCGCTATGAGGATTTTCAGGATGATATTTGTTCCGACAGTGAAGAGGGGGAAATAGACAATATTCAAAGCCCTCCTGGTTGCGGTGGCCACTGTGGCTCTTTATCAGTCAATTCATTCAATATTATGTCATCTTCACTGACAAGTCTTGCCAATACAACTAAATTGGAATTTCCTGTGGAATCTCAAGAGAAAGATGTACCGGTTTTGAGTACCCAATCATCAGCTGATGCTAAAAATTTGCATGAGTCATACAATCAAAAACAAGGCTTTGTCTGTGACCGATATATGACTCGAGATATTTTAAAACTACTGGAACTTTGCCTTAGCGGTCCCAGAGACTTTGAGACAGACATATCGTTTGAAGACGAGAGTGAGCTTGCTCAGAATATTACTTTACAGGGCAGCTGTTCCAATACGGAATCTAGATATGCATCACTTCAGAAGAAAGTCAATGTAGCGCTTTGGAAACTTGAGATTTTGTTAGGATCAGACTTTGTGCATATGTCCAGAGTTCTTGAGCCTGGCAAGGAAAGATTAAATTCTCCAAATTGGCTCTTTCAGCATTGCCTAGATGATGACTGTACAAGTGACGATGAATCTCCTAGTACTTTTAGTACAGTACATAGGAAAGTTGACAATGAAAAGTCAAGTGAATCTGGTTCGCAGTCAAACTTACCCAGTAAGTATTCACTTCAAGGTTTACATACATTTGTTATCTCTGGTTGCTGGAGTCAAAATGTTTTTATGATAATCATTAGATCAAGGGCAAGTGCCTAGTTCAAAGTGGAATTGGAAAGGACGCAGAAGAAGCTCAGTGCGTCTTTCCACCAGAATACGTCGGGACACAGTTATCAAGAGAATGTTATCTACTGGAGAAAGTTTGATTTCCCAGTGTCTCTCCCGTAATAATTTTGGAGCTGCTAAACAAGTCATTAAGGTAAATGTGTAATTCAAATATTAAAAACTTCATTTTCTAGAGCCTTGTAGCATGTTTTCTCAAAGTCAGTAGCTTCATAAGTCACTTGGCGTTTTGAATGGAGCTGTGCAACACCTGGGGGATTCTGACTGAGAAATTGTTTTGCCTCATAAATGACATCATGTGGATGACAAAAGGCACAGGGGCAGCAACAGCAGCACCAGCCTGTTAAATCAAAATCCAGAATAACCTGCTCATTTTATCTGAACCTAAAAATCTGTAGCAGTTGTGTTTATCACTGGTTTGATCTATATTGATAGAAGTGAAATAAAATTATTTTTGTTTACCTCTGGTGCACCATAAATAGCTTGCAAGCATAACGTACATAATGAACCAAAACAACAAAACTCGTCCAGATTGTACTTTTATGTCATCATTCTTAGCATGAATCCCATAAATGAAGCATTCCAATACCTGTTTTCATTCAATAATTGTCAAATGTGATGAAATAGTTACTAGTTTGGTGGTTTTATCTATCTTTTTTCCACCTTGTTTTCTTACCCTAATTCTGAAAAGCAAAATTACACTGCAATAATTATCCATTGGTACGTCTGAGGATGGTTGTAAATTGTTTTTTGTTCTATTTAGACTAAGTTCTGTTGTATATTCTGAATCTTCTTCATTTTCATATTCCTTTGGCAGTGTACTTGTAGTATTTTGGAAGTCTTCCTCTTGATAGTAATCACTTTTATATTTATTGTAATCATAGTCTTGAGATTGACTCAAGTCATCTCTTTTGTTTCTTTTAGCAGAGTCAATTGCTGACTGATCATGACTTTTATTAATATAAGAAGTATTTCCAACTGTGTTTTTTATGTAAATAACACTGCGTTTTCTTTTGGCATTGCATGCTCTAAAAGTTTGAAAATGTTTTAATAGCTTTTTAAACTCTAGTTTAAATATGTTTGGTATTCTTACTTTTTGTGATGAGTAGAATAATCTGGGTCATGTGAAGTTATCAATTTAAACACAGAACTTTCTTTTGTACCATTTTCAGTAGTCATTAACAAACTTTGGTAGTGGTACATCTTGATTTTATATGTCTGAGGAATGTAGAAGGTCTCATATATTTTGAATAACATAATGATCATGTAGAATACTACATGTCTGATCAACACCATTTTGAAGATGAAACGTGACTGTTATCGTTTCATTGTTGGTTATTGTTACCCATTGTTGATTAGCCCTTCTAACCAAGTCAAATGATATTCACTGACCAAAAATGTGCAGGTTGATTTGTTATAAAATTTATAGCATAGAGCATATGTGTGAAAGGGGAAAGAGAGTCTTTTTTAATCAATTGCATTAATCATATTTTCAGACTTTGGGACTAGAGGCAACAGCCATAGCATCTGAGGTCAGCTTTATGGAAGCACGCCTTGCAATCAAACACAAAGTAGAAGTTTGTGCTGATGAAAGCAAAAGAGGCTCAATTGTTACCGAAACCAAACCTACAAATTCCACTCTCCAAGTAAGTTATTGACTTGTTTGTTGCAGTATTTTCTCTTCCACTAATCCTACCTCTAAATTGTGCTTTTTGGCGATGAAAATATTTTTAGGCTATTCAACGGGCTGCATCAGCTGGTGTACAAGCTTCATCCCTAAACAAGGAAGTAGAAAAACTGCTTTCCAGCCAACAATTACCTAATTTGGGTGATGTTAATCATATTTCTGATGGTACAAACATTAAGAATCTAATTTTTAATCAGAATAGCTTTGTCCCTAATTTATTTATGTTTTTGATTTAACATCAATACTAAGTCCTGATTACTTTTCAGATTTTCTTCATTTGTTTGGTGGCTGTATCCAAAACCATCCTCTAGTAGCTGCGGCAGTTGACATTGCCTTGATTCTATCAACCAGTTTGCGCCAAGCTGCCAACTTTTTAAATATTTTGCCCAATTTGTCTCATGAACTGCAAAGCTCTCAAGACACAACAACCCATCTGCGACCATTAGGATATGCTCCGCTTATTCAACACATTTTACAGGTTAATAAAATCTCTAATTTGATGAAGCCCTGAAACTTATCTACAACTTTGCACTGAATTTTCAAAGCTAACTGTAGAATGCATTTCTTCTTGTTTTGAGCATAGGTGAGTTGTGCTGAATCTCTTAGCCCATCTGATTTGTTTCATCGATGGGACGTACCAAATTTTGTGTCACACTTGTTGAGAGATACTATAAACAAATGGGACAGTCTCACAAAGCTTGTTGAGGAGCTGGAGATATCACAAAATTTTCCAGCTCTTTATCCCAAGCTTCTTCACATGGCACCATGTTATCAATCCTCAAGAGGCAAGTTTTGTTCTGTAATTAATGTTTATAACAACAAATAGGAAGAGACCATAGCAATTGATCTTTTGGTTAACTTTTACTATGACATTATTTTCAGGACAAGACTCCAATCAAGAATTCAGTTTCTTGCAAGATTTTAAAATGTATTTAAAGCTATTAAAATTTTGCAAAGATAGGTCTACAGGTAAATAAATGGTTATTACTATTATTGCACACATATACATCCCTTTTAAAAAAGTTCAAATTTTTTTTAAACCTAATCAATCAATCAAGAAAAATTGCTGTGTATAGCAACAAAACTAATTTGCTGTTCCTTCTCGCATAGCTCTTCCTCCAGACTCTCCCCTGACAAAAGATCACTTTTTGTTGCTACATAGAAGTCCTGTGAAACTGTTTTCTGACATGGTCATTGAAGAGGGAATGACTTCTACGGATATTGAAAAGTATGCTTCACTGCTGGGCTTCAATCTCCCACATATACTTAGCTCAGAAATTTGTTCCACATTGGATTCTGTACCACACGCAAATCCTGATGTTCGTCAGGCTCCCATTAATTCATACACTTCTGTCAGTGTTTTAAATTCCTCCGTAAGTAATAATAAATTATTTTAAATTCAGTCATTATTATTACAGTCTCTACTGTATGATAATATGTTGGCTTGAATGTAAACCAACAGAATATTGTCGGACCTGCTCGACATCCAGCCAAGTCTGTTGAAGGTCTTCTGATGTCTGTCCATGACGAACTGAAGTGTCAATTAGAGTTGGTTCAAAAGTTACATAAGTCGAAGGATGGTCATCTCAAATTGCATCAATTGAACATAAAGCAGATGCAGTCTGTCTTGGCTGCTACATGGGAACTGCAATATATTGATATAAGACTATTACAGCCAGGTTGTATTTTATATCTAATTCTGCTTCTAGTCTATCGAAATAAAATTTGTTTAAATATTTCAGAATTATAACATAATACTGAGAAATGTATTGCAGGTGCACAGACATTAGTGTTTTACTGTAACCTGGCAAACCTAATTTGGGTCCATTGTCTAGTATATTTGTCAAGCGCACCAAGTCTTGAAAGTAAGTTGATTCAATTTTACCAATAGCTTTACTCAAAATTCATAAACTGTTCCAGAAATCAATATTTTTTCCTTCAAGCCTTAAAATTCTTTTTAATTTTACCTGTTCTTTTCTTAAGAAATTACGTATTACGAAACAAAACAAGTATTGTGTTCAATCTCTTTATTTAGTGACGCCCATCATTTTCAAACTAAAACACTTACATTAGAAATAATATATTAAATTGAATAACAGGCTTAAAGAAAACGAATCCAAATTTCATATTTCAAACCTAGAAGAGACGACTTCATTTCTCTGGCACATGGTGCTGTAATACTAATTATTTTTCTGTGAATTTTAACAGGAGAGGTCTTTAGATTGTGTACAGATTATTTCATTTAAAAACATTTTTTTAAAAACTTTGGGTATTAACTGGCTAATTAATTGGGTAAAACTAGAATGAACTAAGAAATTATTTCTCATTTGGCTTTGACCGCGTACCTAATTTTTTCCATATTATCTTTTATTTTTCCTTAAATAATCGGCTTTTTAAATTATTTTTTTTTTCTTCTTTATCTCCAGATCTGTGGCTGAAGTCTTTGGTTGGTGGAAATAATTTCCAACAGATGGTTGCTATGAATTCATTTGCATATCAAGTTGGCACCTTGGGAATAATGACTTTGTGGGAAGTTCGCCAACTTGCATTGGGAGTTAAATTAATGAGACCAATGGGCACTCCATCTCTGCAAAGTTATGCACCAACAACTGATTCATTTGATCCACTTTCCCTCTTTGTTGTATCTTCTGGCTCCAAATATTCACCCAAATTGGAGGTGGTAGAGTTAGGTTTTGATTTTAAGTTACATCAATCTCATTTATCAATCTAATTAATAAATATTTGTTTCCTTTTTTTAAATACATTGGAGCAGGTGTTAAGTGCAGATAATTTGGAGAAACAACTGCAGAAATCAGTCCATGACTATATTCAACACTGGATAGATATTCAGACGGACCGTGTCTCTGTGCCATCTCTGGTATACCAATATATCCATGGTACGGGACAAAACATGTGTGTGTTTTTAAAAGACTATGTTGGCTCTTTATTTCCAAATGAAGGTAATGGTACATTTGCCAAAAAAGTTTTTAATGTAATCATAAATTCTGCGGATTGCTTTAGTAGTAGTTTTTTGTTCTCAGGATGCTATCCAGTATCTTGTCTACCTGATGAAGAAATGTCAAACATAGTTCTTTCTTATGGATCAAAAATGCCATTGAATACTTCAAATGTAGATGAACCCATCATCACTTGGAGGTCTAACAGAAATCTCTGCAACAGCATACTGCAGTATATAAAGAGCTACTCTCCTGTAGTTAGTTTATTATTGTGTGAGCTTTTAAAAGACCCTTTATGCTGTGAGAGTCCAAATGAATCTGATGATGAGGCACAAGAAGCTTTAGAAGGCACTTTTGCCTCTAATTTACTCTTTCATTCTCTCCAGCAATTCCCTTGCCTTGAACGTATTTGTAAAAGAATTGATGTTGTAACAATTAGTGAATTCTTTCACAACAACACTTTACTGTGTAGTCTTCATAGTGCAGTACCCAAGAAATTAATCTGGAGTAGATTAGATGTCTTAGCTCGAGAACAGAAGTGGGAAGCTATTCTAGATTTACTGAAGGCTCTTTCACCTCTTCAAACATCGTGTGATCCAATGCTCAGTGTAGCACTTGATCTTGTACTTCTGGAACTTACTTTCAAGTATCGAGGTATGGAAGTAGCTCATGTGGTTCTGAAATATTATGTTTTCTCACTTTAAACCCTCTTCTTACTTCCCTAGAATCTGTGGACTCTTGGCTGTTTTGTGAGCAAATTAAGTGTATCTATATCAAGGCAAGATGTGTTATTTCTGAAAGTATCTTTTGGCCAGGTGAAGTTTGCATTAGGCTTCTGAAGTGTATATCAAAGTCGCCAGAGATTAGAAATTATCCTGACATGTTTTTTAGAACTAGGACTCTTTTGGATTCAATTACAATCTATCAAAAGGTTGGTCATTGGAGTAAATTCTGTATGCTTGATTTAACTAGAGGCAGCATCACTTTCTTATTTGTCAAAATTGTTTTTGTCAGCTTGTGGATTTTTGTGGAAGAGTTCAGTGGAATTCATGGCAAGAAGTTCGAACAATTTCTCAGACAAGACCTGCCCATGTTCTTGAACAAATAGTTTCACTCCAAAATGTAGATATTTGTGTGGCATGGCTAGACTTGCTAAATATTTCAGAAAAACATACTTATCTTATTGACACCAAGTAAGTTGTTGTACAATTCGCATGCGATTGTGTTGCACAGTTGACAAAATATTAGCACAATACATTCTTACTACCTCTCTTCATTTATTGCAGTATTTTTATTTTGCTCTTGAATGATACTGAAGATAGGTTGCAAGTTGTTGAAAAATTACTCTTATCTATATCAAATAAAAGAGCAGCTAAGATTTGTTTTGAAGTACTTGGGAAAGTATATAGACTCCCTTCACTTCAGTTTTGTATTAGGTTTCTAAAATTACATTGCATGGATGAATTTGATGTGATTTCAAAAGAAAGTATTGAGACTATCTTTATAGGAATTCAGATGCTCAAATCTGTTCCAGTGCATATTCAGGTAACTTTCTTTTCTTTTCTTTTTTTCTTCTCTTAAAAAAAAAAAAAAAAAAAAAAAAAAAAAAAGGAAGAAATAATGAGACCATGGCAAACAATAATTTTCATCTAACATCTTTTTCACAGAGTGAATGCCTACCTATAGTATGCAGTCCGCATCTTATGCTTGAGCAGCTAATAATGAACGTACAGTTGGAGGCAGCTGAGCAGATGCTGTTTTCTGTTCGAGGTCAACTCCTAGAACTTCCTGCAAAATCACCATTATCTATTGCTGCATTAGACTCTATGTTTCGACAGTACGCCGAAAAAGCTCTTGAATTTGGTATTACTAAGGGTTCATCCACTAGTACTATGAGTGAGAGAAGCATATTGGACTCCCTTTCATCATTTTCTGGCAACAAGGATTACACAGTACCATCTGTTGTGCCAACAAAAATAGAATGGGTTCCTAACGAACAGGCTAGTGTGTGTATGGATTGCCAAATTGCTACATTCACTATGTTCAATCGCCGTCATCACTGTCGGCGCTGTGGGAGAGTGGTTTGTGCTCAGTGTTCCCCTAACAGAATGTTAGTTCAAGGATATGGGACATTAAAGGTTCGGGTATGTAATAGTTGTCATAGTAAGCTTTGTGAAGATCTTGTTACCCCTGAAACACAGACCTCTACTGCAACTGAGTCTTTTGTGTCCATCCCTCCTGAAAATGTGTGGCGTTTGTCAAATGATTCCTCTCTAAATGATACGATACGAGGTGAATTTGCTTTTGAACATGCTCCTAGTGTTTCTCTTTGTCTATCCATCCTCAAGCTGCATTCTGAAAGTGCTGCCTGCCCTAACTTTTTGGTTGATTCATGTGAAACTATTTTAAGTTATTTGTCACCTCATAGAGGTGTTCCAAATCCTGAAGCTGATTATGGCTTTGTTATAGAAATGTGCAGGTGAGGATTCTTTCAATTGAAAAGAATCAATTGACTTATCACTTTGAAGATAGCTCTGTGGCAAACAGACTCTAAGGGTCAAGTTTGCTTTGTTACAGATCTCTCGTTGTAGCTGCCAAAGTGAAGTGTGCTCAGTGGGGATATATATCTGATGAGCCCAATTGCGACCAAAGACTGAGCAAAATCGATCTTCTCTCACTTTTAGTCACTCATGGATGTGCGGCTCTCATTCCTGATAAAACCAGCATCCATGGTTTGAGAAGGCTTCAGACTCAGCTTCTTGAGTCTGAACTGTGGCAATTGGCCTTAGAGGTATGTGAATCTTTTATGAAACAAATCTTGAATTTAAATTAAAGTTTTAATTAATTAACTTTATTTGTTCAGGTCTCCACAAAGGCAGGATTGGAAAAAATTGGAGTTTGGACCTCCTGGGGAAAGGCCCTTTTAAGAGGAGGTCAATGGAAAGAAGCTCGGGATAAATTTTCTCATTGTTTCCCAATTAGTAGCAGAGTAAACAAGAGTGGACCAGATGCACCACTTCTTACTGACATATTACAGGTTTTAGATGTGCAGTTGTGATTTTTTGATGGAATAATATCATCTGGAAGAATTGGGCATTCTTTTTGTTTCATTTTGGTTTCAGATTCTGGAGAATTCACCACTATATACAGAAAAAGAAATCTCACAAAATGTAGAATCCATCAATTCATTCAACAATCGTCATTTTCGCTCTCCTGCAATTGCTGTATTGAATTCACTCTCTTCTCTCAAGAGCATTTCTCAAGGCAAATTTATTGAGGTAAATATTTCTGTTTTTACTAAATGTATCTTTTACTTAATTTTACAAAATTTTAAGGGGCAATGGGATTTGACTTCTGTAACTGATCAGTCAAAGGCCACTTAAACTCTTTGTTTACCCTGCTTAGGAATGCTGTTCTCACACTCTCAGCAATTTTCTCTGCTATTGATTTTTATTTTCCTCTCTCCTGATGTCTTCATTTGATTTCAGAGTCAAGCTCCTGGTACTGTTCAACCTCAGGTGTATGCTGAGTGCTGTTACTATCTTAAGGAGTATGGCAGTCATGCTTCGTACCTCCAATTTCTTGTTCGTCACACTGACTTTAAAGGAACTGTGGAACATACACTGTCCTACTCAGTTGACCCTCAAATATTTTTTGAAAATGTTTATATGCCATGCTTGAGGAGGGGTCAAATTACTCCTCTACATAGTGCTATTACAGTTGCAGATCCATCATTAGCTAAGTGGACAGTGAGTCATTGTCAGTAATTCCCTAATCCCTCCTTATGAGTATGAATTAAAATTTATTCTTATTGCGCTGTTCTGATTCTTTTTTTTTCTAGATATATTTACGAGGAATAGGATCAGCCCTAGAAAAACGCAAATTACTCAACACTCTTTATGAAGTTCAACGGTGGTCAAAGGATCATGTGAGAGCAGCTATGACTTGCATTCGTTTCTATCATCTTAATGCTAGTTCTTACACAGATCTGGTAGGAAATATCAACCATCTGACAAGAGCTCAACTCCATCTAGAAGATGCTCTTGCAGTTGCAACAGCTTCCCCTAAACTGCCGAAACACAATGATGGTGAGCTGCTTGTTATTATTGTTCTTCCATTTTTTCTTTTCTACCTAAACAGTGCCTTGCTTGTAATACATGAGGGCAGGAACTAACTTTTTTTCAACAGAGAAATGCTCTGAAACTTTGTGGCTGCAGCTATCTCCCAAAGAGTTGGATCATCACCTGAGTACAATAGAATTGCAAAAGGAGCTTACAAAATTTTTAAGTGCTTATGAAGCAAATGGCCATACTCTTTTTGAGGCAGCTTTCTCATTTCCTCATGTGTTTGCTGAACCACTAGTGCATGGGCTCCCAACTTTGTTTGGCAGTACAGCAGATCGGTTGCTCCTATCAGGCCTTTGCCTTTTCTGTGGCAAAAATGTGGAAGAGGGCTACGGAATTGTTTTCAGGTTAGCAAACAGTAATATTTTTCATTTTATTAATTACAAAAAATAAAAATAAAAAATAAAAAAAAAATATATCTTTATAAAGAATTGTTTATTAAAGTTTGTTAAAAAATAATCAAAAAGTAAAATAGATAGTAAATAAATAAATAAATAAATAAATAAAAGGCAGGGAGAGCGAGAGAGAATCTTGTGCAATTGTGATCCTGAAATGATATCTAACACATGGCATATTTCATTTTTTCCAGAATTATTGAGGGCTTTCATTTACCTGGACATGAAATCTATGAAGCGGTAGCAGTGGCACTGTTTCATTCAGGGCGTCTTCCAGAAATCAGCCAGCTTCTTAATTGTATTCGTAGTTCAGGTGTAACACACCCATCAGTTGTTTGTGATTCTGTAATTATGGCTTGTGTTCGAGAATTGCCCAGACAACCTAATGCAAGTGAGATAGATTTTCTTGCTCGCAACATATATGATCAATCTTTGAAGGTAACAGCTCCTATTCTGATGAAACTTTTTAAAATCATTAAGTTCATAACATTTTGGTTCTGCTTAGATTCAGGCTTTTATCTCCTGTGGGCAGTTGAAGTCAGCCTACCTCCTAGCAGTTAAGTACGAGAGACTAGAAGACATTGAAAAAATATTGGAAGAAGCTGAAAGATTGGGGCAAAGTGCAATAAAGAATATTTGCCTCAAACGCCTTGGAAGATTGTGATTCTTCTTTCTAAAACAAAAAGGTCTGTACCGTGTGCTAATCATGCAGTATAATTTTTTTTTTTTTTTTTAATCACTGTTTGTTGTATAAAGGTGCATCCACAATAGACACATAACATCACATCACATCACTTCCCTCTAGTCCGACATGGTTTGGCATGATGGGGGATTATAGATACCACATACCATTCAAATATAGAAAATTTTTTATTTTTAATAAATGGGACTTATTTTGTGATGTGATGTGATGTGTCTGGTGTGTCTGATGTGTCTATAGTGGATGCACCTTAACACACCAAGAATTTTCAACATTGCCTTCTGGATTGTGTATCAGTGCATTGGGTTGTGCTTCTTGATCAGAAGGCAAGTAGCCACTAATCTCCTGCAACATCTGTGAAGTAACTTTTATTTTGTCACAACATTGATTCTTGTCTTAGTATATAAGTTAGACAAGAATATAATAATTTGAAATCATCTTCAAATCCTCACAAGTATACCTGTGATACCCAATTCAAATTTTATATGCATATTTAAAATACATCTTTAGCAACAAAGATAGAATAAATACAAGAATAATAAGTAAACCATATTATTCAATAGATTTTTACCTGTGAAAACTGATGCAATCAAATCGAATCATATCGCCGCCGTCTCTCTTTTTAAACCATTCGCACTCAGCATGTACATGATTCCGTGCCTGCCCGGGCCAGCCGGAGACCAGCCCGACCAGCCAGGCTAGACCAGCATGATGGAAGGGTGTGTGAGTGTGGGGCCACCCTCAGGGTTCGAATCCCACGTGATTTTTTATCTGTTCTACTTTTTCTTTGAACTGTTTTCGGAACAATCCCTCGGGATTTGGCCTGTGGGCACACTACTAGAGTACCCCTTCAAAACTTACCTTCACGGTGCGAAAAGAATATTCCCTATGAATTTGAGCGTGATCTGAGACTTTCGATTTTTTGTCAAATTTCCAAAGGCTATAGACTTTGCACTTTTAGGGATTGAAGATTATAAGCAATTTTAAGCATTATACACCTCGACAAAAACAAGGTCTTCTGCTCAAGGTGCCCCCACAATCAACTCATTGAGAGGTGATGGTACGAAATTTTGGGTACCAGGAATTTAATTCCTGCTTCCCCCTGCGCTTGTGCTCTCCGGGTAGGCTGCCACCTTCACACGAGTGCTTGGCGGGTTGGCCTACCCAGATTGTCACAGGCGTTCCGCCTCGGTAACGGTCATTGTGGGGGCCCCATCAGCCAACACCGTCGCGAAAATAAATGATAATAATAAAACACATTTCCGTGGCTGGGACTTGAACCCGGGCTCACAAGACGACATGTCCGAAGCGCTAACCAGTAGACCTCAGACATGTTCTGCCAGCACATCTGCAAGAACCACATAGCTTCCGAAGGGGTTCTAGGACCAGGAGTCGATTTCGAGGAGGTTACCTCCTCGCCACTTCTGAGCCCCGAGTAGAATAAGGCTTGGCGAAGTTTTCGCTTAAACGCGCTACCGGGGCTGGCGTCGAATGGGTTGCCTATCCACCCGGCGCCCATTAAGGAATTCATTTTCCATCGCGAAAGAAGCGAATTTCTCCCAAACCAAGACTGGCATCGTGCTTCTGGCGACTGAAACATGTTTCACGGTGCGTAAAGAATATTCCCTGTGAATTTGGGCATGATCTGAGACTTTCGATTTTTTGTCAAATTTCCAAAGGCTATAAGACTTTGCATTTTTAGGGGTTTGGTCGAAAAAAAGTTTTCCTCCAAACTGACGGGGTCTGTGCAGAGGGGCTCCAGTGCACTCAGAGAGAAACCCCCGAGGGTGAAATCCTCCAAAAACCGGCGAAAAAAAATATTCTAACGCTAACGCGTTAAACGGCCCCCTAGGTTTTAAAACTTGTCACAAAATGAGAAAGAACTGACGTCAGAACTATCAAGAGTATTGAGAACTTGCAATTAACACAGGAGATACTTTTACATTATGCCTTAAATCGCACTCATGGAGTATTATCAAACTCCCAAAACTCACCTTTAATTTATTGAGAAAATTTTAGACTACAGAAAAATAGACACACGGTCGTGCTTAGGTCATTGTTTAAAGTAAATGCTTTCCAAAGCTTTGAGTTTAGAAATGAGCGAACCAAAAATAATACTGTATATATGAAGCGGGGTGCATGGCCGCTGCTGCTAGCTCTTAGTGACTACTACTACTTAGTGGCTACTTAGTGACAAAATTTTCTAATTTTTCGAACTATTTTTCATTATAATTTCATAAGAATCTGTTCGGTAGCATTGGCTGTGCTCTAGAGAATCCATTGTTTAAAAGACCTGAAAAATTAGGTCGACCGAGATTCGAACACGACAAAAGCGTCCCGACAGCCTAGTTGGTTTGGGACGGGGGACGGGTATGCTAACCACTATACTCTGTCCCAACTGGGAAGAAGCCTGGCGAGGGTCCGCGCCTATCCCTATGGAGCGCACCTTCTTCACCAGCTACCACTGCAACATTCTGACCTGCTCCAGCAGGCGAGGCCCTCGCAGACCCTCCCGGGGACCGTGCCGAACCCGCCCCATTGTGCGGGTGGCTCTACCACCGCAGCAACACTCAGGCTTCTTCCCAGTTGGGACAGAGTATAGGCTGCCGGATCGCACACCTCTTGGCGATGCGAATTGGAATCCCTATCTACCGGCCTGGACGAGCTCCGCGCGGCGCAGAAGAATTTTCTTTTCCCTGTCACTTTTTTAGGGCCCAAAAGATCCAATCGAGGGGGTAAGCTATTTAACGCATCACACAAACTCGAAGGAAAACAGGTATTCTTCTTCTCTCCCAAGACCGTTGCTGAAAGAAAAAAAAAAAGAAAAACAAACTGAAAAAGCAAAATGTCTGCGGCGCTCGGGTTCGTACCCGAGAACTTCTGAGCAGGTGCCCGCTGCTCTAACCACTACACTACAGGCTTCTGCTGTCTGCGGCACTGTAAGCACCACATAGCTTCCGAAAATCTCTTGTTACCAGGAGCCGATTTCGAGGAGGTTACCTCCTCGCCTCTTCTGAACTCCGGGTTGAATACGGCTCGTTTCGCACGATTTTCTCTCAAACATGCAGGCGCGGGCTGGCGTCGAATGGGTTGCCTACCCATAAGGCGCCGATTGAACAATTCACTATTCCATGCGTAAAATGCGAATTTCTCCCAAACCAAGAACGGTATCGTGTCTAGTGCACCCCCAGACCAACCCCCAAGGGTGAAATCATCCGAATATCGTCGAAAAAAAAAACGATGATCGACCGAGATTCGAACACGACAAAAGCGACCCGACAGCCTAGTTGGTTTGGGACGGGGGACGGGTGTGCTAACCACTAGGCTGTCGGATCGCACACCTCTTGGCGATGCGAATTGGAATCCCTATCTACCGGCCTGGACGAGCTCCGCGCGGCGCAGAAGAGTTTTCCTTTCCGAATAGGATTCCGAATTTCTCCCTAAGCAAGAACGGTATCGTGCTTCTGGCTACTGACATATGTTTCACAGTGCATACAGAGGATTCCCTGTGAATTTCAGCGTGATCTGAGACTTTCGAGTTTTGGTCAAATTTCCAAAGGCAAGCCCTTGCATTTTTAGGGATTTTGGTTCAAAAACATTTTTCCTCCAAATTGACGGGGTTTGTTCAGAGGGGCTCTAGTCGGCTCTAGTGCACTCAGAGACCAACCCCGGAAGGTGAAATCATCCGAAAACCGGCGAAAAAAAATTATTAGGTCGACCGAGATTCGAACGCGACAAAAGCGACCCGACAGCCTAGTTGGTTTGGGTCGGGGGACGGGTGTGCTAACCACTAGGCTGTCGGATCGCACACCTCTCAGCGATGCGCATTGGAATCCCTATCTACCGGCCTGGACGAGCTCCGCGCGGCGCAGAAGAATTTTCTTTTCCCTGTCACTTTTTTAGGGCCCAAAAGATCCAATCGAGGGGGTAAGCTATTTAACGCATCATTCAACCTCGAAGGAAAACACGTATTCTTCTTCTCTCCCAAGACCGTTGCTTAAAAAAATAAAAAAATAATAAAAAAAAAATATAAAAAAAACTGAAAGAGCAAAATGTCTGCGGCGCTCGGGTTCGAACCCGAGAGCTTCTGAGCAGGTGCCCGCTGCTCTAACCACTACACTACAGGCTTCTGCTGTCTGCGGCACTGCAAGCACCACATAGCTTCCGAAAATCTCTTGTTACCAGGAGCCGATTTCGAGGAGGTTACCTCCTCGCCTCTTCTGAACTCCGGGTTGAATACGGCTCGTTTCGCACGATTTTCTCTCAAACATGCAGGCGCGGGCTGGCGTCGAATGGGTTGCCTACCCATAAGGCGCCGATTGAACAATTCACTATTCCTTGCGTAAAATGCTAATTTCTCCCAAACCAAGAACGGTATCGTGTCCAGGTCGACTCTAGTGCACCCCCAGACCAACCCCCAAGGGTGAAATCATCCGAAAATCGTCGAGAAAAAAAAACGATGATCGACCGAGATTCGAACACGACAAAAGCGACCCGACAGCCTAGTTGGTTTGGGACGGGGGACGGGTGTGCTAACCACTAGGCTGTCGGATCGCACACCTCTTGGCGATACGAATTGGAATCCCTATCTACCGGCCTGGACGAGCTCCGCGCGGCGCAGAAGAGTTTTCCTTTCCGAATAGGATTCCGAATTTCTCCCTAAGCAAGAACGGTATCGTGCTTCTGGCTACTGACATATGTTTCACAGTGCATACAGAGGATTCCCTGTGAATTTCAGCGTGATCTGAGACTTTCGATTTTTGGTCAAATTTCCAAAGGCTATAGCCTTTGCATTTTTAGGGATTTTGGTCCAAAAACATTTTTCCTCCAAATTAACGGGGTTTGTTCAGAGGGGCTCTAGTCGGCTCTAGTGCACTCAGAGACCAACCCCGGAAGGTGAAATCATCCGAAAACCGGCGAAAAAAAATTATTAGGTCGACCGAGATTCGAACACGACAAAAGCGACCCGACAGCCTAGTTGGTTTGGGTCGGGGGACGGGTGTGCTAACCACTAGGCTGGCGGATCGCGCACCTCTTGGCGATGCGAATTGGAATCCCTATCTACCGGCCTGGACGAGCTCCGCGCGGCGCAGAAGAATTTTCTTTTCCCTGTCACTTTTTTAGGGCCCAAAAGATCCAATCGAGGGGGTAAGCTCTTTAACGCATCACACAAACTCGAAGGAAAACAGGTATTCTTCTTCTCTCCCAAGACCGTTGCTGAAAAAAAAAAAGAAAAAAAAACTGAAAAAGCAAAATGTCTGCGGCGCTCGGGTTCGTACCCGAGAAGTTCTGAGCAGGTGCCCGCTGCTCTAACCACTACACTACAGGCTTCTGCTGTCTGCGGCACTGCAAGCACCACATAGCTTCCGAAAATCTCTTGTTACCAGGAGCCGATTTCGAGGAGGTTACCTCCTCGCCTCTTCTGAACTCCGGGTTGAATACGGCTCGTTTCGCACGATTTTCTCTCAAACATGCAGGCGCGGGCTGGCGTCGAATGGGTTGCCTACCCATAAGGCGCCGATTGAACAATTCACTATTCCTTGCGTAAAATGCTAATTTCTCCCAAACCAAGAACGGTATCGTGTCCAGGTCGACTCTAGTGCACCCCCAGACCAACCCCCAAGGGTGAAATCATCCGAAAATCGTCGAAAAAAAAAACGATGATCGACCGAGATTCGAACACGACAAAAGCGACCCGACAGCCTAGTTAGTTTGGGACGGGGGACGGGTATGCTAACCACTAGGCTGTCGGATCGCACACCTCTTGGCGATGCGAATTGGAATCCCTATCTACCGGCCTGGACGAGCTCCGCGCGGCGCAGAAGAGTTTTCCTTTCCGAATAGGATTCCGAATTTCTCCCTAAGCAAGAACGGTATCGTGCTTCTGGCTACTGACATATGTTTCACAGTGCATACAGAGGATTCCCTGTGAATTTCAGCGTGATCTGAGACTTTTGATTTTTGGTCGAATTTCCAACCGGGTTTGCATTTTTAGGGATTTTGGTCCAAAAACATTTTTCCTCCAAATTGACGGGGTTTGCTCAGAGGGGCTCTAGTCGGCTCTAGTGCACCCAGAGACCAACCCCGGAAGGTGAAATCATAAGAAAACCGTCGAAAAAAAATTATTAGGTCGACCGAGATTCGAACGCGACAAAAGCGACCCGACAGCCTAGTTGGTTTGGGACGGGGGACGGGTGTGCTAACCACTAGGCTGTCGGATCGCACACCTCTTGGCGATGCGAATTGGAATCCCTATCTACCGGCCTGGACGAGCTCCGCGCGGCGCAGAAGAGTTTTCCTTTCCGAATAGGATTCCGAATTTCTCCCTAAGCAAGAACGGTATCGTGCTTCTGGCTACTGACATATGTTTCACAGTGCATACAGAGGATTCCCTGTGAATTTCAGCGTGATCTGAGACTTTCGAGTTTTGGTCAAATTTCCAAAGGCAAGCCCTTGCATTTTTAGGGATTTTGGTTCAAAAACATTTTTCCTCCAAATTGACGGGGTTTGTTCAGAGGGGCTCTAGTCGGCTCTAGTGCACTCAGAGACCAACCCCGGAAGGTGAAATCATCCGAAAACCGGCGAAAAAAAATTATTAGGTCGACCGAGATTCGAACGCGACAAAAGCGACCCGACAGCCTAGTTGGTTTGGGTCGGGGGACGGGTGTGCTAACCACTAGGCTGTCGGATCGCACACCTCTCAGCGATGCGCATTGGAATCCCTATCTACCGGCCTGGACGAGCTCCGCGCGGCGCAGAAGAATTTTCTTTTCCCTGTCACTTTTTTAGGGCCCAAAAGATCCAATCGAGGGGGTAAGCTATTTAACGCATCATTCAACCTCGAAGGAAAACACGTATTCTTCTTCTCTCCCAAGACCGTTGCTTAAAAAAATAAAAAAATAATAAAAAAAAATTTAAAAAAACTGAAAGAGCAAAATGTCTGCGGCGCTCGGGTTCGAACCCGAGAGCTTTTGAGCAGGTGCCCGCTGCTCTAACCACTACACTACAGGCTTCTGCTGTCTGCGGCACTGCAAGCACCACATAGCTTCCGAAAATCTCTTGTAATAGGAGCCGATTTCGAGGAGGTTACCTCCTCGCCTCTTCTGAACTCCGGGTTGAATGCGGCTCGTTTCGCACGATTTTCTCTCAAACATGCAGGCGCGGGCTGGCGTCGAATGGGTTGCCTACCCATAAGGCGCCGATTGAACAATTCACTATTCCTTGCGTAAAATGCTAATTTCTCCCAAACCAAGAACGGTATCGTGTCCAGGTCGACTCTAGTGCACCCCCAGACCAACCCCCAAGGGTGAAATCATCCGAAAATCGTCGAGAAAAAAAAACGATGATCGACCGAGATTCGAACACGACAAAAGCGACCCGACAGCCTAGTTGGTTTGGGACGGGGGACGGGTGTGCTAACCACTAGGCTGTCGGATCGCACACCTCTTGGCGATACGAATTGGAATCCCTATCTACCGGCCTGGACGAGCTCCGCGCGGCGCAGAAGAGTTTTCCTTTCCGAATAGGATTCCGAATTTCTCCCTAAGCAAGAACGGTATCGTGCTTCTGGCTACTGACATATGTTTCACAGTGCATACAGAGGATTCCCTGTGAATTTCAGCGTGATCTGAGACTTTCGATTTTTGGTCAAATTTCCAAAGGCTATAGCCTTTGCATTTTTAGGGATTTTGGTCCAAAAACATTTTTCCTCCAAATTAACGGGGTTTGTTCAGAGGGGCTCTAGTCGGCTCTAGTGCACTCAGAGACCAACCCCGGAAGGTGAAATCATCCGAAAACCGGCGAAAAAAAATTATTAGGTCGACCGAGATTCGAACACGACAAAAGCGACCCGACAGCCTAGTTGGTTTGGGTCGGGAGACGGGTGTGCTAACCACTAGGCTGGCGGATCGCGCACCTCTTGGCGATGCGAATTGGAATCCCTATCTACCGGCCTGGACGAGCTCCGCGCGGCGCAGAAGAATTTTCTTTTCCCTGTCACTTTTTTAGGGCCCAAAAGATCCAATCGAGGGGGTAAGCTCTTTAACGCATCACACAAACTCGAAGGAAAACAGGTATTCTTCTTCTCTCCCAAGACCGTTGCTGAAAAAAAAAAAGAAAAAAAAACTGAAAAAGCAAAATGTCTGCGGCGCTCGGGTTCGTACCCGAGAAGTTCTGAGCAGGTGCCCGCTGCTCTAACCACTACACTACAGGCTTCTGCTGTCTGCGGCACTGCAAGCACCACATAGCTTCCGAAAATCTCTTGTTACCAGGAGCCGATTTCGAGGAGGTTACCTCCTCGCCTCTTCTGAACTCCGGGTTGAATACGGCTCGTTTCGCACGATTTTCTCTCAAACATGCAGGCGCGGGCTGGCGTCGAATGGGTTGCCTACCCATAAGGCGCCGATTGAACAATTCACTATTCCTTGCGTAAAATGCTAATTTCTCCCAAACCAAGAACGGTATCGTGTCCAGGTCGACTCTAGTGCACCCCCAGACCAACCCCCAAGGGTGAAATCATCCGAAAATCGTCGAAAAAAAAAACGATGATCGACCGAGATTCGAACACGACAAAAGCGACCCGACAGCCTAGTTAGTTTGGGACGGGGGACGGGTATGCTAACCACTAGGCTGTCGGATCGCACACCTCTTGGCGATGCGAATTGGAATCCCTATCTACCGGCCTGGACGAGCTCCGCGCGGCGCAGAAGAGTTTTCCTTTCCGAATAGGATTCCGAATTTCTCCCTAAGCAAGAACGGTATCGTGCTTCTGGCTACTGACATATGTTTCACAGTGCATACAGAGGATTCCCTGTGAATTTCAGCGTGATCTGAGACTTTTGATTTTTGGTCGAATTTCCAACCGGGTTTGCATTTTTAGGGATTTTGGTCCAAAAACATTTTTCCTCCAAATTGACGGGGTTTGCTCAGAGGGGCTCTAGTCGGCTCTAGTGCACCCAGAGACCAACCCCGGAAGGTGAAATCATAAGAAAACCGTCGAAAAAAAATTATTAGGTCGACCGAGATTCGAACGCGACAAAAGCGACCCGACAGCCTAGTTGGTTTGGGACGGGGGACGGGTGTGCTAACCACTAGGCTGTCGGATCGCACACCTCTTGGCGATGCGAATTGGAATCCCTATCTACCGGCCTGGACGAGCTCCGCGCGGCGCAGAAGAGTTTTCCTTTCCGAATAGGATTCCGAATTTCTCCCTAAGCAAGAACGGTATCGTGCTTCTGGCTACTGACATATGTTTCACAGTGCATACAGAGGATTCCCTGTGAATTTCAGCGTGATCTGAGACTTTCGAGTTTTGGTCAAATTTCCAAAGGCAAGCCCTTGCATTTTTAGGGATTTTGGTTCAAAAACATTTTTCCTCCAAATTGACGGGGTTTGTTCAGAGGGGCTCTAGTCGGCTCTAGTGCACTCAGAGACCAACCCCGGAAGGTGAAATCATCCGAAAACCGGCGAAAAAAAATTATTAGGTCGACCGAGATTCGAACGCGACAAAAGCGACCCGACAGCCTAGTTGGTTTGGGTCGGGGGACGGGTGTGCTAACCACTAGGCTGTCGGATCGCACACCTCTCAGCGATGCGCATTGGAATCCCTATCTACCGGCCTGGACGAGCTCCGCGCGGCGCAGAAGAATTTTCTTTTCCCTGTCACTTTTTTAGGGCCCAAAAGATCCAATCGAGGGGGTAAGCTATTTAACGCATCATTCAACCTCGAAGGAAAACACGTATTCTTCTTCTCTCCCAAGACCGTTGCTTAAAAAAATAAAAAAATAATAAAAAAAAATTTAAAAAAACTGAAAGAGCAAAATGTCTGCGGCGCTCGGGTTCGAACCCGAGAGCTTTTGAGCAGGTGCCCGCTGCTCTAACCACTACACTACAGGCTTCTGCTGTCTGCGGCACTGCAAGCACCACATAGCTTCCGAAAATCTCTTGTAATAGGAGCCGATTTCGAGGAGGTTACCTCCTCGCCTCTTCTGAACTCCGGGTTGAATGCGGCTCGTTTCGCACGATTTTCTCTCAAACATGCAGGCGCGGGCTGGCGTCGAATGGGTTGCCTACCCATAAGGCGCCGATTGAACAATTCACTATTCCTTGCGTAAAATGCTAATTTCTCCCAAACCAAGAACGGTATCGTGTCCAGGTCGACTCTAGTGCACCCCCAGACCAACCCCCAAGGGTGAAATCATCCGAAAATCGTCGAGAAAAAAAAACGATGATCGACCGAGATTCGAACACGACAAAAGCGACCCGACAGCCTAGTTGGTTTGGGACGGGGGACGGGTGTGCTAACCACTAGGCTGTCGGATCGCACACCTCTTGGCGATACGAATTGGAATCCCTATCTACCGGCCTGGACGAGCTCCGCGCGGCGCAGAAGAGTTTTCCTTTCCGAATAGGATTCCGAATTTCTCCCTAAGCAAGAACGGTATCGTGCTTCTGGCTACTGACATATGTTTCACAGTGCATACAGAGGATTCCCTGTGAATTTCAGCGTGATCTGAGACTTTCGATTTTTGGTCAAATTTCCAAAGGCTATAGCCTTTGCATTTTTAGGGATTTTGGTCCAAAAACATTTTTCCTCCAAATTAACGGGGTTTGTTCAGAGGGGCTCTAGTCGGCTCTAGTGCACTCAGAGACCAACCCCGGAAGGTGAAATCATCCGAAAACCGGCGAAAAAAAATTATTAGGTCGACCGAGATTCGAACACGACAAAAGCGACCCGACAGCCTAGTTGGTTTGGGTCGGGAGACGGGTGTGCTAACCACTAGGCTGGCGGATCGCGCACCTCTTGGCGATGCGAATTGGAATCCCTATCTACCGGCCTGGACGAGCTCCGCGCGGCGCAGAAGAATTTTCTTTTCCCTGTCACTTTTTTAGGGCCCAAAAGATCCAATCGAGGGGGTAAGCTCTTTAACGCATCACACAAACTCGAAGGAAAACAGGTATTCTTCTTCTCTCCCAAGACCGTTGCTGAAAAAAAAAAAGAAAAAAAAACTGAAAAAGCAAAATGTCTGCGGCGCTCGGGTTCGTACCCGAGAAGTTCTGAGCAGGTGCCCGCTGCTCTAACCACTACACTACAGGCTTCTGCTGTCTGCGGCACTGCAAGCACCACATAGCTTCCGAAAATCTCTTGTTACCAGGAGCCGATTTCGAGGAGGTTACCTCCTCGCCTCTTCTGAACTCCGGGTTGAATACGGCTCGTTTCGCACGATTTTCTCTCAAACATGCAGGCGCGGGCTGGCGTCGAATGGGTTGCCTACCCATAAGGCGCCGATTGAACAATTCACTATTCCTTGCGTAAAATGCTAATTTCTCCCAAACCAAGAACGGTATCGTGTCCAGGTCGACTCTAGTGCACCCCCAGACCAACCCCCAAGGGTGAAATCATCCGAAAATCGTCGAAAAAAAAAACGATGATCGACCGAGATTCGAACACGACAAAAGCGACCCGACAGCCTAGTTAGTTTGGGACGGGGGACGGGTATGCTAACCACTAGGCTGTCGGATCGCACACCTCTTGGCGATGCGAATTGGAATCCCTATCTACCGGCCTGGACGAGCTCCGCGCGGCGCAGAAGAGTTTTCCTTTCCGAATAGGATTCCGAATTTCTCCCTAAGCAAGAACGGTATCGTGCTTCTGGCTACTGACATATGTTTCACAGTGCATACAGAGGATTCCCTGTGAATTTCAGCGTGATCTGAGACTTTTGATTTTTGGTCGAATTTCCAACCGGGTTTGCATTTTTAGGGATTTTGGTCCAAAAACATTTTTCCTCCAAATTGACGGGGTTTGCTCAGAGGGGCTCTAGTCGGCTCTAGTGCACCCAGAGACCAACCCCGGAAGGTGAAATCATAAGAAAACCGTCGAAAAAAAATTATTAGGTCGACCGAGATTCGAACGCGACAAAAGCGACCCGACAGCCTAGTTGGTTTGGGACGGGGGACGGGTGTGCTAACCACTAGGCTGTCGGATCGCACACCTCTTGGCGATGCGAATTGGAATCCCTATCTACCGGCCTGGACGAGCTCCGCGCGGCGCAGAAGAGTTTTCCTTTCCGAATAGGATTCCGAATTTCTCCCTAAGCAAGAACGGTATCGTGCTTCTGGCTACTGACATATGTTTCACAGTGCATACAGAGGATTCCCTGTGAATTTCAGCGTGATCTGAGACTTTCGAGTTTTGGTCAAATTTCCAAAGGCAAGCCCTTGCATTTTTAGGGATTTTGGTTCAAAAACATTTTTCCTCCAAATTGACGGGGTTTGTTCAGAGGGGCTCTAGTCGGCTCTAGTGCACTCAGAGACCAACCCCGGAAGGTGAAATCATCCGAAAACCGGCGAAAAAAAATTATTAGGTCGACCGAGATTCGAACGCGACAAAAGCGACCCGACAGCCTAGTTGGTTTGGGTCGGGGGACGGGTGTGCTAACCACTAGGCTGTCGGATCGCACACCTCTCAGCGATGCGCATTGGAATCCCTATCTACCGGCCTGGACGAGCTCCGCGCGGCGCAGAAGAATTTTCTTTTCCCTGTCACTTTTTTAGGGCCCAAAAGATCCAATCGAGGGGGTAAGCTATTTAACGCATCATTCAACCTCGAAGGAAAACACGTATTCTTCTTCTCTCCCAAGACCGTTGCTTAAAAAAATAAAAAAATAATAAAAAAAAATTTAAAAAAACTGAAAGAGCAAAATGTCTGCGGCGCTCGGGTTCGAACCCGAGAGCTTTTGAGCAGGTGCCCGCTGCTCTAACCACTACACTACAGGCTTCTGCTGTCTGCGGCACTGCAAGCACCACATAGCTTCCGAAAATCTCTTGTAATAGGAGCCGATTTCGAGGAGGTTACCTCCTCGCCTCTTCTGAACTCCGGGTTGAATGCGGCTCGTTTCGCACGATTTTCTCTCAAACATGCAGGCGCGGGCTGGCGTCGAATGGGTTGCCTACCCATAAGGCGCCGATTGAACAATTCACTATTCCTTGCGTAAAATGCTAATTTCTCCCAAACCAAGAACGGTATCGTGTCCAGGTCGACTCTAGTGCACCCCCAGACCAACCCCCAAGGGTGAAATCATCCGAAAATCGTCGAGAAAAAAAAACGATGATCGACCGAGATTCGAACACGACAAAAGCGACCCGACAGCCTAGTTGGTTTGGGACGGGGGACGGGTGTGCTAACCACTAGGCTGTCGGATCGCACACCTCTTGGCGATACGAATTGGAATCCCTATCTACCGGCCTGGACGAGCTCCGCGCGGCGCAGAAGAGTTTTCCTTTCCGAATAGGATTCCGAATTTCTCCCTAAGCAAGAACGGTATCGTGCTTCTGGCTACTGACATATGTTTCACAGTGCATACAGAGGATTCCCTGTGAATTTCAGCGTGATCTGAGACTTTCGATTTTTGGTCAAATTTCCAAAGGCTATAGCCTTTGCATTTTTAGGGATTTTGGTCCAAAAACATTTTTCCTCCAAATTAACGGGGTTTGTTCAGAGGGGCTCTAGTCGGCTCTAGTGCACTCAGAGACCAACCCCGGAAGGTGAAATCATCCGAAAACCGGCGAAAAAAAATTATTAGGTCGACCGAGATTCGAACACGACAAAAGCGACCCGACAGCCTAGTTGGTTTGGGTCGGGGGACGGGTGTGCTAACCACTAGGCTGGCGGATCGCGCACCTCTTGGCGATGCGAATTGGAATCCCTATCTACCGGCCTGGACGAGCTCCGCGCGGCGCAGAAGAATTTTCTTTTCCCTGTCACTTTTTTAGGGCCCAAAAGATCCAATCGAGGGGGTAAGCTCTTTAACGCATCACACAAACTCGAAGGAAAACAGGTATTCTTCTTCTCTCCCAAGACCGTTGCTGAAAAAAAAAGAAAAAAAAACTGAAAAAGCAAAATGTCTGCGGCGCTCGGGTTCGTACCCGAGAAGTTCTGAGCAGGTGCCCGCTGCTCTAACCACTACACTACAGGCTTCTGCTGTCTGCGGCACTGCAAGCACCACATAGCTTCCGAAAATCTCTTGTTACCAGGAGCCGATTTCGAGGAGGTTACCTCCTCGCCTCTTCTGAACTCCGGGTTGAATACGGCTCGTTTCGCACGATTTTCTCTCAAACATGCAGGCGCGGGCTGGCGTCGAATGGGTTGCCTACCCATAAGGCGCCGATTGAACAATTCACTATTCCTTGCGTAAAATGCTAATTTCTCCCAAACCAAGAACGGTATCGTGTCCAGGTCGACTCTAGTGCACCCCCAGACCAACCCCCAAGGGTGAAATCATCCGAAAATCGTCGAAAAAAAAAACGATGATCGACCGAGATTCGAACACGACAAAAGCGACCCGACAGCCTAGTTAGTTTGGGACGGGGGACGGGTATGCTAACCACTAGGCTGTCGGATCGCACACCTCTTGGCGATGCGAATTGGAATCCCTATCTACCGGCCTGGACGAGCTCCGCGCGGCGCAGAAGAGTTTTCCTTTCCGAATAGGATTCCGAATTTCTCCCTAAGCAAGAACGGTATCGTGCTTCTGGCTACTGACATATGTTTCACAGTGCATACAGAGGATTCCCTGTGAATTTCAGCGTGATCTGAGACTTTTGATTTTTGGTCGAATTTCCAACCGGGTTTGCATTTTTAGGGATTTTGGTCCAAAAACATTTTTCCTCCAAATTGACGGGGTTTGCTCAGAGGGGCTCTAGTCGGCTCTAGTGCACCCAGAGACCAACCCCGGAAGGTGAAATCATAAGAAAACCGTCGAAAAAAAATTATTAGGTCGACCGAGATTCGAACGCGACAAAAGCGACCCGACAGCCTAGTTGGTTTGGGACGGGGGACGGGTGTGCTAACCACTAGGCTGTCGGATCGCACACCTCTTGGCGATGCGAATTGGAATCCCTATCTACCGGCCTGGACGAGCTCCGCGCGGCGCAGAAGAGTTTTCCTTTCCGAATAGGATTCCGAATTTCTCCCTAAGCAAGAACGGTATCGTGCTTCTGGCTACTGACATATGTTTCACAGTGCATACAGAGGATTCCCTGTGAATTTCAGCGTGATCTGAGACTTTCGAGTTTTGGTCAAATTTCCAAAGGCAAGCCCTTGCATTTTTAGGGATTTTGGTTCAAAAACATTTTTCCTCCAAATTGACGGGGTTTGTTCAGAGGGGCTCTAGTCGGCTCTAGTGCACTCAGAGACCAACCCCGGAAGGTGAAATCATCCGAAAACCGGCGAAAAAAAATTATTAGGTCGACCGAGATTCGAACGCGACAAAAGCGACCCGACAGCCTAGTTGGTTTGGGTCGGGGGACGGGTGTGCTAACCACTAGGCTGTCGGATCGCACACCTCTCAGCGATGCGCATTGGAATCCCTATCTACCGGCCTGGACGAGCTCCGCGCGGCGCAGAAGAATTTTCTTTTCCCTGTCACTTTTTTAGGGCCCAAAAGATCCAATCGAGGGGGTAAGCTATTTAACGCATCATTCAACCTCGAAGGAAAACACGTATTCTTCTTCTCTCCCAAGACCGTTGCTTAAAAAAATAAAAAAATAATAAAAAAAAATTTAAAAAAACTGAAAGAGCAAAATGTCTGCGGCGCTCGGGTTCGAACCCGAGAGCTTTTGAGCAGGTGCCCGCTGCTCTAACCACTACACTACAGGCTTCTGCTGTCTGCGGCACTGCAAGCACCACATAGCTTCCGAAAATCTCTTGTAATAGGAGCCGATTTCGAGGAGGTTACCTCCTCGCCTCTTCTGAACTCCGGGTTGAATGCGGCTCGTTTCGCACGATTTTCTCTCAAACATGCAGGCGCGGGCTGGCGTCGAATGGGTTGCCTACCCATAAGGCGCCGATTGAACAATTCACTATTCCTTGCGTAAAATGCTAATTTCTCCCAAACCAAGAACGGTATCGTGTCCAGGTCGACTCTAGTGCACCCCCAGACCAACCCCCAAGGGTGAAATCATCCGAAAATCGTCGAGAAAAAAAAACGATGATCGACCGAGATTCGAACACGACAAAAGCGACCCGACAGCCTAGTTGGTTTGGGACGGGGGACGGGTGTGCTAACCACTAGGCTGTCGGATCGCACACCTCTTGGCGATACGAATTGGAATCCCTATCTACCGGCCTGGACGAGCTCCGCGCGGCGCAGAAGAGTTTTCCTTTCCGAATAGGATTCCGAATTTCTCCCTAAGCAAGAACGGTATCGTGCTTCTGGCTACTGACATATGTTTCACAGTGCATACAGAGGATTCCCTGTGAATTTCAGCGTGATCTGAGACTTTCGATTTTTGGTCAAATTTCCAAAGGCTATAGCCTTTGCATTTTTAGGGATTTTGGTCCAAAAACATTTTTCCTCCAAATTAACGGGGTTTGTTCAGAGGGGCTCTAGTCGGCTCTAGTGCACTCAGAGACCAACCCCGGAAGGTGAAATCATCCGAAAACCGGCGAAAAAAAATTATTAGGTCGACCGAGATTCGAACACGACAAAAGCGACCCGACAGCCTAGTTGGTTTGGGTCGGGGGACGGGTGTGCTAACCACTAGGCTGGCGGATCGCGCACCTCTTGGCGATGCGAATTGGAATCCCTATCTACCGGCCTGGACGAGCTCCGCGCGGCGCAGAAGAATTTTCTTTTCCCTGTCACTTTTTTAGGGCCCAAAAGATCCAATCGAGGGGGTAAGCTCTTTAACGCATCACACAAACTCGAAGGAAAACAGGTATTCTTCTTCTCTCCCAAGACCGTTGCTGAAAAAAAAAAAGAAAAAAAAACTGAAAAAGCAAAATGTCTGCGGCGCTCGGGTTCGTACCCGAGAAGTTCTGAGCAGGTGCCCGCTGCTCTAACCACTACACTACAGGCTTCTGCTGTCTGCGGCACTGCAAGCACCACATAGCTTCCGAAAATCTCTTGTTACCAGGAGCCGATTTCGAGGAGGTTACCTCCTCGCCTCTTCTGAACTCCGGGTTGAATACGGCTCGTTTCGCACGATTTTCTCTCAAACATGCAGGCGCGGGCTGGCGTCGAATGGGTTGCCTACCCATAAGGCGCCGATTGAACAATTCACTATTCCTTGCGTAAAATGCTAATTTCTCCCAAACCAAGAACGGTATCGTGTCCAGGTCGACTCTAGTGCACCCCCAGACCAACCCCCAAGGGTGAAATCATCCGAAAATCGTCGAAAAAAAAAACGATGATCGACCGAGATTCGAACACGACAAAAGCGACCCGACAGCCTAGTTAGTTTGGGACGGGGGACGGGTATGCTAACCACTAGGCTGTCGGATCGCACACCTCTTGGCGATGCGAATTGGAATCCCTATCTACCGGCCTGGACGAGCTCCGCGCGGCGCAGAAGAGTTTTCCTTTCCGAATAGGATTCCGAATTTCTCCCTAAGCAAGAACGGTATCGTGCTTCTGGCTACTGACATATGTTTCACAGTGCATACAGAGGATTCCCTGTGAATTTCAGCGTGATCTGAGACTTTTGATTTTTGGTCGAATTTCCAACCGGGTTTGCATTTTTAGGGATTTTGGTCCAAAAACATTTTTCCTCCAAATTGACGGGGTTTGCTCAGAGGGGCTCTAGTCGGCTCTAGTGCACCCAGAGACCAACCCCGGAAGGTGAAATCATAAGAAAACCGTCGAAAAAAAATTATTAGGTCGACCGAGATTCGAACGCGACAAAAGCGACCCGACAGCCTAGTTGGTTTGGGACGGGGGACGGGTGTGCTAATCACTAGGCTGTCGGATCGCACACCTCTTGGCGATGCGAATTGGAATCCCTATCTACCGGCCTGGACGAGCTCCGCGCGGCGCAGAAGAGTTTTCCTTTCCGAATAGGATTCCGAATTTCTCCCTAAGCAAGAACGGTATCGTGCTTCTGGCTACTGACATATGTTTCACAGTGCATACAGAGGATTCCCTGTGAATTTCAGCGTGATCTGAGACTTTCGAGTTTTGGTCAAATTTCCAAAGGCAAGCCCTTGCATTTTTAGGGATTTTGGTTCAAAAACGTTTTTCCTCCAAATTGACGGGGTTTGTTCAGAGGGGCTCTAGTCGGCTCTAGTGCACTCAGAGACCAACCCCGGAAGGTGAAATCATCCGAAAACCGGCGAAAAAAAATTATTAGGTCGACCGAGATTCGAACGCGACAAAAGCGACCCGACAGCCTAGTTGGTTTGGGTCGGGGGACGGGTGTGCTAACCACTAGGCTGTCGGATCGCACACCTCTCAGCGATGCGCATTGGAATCCCTATCTACCGGCCTGGACGAGCTCCGCGCGGCGCAGAAGAATTTTCTTTTCCCTGTCACTTTTTTAGGGCCCAAAAGATCCAATCGAGGGGGTAAGCTATTTAACGCATCATTCAACCTCGAAGGAAAACACGTATTCTTCTTCTCTCCCAAGACCGTTGCTTAAAAAAATAAAAAAATAATAAAAAAAAATTTAAAAAAACTGAAAGAGCAAAATGTCTGCGGCGCTCGGGTTCGAACCCGAGAGCTTTTGAGCAGGTGCCCGCTGCTCTAACCACTACACTACAGGCTTCTGCTGTCTGCGGCACTGCAAGCACCACATAGCTTCCGAAAATCTCTTGTAATAGGAGCCGATTTCGAGGAGGTTACCTCCTCGCCTCTTCTGAACTCCGGGTTGAATGCGGCTCGTTTCGCACGATTTTCTCTCAAACATGCAGGCGCGGGCTGGCGTCGAATGGGTTGCCTACCCATAAGGCGCCGATTGAACAATTCACTATTCCTTGCGTAAAATGCTAATTTCTCCCAAACCAAGAACGGTATCGTGTCCAGGTCGACTCTAGTGCACCCCCAGACCAACCCCCAAGGGTGAAATCATCCGAAAATCGTCGAGAAAAAAAAACGATGATCGACCGAGATTCGAACACGACAAAAGCGACCCGACAGCCTAGTTAGTTTGGGACGGGGGACGGGTATGCTAACCACTAGGCTGTCGGATCGCACACCTCTTGGCGATGCGAATTGGAATCCCTATCTACCGGCCTGGACGAGCTCCGCGCGGCGCAGAAGAGTTTTCCTTTCCGAATAGGATTCCGAATTTCTCCCTAAGCAAGAACGGTATCGTGCTTCTGGCTACTGACATATGTTTCACAGTGCATACAGAGGATTCTCTGTGAATTTCAGCGTGATCTGAGACTTTTGATTTTTGGTCAAATTTCCAAACCGGCTATAGCCTTTGCATTTTTAGGGATTTTGGTCCAAAAACATTTTTCCTCCAAATTGACGGGGTTTGCTCAGAGGGGCTCTAGTCGGCTCTAGTGCACCCAGAGACCAACCCCGGAAGGTGAAATCACCCGAAAACCGGCGAAAAAAAATTATTAGGTCGACCGAGATCCGAACACGACAAAAGCGTCCTGGCATTACAGACGGTAACCACTACGCTGTCGGTTCGCATACCGATCAGCGATGCGAATTGGAATCCGTATCTACCGGCCTGGACTGGCCCGGCTGCGCGGCGGAGACGACTTTCGCTCCGACTTCGTTCTTGCCGCTTGCCCGAAAAAAGGGCGCGTAGATGGTGATAGCGATTTGCATGGCGGATGAATGTGCGTCCCGCCAGCCGAGGTGGTTAACGCACCTTCCCTCTGTCCAAAATCATCTCGGCTGGCGAGACGTTTTGCAGGTTCGAATCCAGGGGGAACTTTCGCTCTTTTTATTTTACCTCTACTTGTATAGAGGCATGGAGATTATAAGCTATTTTAAGCATTATACACCTCGACAAAAACAGGGTATTCTTCTGTTCAGCTAACACCGTCGAGAAAATAAATGATAATAATTCTAAAAAATTCTAACGCTAACGCGTTAAACGGCCCCCTAGGTTTTAAAACTTGCCATAGAATGAGAAAGAACTATTCAGAACTATTAGAGAGAATCACATCACGAATTTTAAACGCCAAAACCTAAGTCACAAAAAATGTTGCCCAGCGGTCCAGCTGTCAGCATCACCGCCTGGACGAGCACTAAATGCAGCCACCAACCAAAAATAAGTGGGTGCTAGTTTTACATTTGCCATACACTTTACCATGATATGTGCATTTAGCCACACAAAATAGCGCCCAACGGCATAGCAATCAACAACGCCTCGTTTTTTTTTTTAATTTTACAATTAAAAAGGAAAGGAATGAACATTATTACGTTTTCGCAAAAACTTTTTAGCAGATGATACCGAAGGTAGCATCTGCTTTTACTCTCGATCTCAAAGTAAGGGGATGTAAGGGGAAGGGTCTCGTTCTGTCGTCGTTCGGCCGTTCTGTCGTAGTAGGAGACGTGTCACTGACGTGTCACTGACGTGTCACGGACGTGTCACTGACGTGTCACGGACGTGTCACGGACGTGTCACTGACGTGTCACTGACGTGTCACTGACGTGTCACGGACGTGTCACGGACGTGTCACTGACGTGTCACTGACGTGTCACTGACGTGTCACGGACGTGTCACGGACGTGTCACTGACGTGTCACTGACGTGTCACGGACGTGTCACGGACGTGTCACTGACGTGTCACTGACGTGTCACTGACGTGTCACGGACGTGTCACTGGGTAGGCCGACCCACCAATTACGTGTGTGAAGGTGGTGGCCTACTCAGATAGCGCAAGTGCAGGGGGCACGGAATATTGGAAATTTGAAGCGGGGACTGCCGGCGCTGCTGCTAGCCCCGCCCACGCTGCAAGGGTATTGTTGCATAGCAACCGATATGCATGTTCGAATGGAAATTTCTCGGATCTGGCCTGACAGTTGGAGATCAGACTTAGTGACAAAATTTTCTAATTTTTCGAACTATTTTTCATTATAATTTCATAAGAATCTGTTCGGTAGAATTGGCTGTGCTCTAGAGAATCCATTGTTTTAAAAAAAAAGAAAGAAACTTTCTGGCGAAATGAAGAAGGCCCCCCTACGGGGGGCCTAAAAAAACCTTTTCGTGGTTACAGTTCAAGTCCTCTACAGGACTTGAATCCAGGCTCACAAGAGCATATATCCGAGGCTCTAACCAGTAGACCACAGACTTGTTAGCCAAAGCCCGTGCAATAGGCATCTCTACTTGTTCTGTCAGCACATCGGCAAGCACCACATAGCTTCCAAAGAGGTTCTGGGACCACCCTGTCAGGCCGGGTATACAGTTTGTAGACGAAAAGTAGACAAGTTTTTTGAGACAAGGTTTAGTCTAAAAGTAGACAATTTCTAGACTGTCTGACAATTGTCCAGTAGTCTCACTTCTAGACAAAAGTAGACATGTCTACAATGTGCCTGAAAATAGACTACTCGTCTAGCATGACTGCGACATCCCGTCTCCTCATTATTTCATTTATGTTTGTGGTGGGACTTGAACCCATGTCCTTTGGGTTCGAGAGCGCGCACGCTACCCCTTACCCTACGGATACTTCCATGCAAAGGTTGTGGTGGTACTACGACCTGATTCTAAGCGGTTCCTGCAACTGCTTCATTCTATGGTTTGTCTACTCTTCGTCCAGCATAAGTCTAGGTAGAAATATTCTTGTTTACATTTCCTCTGAGTTCCGTGTGTCTTCTGCGTGTCCCCGAACGTGTCTCCAACTTATCATCTAGTCTAGAGTTTGTCTGCTCTGTGTCTAGGCGGTTGTCTACATGGTGTCTACATTTTGTCTGACAAGTGATTACTTCATTTCTGTCTACTTTTCGTCTGTTCTCTGCCTACATAGTAAAGTAGATATGGGAAGGGAACAGACGAAAAGAAGACAGAAATAAAGTAGTCACTTGTCAGACAAATGTAGATACCACGTAGCCACCATGTAGACACCCGCTATACACATAGCAGACAAACTCAAGACTGGATGACAAGTAGACATCGGTTCTTGTTTGCAGACACACAGTAGACATACGAAGCTGAGAAGTAATATAGACAAGAAGTAGAGTCGGCACTAACAGGCAGTTACGAGACAAATGTAGATATTAAGTAGACACCAGCCTAGACGAAGAGTAGACAACCTTTAGACAGCTGCTGTGAAGTAGACAGTCACGGAGAACAGTAGACAGTTGCGAGACATTGCTATAGACAACCCAAGCAGGATATAGACAAAGACTAGTCAGTACTGTCTACATTTTGTCTACAATACGTCTTAACCCGTCCAGAACTTGTCTACCCGGCCCGACAGGGCAGGAGACGATTTCGTGTGCGTATGAGCCACATGAGTGCATGAGTTAAGAGCAGTATTGTGGATTCACCTTAAATTTCATATTTTCACCTAATAACGCACAGCCCGCACAGCACACGATACGCAACGCAAACGCGGCAACACCACGCCCGAGCCGAGCCGAGCCGAGCCGAGCAGTTCAAGCGGGCCGAGTGCATAGCCGCCTTGCGTTGCGGTGGAGCGACAGCGCCGTGACGGCAGGCAACCCACCCACCTCCTGAGTCGTTTTGGAAGCTCCACTTTAGGAGCGCGCCGCGCGCCCGCTTGCATCCGTGCGTGCGTGTTGGTTTCTGCTTCGGTCTTGGGGCGAATGTGCATAATATCAGTTACATAAAGTGGATACAAAGGACATAGCCAACTTTATAGTGATGTTTCCTCCTCGCTCCTACTGAACTCCTCTGAAAACGGTCGGAAAACTAAACGTGCATAGGCAAGCTAAGCAAAGTCTCCATTGTGAAAAATTCATCTTTGTGAGCACTTGCAGCTGAATGCTCCTGTTTGTAATGTAAGTGAGCTGCATTTAGTGAAGAGAGCCCAAAGCTAGAGCCGAAAGCGGACAATTGGTTCGGTGGTGAGGGTTTCGGGAGCGCACCCTCGGTTCGGCGTCGGCCGCGCCGAGCCATCCTTTAGCTCTTTTAACAAAATTCGACTTAAATTAGGAGTAAAAAAAATCTTGTGTATTCAAAACAGCTTTTTGAGCTGAAATATATGACCTCTACCCTAACTGCACCCCCTCTGAATTGGTCAAACTCGGGAAAGATTAAACACTTTTCATTAATCTAGGGGTCCAACAGACCAGTTTATTTCAAAGAGTTTATTAGATGTACATTTTCTTCTCTGGTTTAATGAACACATTTTAGTTTAACAACCCACAAGGGAAAGGAATGTTATGGATACATAATAGCCAACAAAGATCCAATTGAGCCCCTTAGATTCTACCTTTTCTGTCTTCTTTTGACATATCCATAATATAGTGGAAGATGATTCAAAGCTAATCAATGCCAATACAGCACCAACAATGTTACACTGTACACTTCTATACAACATATTATTTATTACTGAATTTACATTTCATCTCCCACACCAATGAGACATGACGTGAATATCTTACACATTATTAAAATGAATCAACAGAACAGCTCCTCAATGGACAGAATTAATCTAGATAAAATGTCATCATGGAAGAAATCAGCCTAAAAAGCCACTTTCAATCCAAAACAAAAATTTCAAATATGATATATATTTCTGGTTTATATCAATAAAACTCTACACAAAAGAACATTTTCTAAATATGAACTTCATTGTTGTACGAATTAATAAAGTCTTTCTTAAATCAACAAAATCTCAATCCTAAAAGTATATATTGGATGACGTATAGAAGTTATTGAATCTAAACTTCTTGGACAGAAACTAAAGCAAAAATATCTTTCTCACATTTTTTTTTCCAAAAATTGGGATCTGTCTTATGTAGCTCAATATACATGTTTATATATTTGCAAGATATGACAGCAAAATGGTAAGTACATACAAAGCAACTACGTGATAAAAACAGTGCTGAACCAAGTCAACAACCTGGTGGGAGAAATGGCACTCATTTCCAGCAGGAGATTGACTCATGGCAAGCAAAGAATACTACAACAAAATGAAAAAAGGGTGACGTAGAAAATTCAAAAACCAATAATTAATTAATGAACCCTCTAAAAAATTTCCAAGAGCACTCCTCATGGCAAGCCATATATCTTGATAATACTGTGATGTAAAGGATACCTGAATCTTTATGAAAGTTTCTCCCAAGTTGTAAGTACAATTTTATAAGATCATGCCTGCCATACAAATGGATAATCTGAGGATACATGAGCTCCATTTCAAATTTAAATTGTGCCTTTTCATATTTCTTGTTGTGGATACAAAAATTCCATGTGTTTGCCCCTACAAAAGAAGACTATACGCAACAGAATTGGAATGCTAGTATATTGATTTTTAATATCACGACATGTGTCCTGCATTCCACAGACTTCTTGATTTCCAGTCACAACCAAATAATTTTTAAGATGACAACTAAATAAATGCAACTTGGTAAAAGCAAGATAAAATGTCCGCTAAAGGAAAATGCATACAAAAATTTAAAAGAAAAAGAAAAGAAAAACTAAAAACAGGTACAGCACAAAGGTGTGATGAGACTGGGTACAAGAAGTAATAAGTCTGTAGAATGCACATCATTGCCAAAGTAAATCTTAGACACCTAGAACACTGGGGCATAGCACATTGATACTAAGAAGCTTCTAGATGAAGGGCTGGAACAGTTGGACACAAAAATAAACATTTCAATATGATATCACTTGATCATTAGGCGAGCCATGCAACATGAGGATGATCTAATCTTCCAGATTTCTGAAAGCTTGCTGAAGGTCTTCATGCAGCTGCTCAAAGTCAGCCTTGATCTTTGCTTCTCCATCCTTATGAGGATCCTGCACGCCACACACACAGCATTACATTCATATGATATTTCCCAGGTGAGAACAGCAATACAATAGTATTCAGAAGTTAGACATTACCTTGAATTTCATTGAGGAAAGCTGATACATTATCTGGCCCATAGAGTCTCGGATGACATTCCATGTGATTTTGTTTTCACTTTGGGCTGTAGACTCAACGGCATGGCGTGCCATGTCATAAAAAGCTATCATGTTTTTCAGCATACCAGATGTTTTGTAAAACGGACAGAACCTGTCATATGCTGAGTAGCTATTTAAAAGTATACATATAGATTATAAAATAAAAAAGAAAGCAGCATGAGGATGAAAGTTTGATTAGAAAGAAAAACATATATAAAAAGAAAAGCCTTTTTTTGAATTAGAGAGATTTTCACCTGTTCTGTTGAAGGAAATCGTCCTTAAGCAGCTTGGCAACTTCAAGAGTGATTTTGTCTGCCTCAGCCAAAGAGGCTTTTCCAACGAGCTGCACAATTTCTGACAGATCTTCCTCCTCTTGTAAAATTTCCCTAACTTTGGTACGTAGTGGTACAAATTCAGGGAAGTTTTTGTCGTAAAAGTCGTCTAATGCCCGCATGTACTTGCTGTAAAACAATCAAATCATCCCATAACTAAATATTTAACATTTCCTAAATATATTCAGTGAAGGGAATAACTATTATCCCCAATGATTCAAGGCGGGAGTGTGACCATATAGAAGGCATGCAACACTCAATGTATTCAGCACAAAGAGAGATTTAAATGGCTTATTACCTGTAGGAGATCAACCAATTGATTGAGGGGAAGTGCTTACGCTGAGCCAATTTTTTGTCAAGACCCCAGAACACTTGAACAATACCCAAAGTGGCTGATGTGACAGGATCAGAAAAGTCACCACCAGGTGGCGATACAGCACCTACAATACTGACAGATCCCTCCCTGTCTGGATTACCCAAACATTTGACCCGGCCTGCACGCTCATAAAATGAGGCAAGACGAGCTCCAAGATATGCTGGGTAGCCACTGAAAAGTCAAGCCATTGGGAGATTAGACATAGTTAGGAAAATTAGGCCATTCTTTCAGAGGAATTGTGCAAACCTGTCAGCAGGCATTTCAGCCAAACGACCAGAAATTTCTCGGAGAGCCTCAGCCCAACGAGAAGTAGAATCAGCCATCATAGAAACATTGTATCCCATGTCACGGAAATATTCAGAAAGTGTAATACCTGTTCAAACATTACGATAAAAAAGCTGCGGTACAATGGAACACTATGCCAGAGGTTCAATTTGTACCTGTGTAAATGGATGCTTCACGAGCAGCTACAGGCATGTTAGATGTATTGGCAACAAGTGCAGTACGCTTCATGATGGACTCAGTCTGACCATCGATTTCGACTGACAATTCAGGGAAGTCACGCAGTACCTACAAAAAATAACACATTATGTAGTATATCAAAATAAAATGTGAGGAGATGAGAGTGTAGCATAGCTGATGACACTTACTTCTGACATCTCATTACCACGTTCTCCGCAACCCACATAAATGATGACATCAGAGTTTGAATACTTTGAGAGAGCCTGGGAGATAACAGTTTTGCCACAACCAAAAGCACCAGGAATAGCTGTTGTTCCTCCCTGCACACATCTGTATGAAAAAAAGAAAACATAAGTTTCCGCTTTAAAAAAATTAACGAAAATTTCAAGTAAATGAGACACTTACGGAAAAAGTGAATCCAGAACCCTCTGTCCAGTGAGGAGGGGGTAGTTAGCTGGAAGTTTCTCTGTGACTGGACGAGGTTGACGGACAGGCCATACTTGTAACATGGTAAACTTCGATTTTTCTCCATCAAACTCTGTTTCCAAGATAACATCCTAAAGAGGAAATAATGAATAAGTAGGACCATAAACAATTCGAAATGAATGAACACAAAAACCAGTACTTACATCAACAGTATAGTTTCCAGGTTCAGCAATGTAAGTCACAGTACCCTTAGCCTTTGGAGGAAGAAGTATTTTGTGCTTTACCAGAGTATTTTCATTAACAACACCATACAAATCACCCCCAGTCATATGACTACCAATCTGTAAGAGGGATAAGATAAAAAGAAATTTTAAAAAAGCTAGCAGTGAAAATAAGAAGGAAATATTCAGCAGGATCAATCTCAAGTACCTTAATTGATAGAGGATTGAATTCCCATGAGGAAGCTCGACTCAGAGCTGGCACATTAACACCTTTCGGGATGTAAATGCTTCCAGCTAGCTCACTGATATCCTTAAGAGGACGCTGGATACCATCAAAGATACTGCCAAGAATGCCTGGTCCCAACTCCACAGAGAGGGGCTTGCCAGTGCGCAATACAGGATCACCAACAGTCACACCTGATGTTTCTTCATAGACCTACAATTAAAACCCCCCCCAAAAAATGGTTTCTCAACTATACCAAATCGAAAGGGAATTATAAAACAGATTGATGAGTTATATGTGTTACTTGTATGGTTGCCATGTCACCCTCCAAACGAATAATTTCACCGACAAGTTCATGGTAACCCACACGGACCAACTCGTACATAGCTGAGCCAGACATCCGCTCGGCAGTAACAACTACACAAAAATAAAGTGCAATGTAAGGTACAATCTAAAAAATTAGAGGCAATTACTACATTTTCTTTTTCAATTTCCAGAAAACAACAAACTTACCAGGACCAGAAACGGCATATACATAGCCGAACCTGGACTCCTTGTCCTCATCACGGATTTTGGGGAGCATTTTGAAGGTTTGGAGGGCTGAAACTATTTAAAAGAGGTAATTAATGGCTAAAATAGTGATATCTTTCTTCCAAGTAAACTTCTGACATTACATACAGTGACAGATCTATAATCATGTGACATGCAGTCACCAGATAAAGTACATGGTATTGTGAAAAGCTGTCTGCTAACACAATATAGGTCATTAAAATGGTAAGAAAACCACTAATAGTCACCAAAAAAGTGAACTAAAGAGTAGTAGTTTATTCTACATAAAGGTAAAATAAGGTTTAGAATACGCAGGGAATAAAAGAAATCCAAAGTAAAGGAATCAAACAAATTATCGACTCGTCTAGCCTCTCTGTTCCGAATGGGCAAAGAGATAAATGTATAGCAGGAACCACTGAGTGCCAAATCCCGATTAGAGAACAATAACGCGTAGTAACACTACAATAGAAAAGAATAACTCACTAAAAAAGACGAACTGGTATTTAGGAAAGAGTGACTGATACCTTACCCAAAGGAAAATAGAATCCTCCCTGTCGCGGCCGACACCAGTTACAATCACAAGACTGTCAGCTGACGCAGGGACCACCACCAAGGTATGGTACCCATCTAATACTTTAGTGATGACGGTTGAATGCTTAAAATCACCACATAATGGACTTTTAAAATATGTATCTGTAAAAAAAATAAACGACTTTAGGACGTTTTTTAATGAAAAAGAACAGAATCAAATTGAATAAGAAGTACATTTGATTTGAACACGCAGCAGTGAGCGCGGTCCATTTGGTGTCTCAATCATGGGACCTACTTCTATCTCTCTTTAACTCACAGGTCTTGCGGCACAAGAATGAGATAGAAGATCTCTCTTTCGAGCTTGAGCCACGTACTTGATCAGATGCTTCGAATCCCACGGGACCAAATTACGTCGTAAGCCAGTGAAAAAGCGTCGCAATATTTTTTCAAGACTGAAATTATCACTTCTTTGATGGCTTTTGCTTTTCTCCGATTGAAGAGGAATGACCACAGAGACCAGGATTTGTGGTAGGAGGGGAGAGGGGGAGAGGTTGGGTTGGGGTAAGGGGAAGCACTGTCACCAACTGTCAAGCTCCCCAACCTCGCGCTCGAGACTATCAAGTTAGCGCAATACTGACATCAGCTCGACAGCAGGTGGAGCACCATCGACAAGGGAAGGGAGGATTGTTGTCATTTTTTAGATTTCTTTTTTAATGTGAATATTAGCTTAACATTGCAAGGAGGTTAATATTTTTTTGGTTTTGTGACAAAGCTAGTTTAATCTCTGAAGTTTGCAGACCAATCGATTGCCTTCTGATGACTGACTGCGCTGCGCAGTCCGTACCTTAACTTGATACAGTTCCTGAGGTGCTAATGTTTGTTGACTAAAAAACTTTACGTTAGTCGCTAGTTTCGTAGTTTTGAGATTTGTTTCCAATAGTCTAGACAGGGTCATACAGAAATATGTTGGATTTCATCAAGAAGAAACTCGCTTGGCTCGTTTTGCAGTATGAGCTCATTACTTGCTTAAATATGTTTGAGCCTTGGGAACAAATGTGCCTCAGTATCCTTTTTAGCCCACTGATTTTTGGCAAAACTATCAGAGGGTCAGAAACTCTGAACTCTAATTGCTTAGTTTATTTTGACTTCTTTGTTTATTATGTTTTTTTTATTAATTATTATTTTTAATTTTGTTTGCATTAAGTTTAGAGTGGTACTCTTATCTTACCGATTTTTCAATTGCCTTCCCTTTTCTTCAGAGACCCGTTTGTTTTTCATTTAGTTTTGTGTGGGTTACTCATTAACCATTTTGGGTATTTGTTGAGTTTGAAGATGTTGTGGTTTTCCTTAATACATTTGCAGATGCAACTGTCCTGCTTGTCGTCTCGCTGGTATCTTATTCTTCGTATGTCTACTTACCTCACTATGTTATGTCGCTCATTAACAGTGCATGGACTGTAGTGTCAAGTGGCCAGGAACGCATTGAATATAGATACGAGTCTGGATAATTATTGATTTCTCTCTACATAGGTTGTTTTTCACTGGACTGCACTTTTCTCGCTTTCATGTTTTGATATTTTCAATAAAACAAGTGTATTATTTTGCACTCAAACATTTATTGTGTTTGCATGTTCTTTAATGTTTTGTCAGCCATATTAATTTCAATATCAAAGCACTATCATGTGTCATAATTCTAATGTCTTGTTTGGTATCCCTATTCTGTAAGGGTTAATTTGACTATAGAAGAGCTGCTTGCTTTGCTACAGCATTATTGAGTCTAAACCTCTTAGGAAACGATCTCATCTTTTTTTGCTTTACTTTATTTACGTCAAATTTTTATTTTTCAGCTCGCAGCTTTTCCCCTTTTTTTCCCCTCTCCTTCAAAAATACAAAGTAATTGCTCCTGTGAACATGTAAAGCATTCTCTCAACATAAAAGTCAAATCTCTAGAATGTTTCCATAAATATTTGTATGTGTTTACCATAAAAGTGTATTTTCTCATATCAGATGAAGTAGTTAGTAAAGGCTGTGTTAATGCACTGTACATCAGGGCTGTGGAATTGTTTCGTGATTGATATTTTATTATTATTGTTTGTTAAAAATATCTAGCTATTGCAAAAATGTTCTTCAGACACCATTTGTGTTCTTTCAAACCTATAACATATTTTTGCAACTTCCCACATAGGTGATGTCTTCAAATTTATGAATGGTATTTCCTCAACATTTGACCCATTTCATGACGTCTGACTGGTCTAAATCTTCTGTTACTGTATCTTATTTCATTGGTTGTGTGTCTTCCTTCTAAATAAATAAAACATTTTGCTGGGGAAAAAAATATAAGTTTGCTTGCCTTCTAGTATTTTACATACATTCTGTGTTAGTTATTTCCAAAAGCACCGAGTTTGTCAATCATAAGATTTTATAAAGCTTCAATTTGCATGATAAAATGCATCACATCAATCTAAAATTATCTGGTTTCTGAGGCTCACTGTTTTTCCTTTAAAAAGGTGAGAATACTTGTTTATGTTGATTTAAGTTATTACAAGTAACTTGATATTCTTCACTGCCTCTATAAATTGTTGTAAATTAGATGTACAGTGCAAATTGACAAAATAATTGAATTGTTGAAGGGAGCCATAATATATATACCTAACATTCCCCTAGTCTGAATCTTACGGAGTTCAACAGTCATTAATTCCACATATTTTTCTCAATTGTATTCGTTTTAATAATTCACATTATTTTCACACATGTACTTCCTCACATAAAATATTCAAAAATACAATATTTACATGGTTTGAAGTTTTTACATTGACAGTATGTCCATTGACCAGCAAATGCTAGTGTCTCATCATTAAAACTCATGTACATAAAATATATACACTTCCTTGCCAAATTCTGCGGGATTTGAAGAAACATAAAACAATCTATTAACTATAAGCTAGACAACAAGTGATGTCATCTCATGCATTCTTTAATTATTGTTTTTTGGGGGGGAAAAGGGCGGGGGGGTAAAATTGTTTTGAAATTGAAAATATTATCATGGAGGCTAAACAGATTCTTTTTTCTAGAAAGGCTGAGCTGTAGCATTCATACTAGGACTAATCAAGATATTGTTGTGATGCTGGTATCGCGACGGTCCCCCCCCCCTCCCCCGCGCCGAGCGGAGCGGCGCCGGCAACCGAGCCCGGCCGGGGTCGGCCATTGTCGGTAGCCAATAAAGGGCCACACCCGGGCGCGCAGGGCCAGAGCTCCGCGGACCGCGCACTGAGCACCAATCAGTCCTGCCTTGCCCTGTAAATAAACCCTCATATTTCTGACCTTTTCCCTTGACCTCTGGCTCACCCCCTCTATTCCTCATCCACCGATCCAGAGACACAACAATATTTTAATTAATTATCCAATTCAAAGTTTGTCAGTATTTTTTCTGCAGGAATCACAACACTATCTCAAGAAAGAAATTTATATGTACAACAAATCATATTTAAAATAAATACAAAAGTTTACCTGTACATTTGACAATTTCTATAATCAATAGGACTTTATTTATATATTTATATCATAAATTGCAATTTAATTATATAAGATAATATCACACACTTGTTATTGGTACAGAGAATCACAATTATGCCAACAGAGCTTTTAAAGCCTTGTTACTGTAGGCCAGTCTGTGTCGCACGAGATCAAAGAATTGCTCAGAAAATCTGAGTCTAAGATGACCAACTACCGCAACTATCACATTTAAAAATCCAAATTAAAACTTTTCCTTTTCTTCCTTCCTTTAGAAAAATTAAAATATTTTCACTTTGGCTGGCAACATTTGAACGCCAAGAACAAAACTACAGAACATTACCTACATCACGGGCAATGTCAGTGGCACTTGCATCAAACTTTCAAACAGTATGGCAATATTAATTTACTTAACACTCATAACACATAATTCAGAGCCACTCGGGTGTCTAAACCACTACTGTCAACACTGGGTCAAACGTTCTTTGGGTTTGGGTTGAAGGGGAAGATGTTTGTGTTGTTGATGTACTCAGGCTCATTGCCTGCTTACTAAAATCCTTCTGCATGAAGGCTGCAGCATTTGTATTGTTGCGCAAATCTGGTGACTGTGACTTGTTGTATGACAGACATACTTGCAGCTTATTTGATGGAGAGGCACTTCCACTGTTACAAGGCTGCAGTTGCCTTTTATGTTCTTTATCAGTTAACATCTCCAACATTTCGGCACTGGTAGTGTCAGCTCCACACAAACTACTGATTGAAGCTGACAATGGTCGCACTACACTTATCCTTGAATTCTGCAAATCACTGACACTGGCTGCAGTAATTTTTAAATTGCCTTGACAGGACATTCGGAGGTTGGCTAAACTACCGCCAATTGCAAGGGCCTCTTCTTTTATGGGATTTGCATACCGTCTCAAGTTCTCTTCATTCTGAAGATTATTAGACTTTTCATCTTCATGGTGGTTGCGAGAGTGGCAAGGATCACCACCACCAAGGTTTCCTAATGCTCCAAGGGAACTAAGGGATGAGGCATTCAGCTGCTTTTGACGGCAGTACTGGAGTGTCCCCCAGCCACAGAGGGAGAAAACAATAATGGCAATAATAGAAAACAGAAGAATCTTGTAAACTGCACCTGAAACAGAATACATGCAAAATAAGATCACTGAATTTAAGAGACAGCAGAGCACAAAGAGAAGACTTACTTGACTTTTCCTCTGCAACCAAAGCCGTCTCCACTTTGACCTCCAAGACAGCAATCAGTGCGGAGAGGTTTGTGTGTTTCCTGCCTATGAGCTCACCGAGTACTCGAATGCCCTCCGTGATGGCGCGGTTGTCATCGCTGTGCGGAGGGTCCTGCATGGACTGCAACATCCAAAGTAAAATTTCTAGTGAGCACAGGAGCTGGGCGAGGGGTACCTCACTCTTTGAATGGGTGTACAATGATTGGAGGGTTGTGTCGTGATTGGAAGGAAAATCTGACCAAACTTTGAAGAAATCTATACATTTTTGGCACCAACTTGATATTTTTCTATTTTAAGGTGCTTAAAATAAATTTTCATCAATAAATTATGTGACTGCACTCTTAGGTCCTTACGAAGAGCACTCTTCATGTTACGAAGAATTGGGTTCGTAAGGTACAAAGGATCTGGAAACACCATATTACAAACCCTTTTTCTTCATATTACGAACAGCCTTTATTTGTTCTATGAAACACCCCCTCTTCATAATACAAACGGAGCTCTTCGTATTACAAAGAATTTATTTGTATTATAATGGTCTAAAATCCTTAGTACGTTACGAAGAATAGTTCTTCGTAAGAAACTTACAGTGTGGATAGTGATTGGAAAATGATTGGAACGCAGGGTGTACACTGATCGGAGAAGGTGAGGTACCCCTCGGAGCTGGGTCATTGGGTGGTCTTGCTGGCACGGGCACGGGAGAGCAGCCGAGCTGACTTACCACCGTCACCTCGATGGTGTCGTTGGAGCCGGAGCGCAGCTCGCACAGCAGCACGAGCGCGTCCTGGCGGTGCGGCCCGTTCTCCGCGGCGTACGTGTGGGCGAGCAGCCGCCGCAGCTGGCGGCAGAGGCCCTCCACGCTGACGGCGGGGCCGGCGGCGAGGCGGCCGTGGTCCAGCAGCAGGGTGAGCCGCGAGCAGCCCACGCCCAGCACGGCCTGGTTGGGCCAGCAGTCTGGCGGCGCGGGCAGCCGCGGCGGCCCCACGCGCTTGCCCGCCTCGATGGCGCGACAGTCACCCCAGGGGGCGCACGGCCCCGGCCCCGGCCCCAGGCACACCTCGCGCGGCGCGGGCACGCACACCTCGTTCAGGGCGCACGCCACGGTGGGCGGCAGCTGCAGCTGCGCCTGCAGGTGCGGCGGCGGCGCCAGGCAGTTGTCCAGGCCGCACCAGATGCGCGTGCAGCGCACCTGCGAGTCGTTGCACTCGCACACGTTGCAGCCGTCGGGCCACGACGAGTTGTGCGCCTGGTACTGGCCCTTCCACAGGCAGACGCCGCTGCCGAATGCCAACTCCTCAACTGCAGGGAAGAACGTCATAGATTCGTCAGGCTCATGCGAGGAAAGTCAACTTGTGTCAAGGTCGCCGCGGCGCACACTCACCCAACTCGCAGCGCAGCCCCTTGCGGCCGGGAGGGCAGAGGCAGCGGAACTGGCCGTAGCCGTCCTCGCAGGTGGCGCCGTGCGCGCACGGGCTGGAGGCGCACTCGTTGATGTTGATGCGGCAGTCGGGGCCGGTGAAGCCGCGCGCGCACTCGCAGCGGAACCAGTTGACGCCGTCGACGCAGCGGCCGCCGTTGAGGCAGGGCGGGGGGCTGCAGTCGTCCACGTCCCTCTGGCAGCGCTCGCCCTCGAAGCCCTCGCGGCACACGCAGGTGAAGCCCTCGCCCTCCCCGGTGTTGAGGCAGGTGCCGCCGTTGAAGCAGGGCTTGGAGTCGCACGCGCGGTGCTTCGGGAGCTGGCAGACGGTGCCCTCCCAGTCGGGCGGGCACTGGCACGCGAACGTGTGGCCCAGGTCCCGGCAGTCGCCACCGTTGCGGCAGGTGCCCCGGTCGCAGTGCGAGTTCCTCAGCGAGCACGTCTTCCCCTTCCAGCCGTCGCGACACGAACAGTAAAAGTCGGCCACCCGGTCCGAGCACGTGCCGTTGTTACGGCAGGGGTTGGGTTCGCAGTCATTCCGATCTGAGGGGGGAGAGAGAAGCAGGGGAGGCTAGAATCTAGTTTGTGAGGAAACACTCCAGCATCACGCCATTTGCAGTCAAGCGGCCGGTCGTTTACTGTTCATACAAGAAAGGTTTTTAATTCATTTTTTTTAAAGGCAGATTTTTGGTTCATGCCGCGACAAGGTACGGGCATTGAGGGCGACAAACGAACACGGGTATGATTGCGGGGAAGACAAAGCCAGACGGCGACGGCGGCCGGGGTAACGCCTGCTACTGTCCGGGTAGGCACCCACGCTCGTCCCAAGTGTACTGCGGGACAGCCTATCACACAGGGCCGCAGGGGCTAAGTCGGGCCAGGCCACGCCAGAATAGACGCTCAACTACTTACTAATGGCACAGGTGTCGCCTTCCCAGCCCTCCTTGCAGATGCACTGGAAGGAATTGACTCGATCCACGCAGGTACCGCCGTTCAGACAGGGGTTCAGCTTACAGTCGTTGATATCTGAAGCCGGGGAAAAGCACATGGTGTTACATCCGGAGGCCGTGCACTTGGCGCGCCGTGGCGGTTGGTGCAGTTGCGCGTACTCACTCTCGTGGCAGTGGCGGCCGGTGTACCCCGGCGCGCACACGCACTTGTAGCTGCCGGCCGGCGTGGAGATGCAGCGGCCGTGCTCCCCGCACACCGCGCCGCCCCCGCCGCAGCTGTCCGACACGAGCGCGGCTGCAGGCAGAGAGAGGCAGAAGCGCCGCGACGTGAGCATCGCATCGCGCGAGCCAGGCGAGAGAAGCTGCGTCCAGATACGTGGGTGTCTTGGGTGTCTGGCCCTATGCTATTCGCAGGGCTCAGACACCCAAGACACCCACGTATCTGGACGCAGCTCCCTGCGCCTGCACCCGAGGAGGTGGATCTCGTCGCTAGCGCGGTGTATTCCCAGAGTGCGAGCCGAGCAGCAGCTCCGGTCAGTGAAGCTGAGAAGAGCTACCCACCGAGGGGTCATTAACTTTGGGATTTCGTGTACACCGAATTCTTGAATGCGGTTGAATATTGATGAATATCGGTGAAATATTCGTAAATTCAAGTTGAGTTTGTTCAAATTTGGGCAATATATTTTCAAGTAAAGCTAAAATATTGTGAGATTTGTGTGAAATACAGCTGAAAATAGGGTACTCCGGGGCTCGGCCAGCCCGGAAGTAGAAGAACAAAAATCTTCAGGCACGGGGGGAGCGGGGCTGGGAGGGGTGTGTCCCCACCCGTCCCCTCTCCTCTCCGTGCCCGAAGATTTTTGTTCTTCTACTTCCGGGCTGGCCGAGCCCCGGAGTACGCTATATGGGTGAATATTGAACTGATTACCGCAAGCCTGTACACTGAATATGCCAAGTTGTTGACCCCTCGCTACCCACCCATCAGAGTTTTCATTCGGGCGGGTAGTAGGATCCGGACGCCTCCGAAAATGACAGGTGTGAGCAACATGGAGCTATGGCCCGGCTCGGGCATCTCACTCCCACTTGTCGTTTGAGGACGCGTCCGGGTCTTTTTACCCGCCCGACTGAAAACGCTGCCACCCATGCCCCATGCCCATGCTGCAGGAACACACCATGCGCACAACCAAGAGGAGGCGGCGCAAGACCGGCAAAATAAACGCTGTCTGCATGCACCACATGATTTACCAAGGAGCGTGCAAAGCCTACATAAACTGGACGCAACAGGCAGCAACAAGAATAAAAGCAGACCATGCATATTATTATTTACTCCGCGACTGGAGGCTGGAGGCCTCCCGCCACCGTTCAACACATCCTTCAACTGCACGCGTAAAGACGGTTTCTTCGCGGGCTCCCGAAACGCGCGCGTCACTCGTCCCTATTCATCCTCTGTGGACCGGAGCGGGGAGGTCCGCTGTACGCTAGACGCTTACGGTGAGTTAGCGCCCCCCGTCCCCCGCCCCCCGCGTGCCCGTTTGGATTGGGCTGGGACGGGATGGGCAGGAGGCCCACGATGGTCTCATTTGCTGGTCCACGGGGGGCACCCGCACCGGCAACAGCACCACATGCACTCGTAGCCCCGCCACGCCCCGCCGCGCCCCCAGCTGTGCCCGCCGGCCCCCCGGTCCCAGCTCCGGCCCCAGCCAGCACCAGCCATCAGCATCAAGGGGTAGCAACGAGTTTTGTTTTTCAAATGTTGACGCGCTCCGAGATCCAACGCGTTCCTATTACTGCATAGCTCAATCACCAATCACCTCACATAATTATTACAAACAAAACAAAAAACCCGTGAACCCGACAGAGTTTAGAATCGTTCCCATAGGTGCTGAAAAGGAGGAATCACTGCAGAAAGGCCAGTGGGGAAACACAGGAGCCCCTTTTAATGAGCGGCGCTTCATTGCCGCAAGTTTCAAACCACTCAGTTTTGAGGGATGCGAAACCCAGGACCAAGGACTGGGCCTGGCCGGCAGTGCGGCCGCGACGCCTGGCAGTTTGTCTCTGCCAAACCTGCTCGGCTCGGCTCGGCTCGGCTGGGCTCCAGACTGCACGGTCCCTCCCTCCCTCCCTCCCCACACAGCACTTTTATGCGCCGTAAAGGCCGCTCTGCTATGCGCCTTCCCCGCCCCATCCAACTAAGTTGCATCCGGACCAATCCAGACGGCCACCAAGACCTGCATGTTCCAGGGCGGCTCAATGAAACAATTCCTGACGGCCCTTTTTAATTCGCGCGGGAAGGTTTACGAGACGTTTATCAGAACATGCGGTCGACCCACACCACAAGAGCAGGCTGTCCTTCCACAAAATTCCCCTAAGCGTGACTGCATAGAGCAAAAACTTAAGCCAATAAGCACCACTTTCCCACAAAGCACAGTGCGGTTCCCCCGCGGCGGCAGCAGGCCGTACCGTGGTCGCAGTTCTTGCCGTGCCAGTGCTCGGGGCAGTGGCAGTGGTAGCCGGTGTGCGTGGACGAGCACGCCGCGCCGTTGCGGCACGGGTTGGGCGCGCAGTGGTCGTGCTCCAGCTCGCACAGCGTGCCCGCCAGCCCCACGGGGCAGATGCAGCGGAAGCCGTTCACCAGGTCCACGCACTCGCCGCCGCGCAGGCACGGCGTCGACTCGCAGTCGTTGACGTCGGTGGCGCAGTCGCGGCCCGTGTAGCCCGCGCGGCAGGCGCAGTGGTAGTCGTTGACCAGGTCGATGCAGGTGGCGCCGTGCTGGCACTGCCCCACGCAGTCGTCGATGTTCTGGTCGCAGTTGGCGCCCTCCCAGCCGGGCTGGCAGTCGCACTGGTACGAGCCGACCAGGTTGGTGCAGGCCACGCCGTTGACGCACGGGCTGAGCAGGCACTCGTCTGCGTCTACTCGGCATGCAGGCAACAAACGACAAAACACTCAAACACACACTCGAGGCCATGCGTGACTAGTGACTCGGAGGCTGAGGGGATGTCGTCCCCCGCGCCGCTCTCTCACTCCCCCCGATGGTCCTAGAGGTACTCACCGTCCTGGCAGTAGTCACCCTCCCAGGCGGGCGGGCAGTCGCAGCGGAAGCCCGCCACCAGGTCCACGCACGTGCCGCCGTTGAGGCACGGCGACGAGGCGCACTCGTCCACGTCTGAAACAGCGAGCACCGCGAGTGTGGTCAACCCGTCGCCGACCCGGAGCACGGAGGGGCGCGCGCCCGAGCCCGAGGGGCGATGGCGGCTCGTAGTAAAGGCGTTACACGACATTCCGCTCCGAGAGGGGCGGGCGGGGCGGGGCGGGGCGTGGTGCTGCGCTGCGCCCTAGTAAGTATACCTGCCGGATCTCGCCTAGCCCTGCGCCCGCTCCCGCCTGCCAGCCCGGCCGAGCCGAGCCGAGCCGGACTACACTTCACCCGTTGTGTTCCGTTCAGCTCGCCGAGGACGAGAGAATTATAGTGTTCATTACGGCCGGGCTGGGCAGGGCCGGCAGGGCCGGCAGGGCTGAGCCGAGATGCGCTGCCGCAGAGGCCGGTCAGCCTCCCTGGTCCAGTCCGGTCCGGAGGCCGCCCTGCCCTGCGGCTCCCCTGCGGCTCCCCTGCGGCTCCCCTGCGGCTCCCCTACCGCGCTTGGGTTGCGATCGGGTCTGCTACAGAGAAGGTTCTGGTTTGCCTGAGTATGGGGTGAGGGGGTGATTCGGAAAGACTGGCGCGGGTGGTGGGCACATTGAGTCATTCTGCGCTGGCCCTCGGCACGACACGGACCCAACGGAGTGGACAGGAAAGAGGAGATAGGAGAGAGTAGGGAGAGAAGAGGAAGGAGAGAGGAGAGAGAAGAGGGGAGGGAAGGGGAGGAGAGGAAAGGAGAGGTGAGAGGAGAGAAGAGAAGAGAGGAGGAGAGAGGAGAGAAGAGGAGGGGCGCGCGAGGCGATTCGGGCGCGCTTCGAGAAGCTGGCCGCTGGCCCGGCCCGGCCCCGGCGGGCCACTCCTCTCCTCTGCTCCTGCTGCCGCCCCTGCCGGCCCCTGCCCAGTACAGCATCCCTCCTTGTCTCAGCGGGCGGGCCGCGGCGCGGGTGCGAGCGAGAGGGCGATGCATCGACGCCACGACGCGCACGCCGCCGCCGTGGGAGTACAAAGCGCAATTAATGAGGTGGGGTGGATCTCGGGGAGATTAAAGCAGACCGAGAGCAAGGTTCCTCAACTCGTTAATTCCGGAGATGGAGGGCAGCACGGGAGCCCCGTGCAGGTCGGGGCGCGGAGGGGGAGGCGGAGGGGCTCCGCGGGGGGGTCGCACTGGCACTGGAGCTGTGCATGCCATCCATCGGCGCGATGATGGAGGCCCAGGTTATACCTCCCTCCCACTGCACAACACAACGCGAAAGTTAGTCGAAACTAAACGATCACCCGATAATAAGAGGGAGGGGAGCGGAGCGAGCAGTGATAATGAGAACCGAGCCGAGGTGAGGGTCAGCTCAGTCAGCTCCGGGCCGGGCCGGGCCGGGACGGCGAGCCGTGCGGGGCGTGGCCGGCGCGGGGAGGGCTGATCCCGGCGAGGATCACATCGCCTGCACAATTAATTCGATCGGAACCAGAGGCCTGCTATTAGTCTGCCCGGGCTCGCCCCGCCAGCCCGCGCCGCGCTCCCACACTGTGAACAAAACTTTACCTCGATACCACCGATACACGACGACGGGGACGGGGCCACGCGAATCGCCCGATTAATTTTCGGCAACAAGGCAGCTGTGCGGGGAGGGGCGGACCGGGGTCACGAGGGGTCCGAGCTGCATTTCATTATGATCGCAGCCGCACGCAATGCTCTCCGAGCGAAAATATACGTAAATGTACGATAATAATCGATCCTGTCCCGAGCGCCTCTATCCGCTCCGCTTTCTTTTATTTTTTTGGTTCACGGCGGCGTTTCACCTCTCCGCAATCTGGAGGAAGTGTTAAGGGCGGATAAAGAGATCAAGTCGCCCTTGCGAGCGCCGCCCGGCGCAGCGCGACGCGCCCCGGCCTATAATGGACCGCTGCAGCATGCATGTTTATGTGTGGGCCGGACGCTCTTTCTCTCTTCTTCTTTCTCTTCTTATTTCTCACCATCTTCTTTATAGACAGAGAAACCAGCGGCAGCAGCAGCAGCCTGCCCACCGGAGAATTAAATGGATCGACGTGATACAACTCTTCCCCCTCCCCCTCCCCACCTCCATCCATGCCGGGCCTCACACACTTCCCTAATAAAATGGTATGAGGCGTGCGAAAGTCACAGGACAGCGGTGCGGGTGGGATGCAAAGTCACACTAAACTACAGGTGCAGTCATAAAGGAAATAAAAACAGAAGGCATATCCGCCCAAGGCACACGGCGTGCAGTTTACAACTACAACAACACACACACACGCACACATCAACCAGCTGACTACCACGCACACTCGGCACACGAGCGTTACCTGGCCTAACGAGAGCGCTGGCTACAATCTTGGTGTAACGGCGGACTCCTGGAATAAGCAAAGGTCTCTCTGAGTGAAAACATAGCTCCCCACTCCTGCGTTGAAATCTCTCGTCCGCCATTGACGAGGCCGCCAACGGCAGGGCAGCACTATAGCAACACGAATTTCACTCTGACGATGCGTCAGTTCCTTTGCAGCGTGAGACCCCCCCGGGCAGTAAGGGCAGCCCCCGGTTTGGGGGATTGCGGTATATGTTGCGAGTAGAGAGCGCGGGTCGCTGGCCGAGCACTGGCTGGGCTCGGGGGAGGGCAGGGCATGAGGGCGACAGGCGCCGGGGCCGCGGGAGGGAGGAGCAATAGGGCGCTCAATGGCCGCGATTGGAATGCGCAGAGCGCTCGGCAGTGCCAAATGGAAAGGGGTCGACGAGGTCCAGGTCCAGGTCCAGGAGGCGGCCGCTCCCACAGGCCCGCGCGCCTGCCTGCCTGCCTGCCTGCCTGCCTGCCTGCCTGCGCCTGGACATCACCATCAGCCAGGCCTGCATCAGCGCGCCGCGCCGGCCAGGCCCAGGTTCAACGCCAAATAGCTCTGCGCCTGCGAAGCGCCCAGAGATATGCAGTCTGGTCTGGACAGCCGAAGACGGGCGCGCTCTTGGCTGGCGGGGCGGGGCGGGGCGATCGGGACGGACACCACTCAAGAGTTGCAATGAGAGGGGGGAATATCCGTAACCACTACAAATCCACGCTCCGCTTTGCCCGAGCGGCCGAGCTGAGCAAGCAGTTGGGTAATTAGGAAAAAAATTGCTTTTCTGATTATTCCGGACAGATGTAAATATTTTAGACGGTCTCAAGGTAAAAGTTAAGGTAGCAATTAAGGTAAATGTATCGGTAAAAAAAAACGAGTAAAAAGAAATAAAGCATATAAAAAAAGTTGGAATTAAAAATAAATAAATAAAAAAGGTAATCACAGAAAACTTTAGGTAGAAGAAGTTAGGGTAACACGAGGGGGCCTCAACTCACCCACAATTCGTACACATGATTTCAAGATTTCACATGATTTCACATTATGATTATACCTCTTCTAATTGAAAGAAATAATTCGTAAAGTAAATACAAGCGTATTTTTAGCTTTATGAGCCCAAAATACACCCCCCCCCCAACCCTTTTTTTTTCGGCAATAGATCCAGATCCACATTTTTTGACAGTGATTTCGAAGATATCAGCGATTGTGTACTCATGATTTCGGGAGCTGAGGCCCCCTCGGGGTAACAGGTGAAAATATTCCATTTGGTTTAAGCTTGCCGATCGCCGTTTCAGACTTGATGCGGCTTTCTCCTAGGCCTACTCACTGATGCCGCAGGTGTCTCCGGCCCAGCCGGGCGCGCAGCTGCAGGTGAAGTAGCCCCCGGGGCTGTCGCGCAGCAGCGCGAGCGCGCCCGGGCCCAGCTGCCCCTCCCCGGGCCCCGCCCCGGGCCCCGCCGCCTCGCTGTAGGGGTGCGCCGTGCAGGTGCCGCCGTGCGCGCAGGGCTGCGTGGCGCAGGGGTTGTCCACGATCTCGCAGTTGGGCCCGGAGAAGCCCTCGCCGCAGGTGCACAGGTACTGGTCCGGGGCGGGGTTCTCGCACGTGCCGCCGTTCAGGCACGGCTCGTGCCGCCCGCAGTAGTTGAGGTCTGCGGAGAGGACAGGCGAACAAATCATGTTAGAACAGAGAGCAGGGCGAACATTATGTTCCGGCAGCTCAGCGCGGGCACAGGGAGGGGCCCAGCGCCGGGCCGGGCGCGATTAGGAAACGACCCGCGACACGGCCGCGGAGCCGCGGCTGACTGCAAGTGCTGTGTTATTTGGAAACTTCTTCGACCTGCGCCGGGATCGATTGTTTCATTGTTCGCTCCCTCCCCTGCTCGTACCTCCCTCCCTCCCTCCCTCCCTTACCCTGGCCCCCTCCCCTCTCTCTTCATAATGGGCGTGACACACAGAACACACACTCCGGTCCATGAAGTATACACATGCATGCATTCATGCGCATGGCTCGTCGGCGCGCCGCGAGGGGGGCGCGACTCGACCAAAGCGTGAACACAGATTGCACGATTGCGCTGGATTGCACAGCTTTATTTTCGAATTAATTAGAATTGAAGTATGTTTTTGAGCTATTTAGGCTAAGTGCGTCCAGAATATGTTCTACAATCAAGTAATTCTCTAAAACTACGCGGGTTTTTTCTACTTTGATTGCAAAGATGGCACCGATTGTGAACACATGATTGCATGAGTCGCGGCCCCCTCGGCGCGCCGCGCCGGCGCAAAAAAATAAAATATTACTAACAAATGCAAAAGCTCATGAAAAGGCGCCAATTCATTGCGGTCACGCGGAATAATGTCTCGATGAGGGTGGCGCGAGGAGGGGGGGGGGGAGTCCATTTCACCAGTCTCGAATGCGTCTCAGTGTTTCTTGCGTTACGTTTGTATCCTCCAGACGGATGGCCTGACAATTGACTGCTCCACGTTCCCGCGGTACCAACGATCCGCGCACCGAGAGAAATGGAGATTTTTTTTTTTTTTAAAGCTGGCAGATTTCCAGCAGAGGAAGGAAAAACATTGCATTTGCTGCGAGTGAGAATTTTGCCCAAGTGTCATTTACATCGTATAAAGTCAAAAGCAGATAGATATCGTAATCAAAGGCAAGTCAACAAAGCTCGGAAAAAAAGAAAAGCAGACGTACATATATTGTTTATTCAAATGGACCCCTCCCTCTCCCCGCATACAGGTCCTGCTTCGGGCCGGGTCGCCACTTCCGATCGCGTTTTTGTCGCAGAGACAATTGAGACACCGCGGTTCCGTGAACGATGCACTCGGGCTTGGGTGGGACGAGTGAGGCCAGCACGGCGCGCGACGGCATACAGAGGGGGAAAACGAAAAGTAGTACACTCTGAATTGGATCGCAAGATATCTCTGATTCGAGGATTCCAGATCCTGAACGTTGCAGAAGATTTGCAGTACACTGTCGCGACCATCTGATGTTCGAGTTCTCACCGACTGCCCCGCCCGGCCCCTCCTCCCCCAGCACAGCACTCCCAGCGGTCCACCGATGGATTAGTTTGCTCCAGCTCGCATGCGCGGCCGACCGGAGGCAAACGGGTTTAAATTTCAAAGCCATATTATATGAAAAGGGATTGGATTATTTCGACAGTGACAAACAGCTGGGCAGCGGACCGGCAAAAGGACAGGGACGGGACGCACATGAGGGACAATCATGTGTGTTGCTTTTTAATTCGCGGCGGCCGAGCCAAGGGAAAAAGAGGGCGCCGTCATCAACAAGTTCAGCGCCCACCCTCCCCTCCCCTCCCTTCCCATCACATTCCCTCCCCTCGCCGTCTGCTCTCGATTCAACGATATACAAAAGCGATCTTTATACACACACTGCAAACACACCCTCCCCCATGACTCACACCCCAGGCCGGGCCGGGGTCAGGCGCAGCCGCACAAAGCCGCGCCGCGCCGGGGGAGGCAGTGCAGCGCAGTGCAGGGCAGGGGGAGGAGCGACAAGTGAGCACCTGGCGCCACAGGCCACAGTGCGGCGCGCCGCGGCGACAAGTGCGCCGCCCCGCCCCGCCCCGCCCCGCCCCGCCCCGCCCGCGGAACCGGTTTGTCGCCACAACGCTCCGCGCCACGCCACGCCACGCCACGACCCGCACGCGTGGTCCATATGACACAGTTTCGAGGGGAAAACAACTCGGAAAGATGGTGCACAAAATGTCGAGCATTTTTCTGAGTTTTCCTCAATGATTACTGATTTTTTTTTCCGGTGTGAATTTTTATTCGATTTCTTACTGTGTGAGATTCAAATCATTGTATTGATATTTTTTCCCTCCTTCCCCTGAATTACGGAGTGTACCAAAAATTCAAAATTGTTCTCCTCTCCTCCACCAACCACAGTTGTTCCGAAGGGTTTTTGATGGCACTCACCTTGGTCGCAGAGGATGCCGCCCCAGTTGGTGTCGCAGATGCACTGCCAGGAGGAGCCGTTGCAGTAGCCGTGCTTGCAGCCCGGGTACGGCGAGCACTGGTCGCAGAACTCTCCCTGCCAGCCGGGACGGCACCTGGAAGCAGAGGCATTGGTAGAGTCAGCTCGACGTAGCACAGGAAACGCAAACGAGTATATATCGCACGCTTGCATTGCATGGGTGTGAATTTCCATCCGTGCTCTTAGCCCTACACGTGCGCAAAGTTTCCAGAAAAATTCGTACCTCTGCTTGTTCTAGTATGGGGATGGAATGAAAAATTCACATACATACCAGTGTGTACATTCACACAATTGGATTTGCAGAGCGGCCATTAGAGGCGGCGACTACGACTCCTGGCAGCAATATGAGCGATCCCGCGGCCCGCCCTGCCCGCTCCTGGGTTCCTGGGTACACATATCCCGGTATCTCTGAAGCGCACTACCGGCGGGGCGAGGGGCGGGGGGAGGCGGGCCGCCGTGTGGGTTCCCATTCAGAGCCGCCCGCCCCGCCCCGGCCCGCCCCGGCCCGGCCCGGCCCGCCTCTCCGCTTATATGAAAACGGCTCTAATTGACGTTGTAAAAGGGAGCGCTTTGCATAGAGAAGTCACCCCGTAATAGTTCCTTCTCCGTGAACAAAACGTTCCGGTCTCATGCATACTTGATATAACGGTGGCCCAGGTGGCAAGGCGCGGCGGGGGACGGTGTAAATAGGGTGAGGCGGGAGGGGGGGGGGTGACGACCACAGCGAGTGGAGAAGGGAAGAGAGTCTGGGCTTCACCTTTCCTTCCGAATAGTAGAAAAGGACAATTTCGATGTAAATTCTTGAGACCCAACTGTAATTACCCTCAGCTTAGAGCCTAGAGACGTCAAGGGATATAAGAGGACAGGCGCAACGAGTCGGTAACGCGTGTTACACTTTCAATGTTCCGTCTGCTTCCCGTGGTTTTCCCGGTGAGCGTTCCGCGGGCGCGTTTATTGCGACACACGTTTATGTGTAGGTGCGAGCGCATCAAACGCAGCGAGCGCGCACTAGCGAATATGTTTTCGGTAGTTAATTCATGCAAAAGATGTCGTAAAACTACTGGGGCGAGCACCGCGGGCTGGCTACCGTCTGCCAGGCAGGGCCTGCTGTCCCCGGGACGCCCCCTCCCCCGCCCCCGCCCCCCTCCTGCGGAACGTTTTAACGACGGCGGATAGTGCATGCTTCCCTCACCTTGATCTCGCTCTCTGGGGGCCCACTAAATCTTGAGAGATATCATCGCGTGTGTCTTTTCATTTTTATATTCGCTCAGCGAGCCGTTTCCTTCTCTTGTTCGCAGAGAGGCTCGCCCGGCAGGACCGACGCGATGGGCGGAAGTGGAGCGCGAGAGCGACCCAGCTGTTCCTGACCGAGGGGAGGGCCTCCACGAGCAGGGGGACGACGAGGGACCTCAGGTAGGTGAGCACCAGCGCCAGGGGGTGCCGGCGGCCGCGCCGCGCCCGCACATCGTCTCGCCCACAACAAGCACTACGTGGAGTGTATCGCGAACACGAGGCGACAGAGCAGCTCCCATCGGGCCGGGCCGGGTCAGGCAGCAGGAGCCATTAGTACGATATACGCGCCGGGCCGGGCCGGGCGGGGCCGGCCGCGGCCGCACACTCCGCGCCGCGCGTCTCCCCCGCCAGCCGCGCACAAAGGGGGAGATAAAAATGCGCCTGCCGCCGCCCGCGCCGCGTCTCCCTTGTATCAAAACACAATTTATCAGGTGTTTTCCCTAAAAAAGGGACATAACGGCGGAGCAGCGCGGCCGGCCGGGCCCCGAGCCGCCGACACAAAGACGAGCTCACATCCGTTATAGCCGTGAGGAGTCGGACGGGCTGAGGCAGGCTGAGGAGGACCCGACCCCAGGACCCCCGCTACGAGCCATTTGCTGCGGACGCGGTCCGGGGAGCCGACGGACACCAAAGTCACGTCCAAATTTATGAAATTAAAAATCCTCGGCAGAGAGGGGCCCAAAAGCGAGCGCACAGGGGGGTCACCGAGAGGGAGACGAGCTGCTCGGCGGAGCTGCAAAGGTACACCGGCCCCCCGGCCCCCGGCTGGAGCTGGGCTGAGGTACTACTGACCGCGCCGCCCCCCACGCCGCCACCCGCCCCCACGTGCCCACCCGCCCCCCGCCCGCCAGCACAGCCCCTGTACTTCCGCACCCGGCCACCGGAACTGTGGCCAGCCCCCCTTATCCGAGCGGGTGGCGGATGCAACGCGGGACGAGTACCTCCAGGAGGCCTAGCACCCCCCAGCGGTGAACGAGGATGAGGACGAGGTGCACGTCGTGGCAAGACGTGCCGTGCGTCCGCCCCGCCCCGCCCCGCCCCACCCCGACCCACCCGACACAGACCCCGACCCCCCGCCTTGCGCGACAGGCTTCGAGCGGATCCAGTTCCGGAACCTCCGCGGGGTCGGGGTCCCGGACAAAGCAGTTGTGATATATATTTCTTGGTCCGCGACACGGAGCCGCAGCGGGGGCGGGCCGGGCGGGGCCGGGCGGGGCGCGGAGCGGGAATCAGATACGGGCTACTTTGGAATGCAATAAGCCCTATTCTCCACAAAATGACGGACCTCGTTAGTTTCGGACAGCTAGCCCCCTCCCCTCCCCGTACTTCTACCGCCTCCTCTCTCCCGCTGTGTTCGCTCACTTTGTGTGAACGTGTTAATTAGTCTCATTACGGCGGCGGCGGCGGCACCGCCGTGAAAGGAAAGGCTTCGGCGCCAAAATGGTCTATTGGTTGGTTCTTGGGGAAGAAAAGAGTTGCAGTAAATAAAATTCTTCTACAAATCTTACAAATAAAACACACTTAAAAGGAAAGGATTCTTACAATATACAACTCAACTAATGCCCTCAGTAATTCGGAGTGGCATTTTTAAAAATAAGATGCAGTGCTCTCTGTTTGCAATACTTACTCGCAGTCCCCGGGCACGTCGCACTTGCCGTGCAGCGGATGGCAGCCCGCCTTGCACACGGCTGCAACACAGACACACAGGCTCGTTAGGCGCGTGCCACTGCGCGGCGAGTCGCGGAGAGTCGCGGCGCCGTCATAAAGCAGGGGGGTCCGACACAAAAAAGCAGCGCTCTCCGCAAGACAAACCGGGAAATAATTGATTGGCAAATAATTATGGTATCGGAAGCCTAAAGGATGTGACGCCTCTGGCGGGAGGTATTCGGTCGAGAGTGGTTCGCCCAGCCCAGCCCGCCACGTCTGCCGTATAAACGCTACTTTATTGGCGCGGGTCTCGCGACAGCTTTCCGCAATGGTCTGAAGCAGGGCAGAGAGTGGAGGCTAGGGGCCTCAAGCGGAGAGGCTATGCCAAGTCTGCCGCGGATCAATTCTGCTCTTGAAGGGATAAATTCTATCCAGCCTTCTGCACACGCGATAAATGTGCGTTTTAGAATACAATGTTTTCTGTCAAAAACAAAACAAAAAAGAAACAAAAAAAAAGGCTCATGAGAAAGTTAAAAAATATAGAGAATAACATTTCCTCCATATTTTACTCATTTTTGAGTCGGTTTAGGCTGTTTTTTCCCATTTTTGCCTGACTTTGGCCAAATCTCTAAATTTGCGGAGCGTAATACAGCGTAATAGGCGTGGTAGTCGGGTCACAGATTTTGAGAGTGAATGCCCACTCGTTTTAACGCGATTCGCATGAGAGACATGGAGCTCGGCCGCGAGCAGTACTCACCTATCTCGCAGTTGGCGCCCATCCAGCCCGCGATGCACACCTTGTCGCCGTTGTGGTCACAGGTGTAGTGGCCGAACTTGTCGTCGCGCGGCCGGCAGAACTTGGTGCAGGTGGCGTTGAAGTAGTGCTGGTCGCACTGCACGCGCACGCGGTAGGTCAGCCACGCCACGGGCCCCCGGTGCGTGAGCGTGTACCACTCGGCCGAGGGCACGATGATCCCCGAGTACGAGGCCTCCTCGATCACCCTCTCCGAGCCTGCGGGTCAAACATCAACACTTGAACTGCGGTCATGACCAAGCAGTATCATCTCGCCCGGTTCTTCTTTTTGTTTGTTTCACGCGCGCCGCTGAGTGGTCGCACCCATTATCTTTATTACCATTCTATTTAATACTGTAATTGATAATCAGACGACGAGTGTGGTTTGTGGTGGGTCGAAGGAGCGCCGCAGAAAGCCCGTTCTGAGAGAACTTTTTGATGCCCCGCACGGCCGCGCCGCGCCGGACGGACCACAATACGCTCCACAACCAGCCCGTCCGGACGTCTTCCTATTCCCGTTTTTCTATCAGCGTGTCTCGGATACTTCTATATTTTCTGTCGCTTAGTTAGGAGGGAAGTTAAATGTTACGGGTCGATGCACCGCGATGCAACAAATCGAAAGCAGAGGAACGCGCGCTCGCCAACCAGAGCCCTTCGCAACAAGTGAGCATAGACGAAATAATCCGCTCTTCAAACTGAAGGAGTGTCCTCAATCGGTACTCAGTGCTAATAGCACGATAACAGCTACAACCTCCCCGACCCTCCCCCTTCTCCATTCTTCCGTGTGGATGCCAAACAACGCGGTTGTTGAACGCCCCCCTCCCCCCTCCCGTGTAGATGGGATGCAGGCAGGCAGACGGGTCGGACCGGAGCACCGCGGCTCGTAGATTGATGATGACAAGCAAATCAACTCCGACAGGTGGAACGGGCGCGGGGTGGGGCGGGCCCCGGGTGTGCCCTCTCAGTCCCGGAGGAGCAGGTCGGTCCAAGCTGTTTGCTCCACACAGAGGCGCCCGGCGCGGCCAGCGGGTATTTATTTAGGAACAGACCCTGCGGGCCCCGCGTTGCGCCTGAGCGGGTGCGCCTGAGCGGTGCGCCTAAGCGGTGCGCCTGAGCGGTGCGCCTGAGCGGTGCGCCTGAGCGGTGCGCCTGAGCGGTGCGCCTGAGCGGTGCGCCTGAGCGGTGCGCCTGAGCGGTGCGCCTGAGCGGTGCGCCTGAGCGGTGCGCCTGAGCGGTGCGCCTGAGCGGTGCGCCTGAGCGGTGCGCCTGAGCGGTGCGCCTGAGCGGTGCGCCTGAGCGGTGCGCCTGAGCGGTGCGCCTGAGCGGTGCGCCTGAGCGGTGCGCCTGAGCGGTGCGCCTGAGCGGTGCGCCTGAGCGGTGCGCCTGAGCGGTGCGCCTGAGCGGTGCGCCTGAGCGGTGCGCCTGAGCGGTGCGCCTGAGCGGTGCGCCTGAGCGGTGCGCCTGAGCGGTGCGCCTGAGCGGTGCGCCTGTGCGGTGCGCCTGAGCGGTGCGCCTGAGCGGTGCGCCTGAGCGGTGCGCCTGAGCGGTGCGCCTGAGCGGTGCGCCTGAGCGGTGCGCCTGAGCGGTGCGCTTGAGCGGTGCGCTTGAGCGGTGCGCCTGAGCAGTGCCAGGGTGTCGAGCAGCAATTGAATACAAAATTCAAGGGTTTTTTCCCGGTTCTCCCGCGCGAAAATAACTAAGATTCAAGGGTATTTTTCGACTCAAAATTTTGCTGAAAATGTTCTGGATTTTGTTTAAATAAGCAGGGTTGCTACAAAAGTCCATGAATAAAATTCCCCGACTTTTCCCTGATTTTCAGACCAAACTTTTCATTTTTCCCTGACTTTTTTCGACGCAATCCCCAGGTTTACCGACTATAAATGGGCGGAAAAAATAAGTGTTGAGGCTTACAGGGTGGCAAATATGAAGTATTAAAGGGCAAAAATTAATTTAACACAATTTAATACGTACGTATAGCGCGGCGGCATTAAGTTTAGAAGCGTGAAGGGATTTTATATTTTCCCCTGACCCACTCCACGTTGAAATTCCCTGACTTTTCCCTAATTTCCAGTCCAGATTTTTTTCCCCTCACTTTTCCATGACTTCCCTGATTTCCCTGACCTGGAGCATCCCTGATAAGCCCCAAAAATTAACTCTTAGCGAAGCGCGGAGCTCAGGTGCTCGGTGACGAAGTCCGGGCGAACTTTTTCCCGGGTTTCAAGGTGATTTCCCGGTTTTTCCCAGGTATAGTAAATTCAAGGGTTATTCCCGGGTCTCCAGGATTTTCAGGGTCGTTCGACACCGCCTGAGCGGTCGCCTGAGCGGTGCGCCTGAGCGGTGCGCCTGAGCGGTGCGCCTGCACTGAAAATCTACGAGTCATAATTCTCGCCCCCATACGAGTGAGAATTTGAGGGCAATTTTATTACTCTCTGGAGAGTAAGAATTTTTTCCTCACCGTTTTTGAGAAAGAATTTTGAGACCTCGCCCAAATAAAGTGAGAATTCGTGCTCAAATTAAGTGAGGTTAAAAAATCCTTACTCAAATAGAGCGAGGCTCAGAAAAATCTCGCTCGAAAAGAGTGAGCTTAAAAATTCTCACTCTGATTTAGTATGGAAAAGTGTCCTCTCCCATTTTGGGTGAGAAATTTGATTCCAGGGTTTGCAGTGTGAGCGGTGCGCCTGTTCGCAGCGCCGCAGCGACCCTCGGCACCGTGCGCGCCACTTATTGGCAGGCCCGGGCCTGGGCCGGGGCCGGGAGGGCGATGTTATTACGATCGTTATCACATCACACGTTACCCTGCGCTGCGCGCGGCCCGGCGAGCCCAGCCCCACCCACGGCTATCTCATACACTCGACCGGACCTTCTTTTCGATGAAATTTAATTTATTTTAAATTGGATCGACCGCCAGAGAAAATCAAGGAATCCGCGACGGAAATAGGCTGCCATAAATTTAGGCAAGTCGCGCGCGACGGTGGGCCTGGCGAGGCGAGGCGAGTACTCACGCCTTTCGGGTCGGGGCGACGCGACGTTCCAGGAAGGGTGCGGGTGCGAGTCCGGGCCGGAGTGGTCAGAATCAAAGTGAGTGGCCCAAGCGGCCCCCGATCGATACCAATCACTATTAATTGCAGCCCAAAAATAAATGTGTATGGCTCATTTCTCACAAGGATCATGGCACAACCCACATCACTGTGCTGATCCAGGGCGAAGAACGAAAAGCGACTGACCCACAACCCACCTCCGGAGCGCCAATACCCAACCCCGACGTCCCCCACCCCCACCCCGCTGCGCCATCAGACGCACCACTCGCCCCGCACAACCAGTGCATGTTCGTGCACAGCTGCTGCCGAGAGGGAGGTCACTATCCGCCCGCTCTAGGAGACCCTGACCGGGCCGGGCCGGGCCGCGCGCCCGCGTCGACCACAAGCAGTGACTCATGGCGGTGCGGCTGCCGAGGGGGCAGGGGGCAAGGGGGGGGGGGGGTGCCGAGATGTGATCCGAGCTGTTATGGGCGCATAATTGTGTCGGCACGTCGGGCTGCATCCGCACCCGCAGTGCACTCGCTCTCTCCCTGCAGCCTCCGCCGCGAGAGCGAGAGAGGCGGCAGGGCGGGTGCGAGCGCCGGGCCGTGGACGCGCCCCGTCCAGTACACAGCGGCGGGCGGGAGCGGGCGGGAGCGGGCGGGAGGGGCTTTAATACGGCTCACCGCGCATTAAATCCAGAGAAAACATGCTCTTGAACGGCAAACAGGAAAGACGAGGCCGGCCAGGGAAAATAGGGGGAGGGGTGCATCAAGAGAGGTGAACTCACCCGGGTCGCTCAAGTTGGCCAAGTCCAGGGCCTGCAGGATGAGCGTGAAAGACCTCTGCAACAAGAAAAGACACGGATTAGGACCTGGGCTCAGTTCAATTCCTGAACTGCACAGCGCACAGAAAAGCATTTTTACAAGGTATAACTGCGATGTAACTGATGTGATATTTTTTCGGACGAGTACGTGTGTGCCCTGCTTGGTACAGGCTGCTGCCGCGTGGGTGCCACGGCCCCTCGCCTTGCTCAGCACAAACACAGACAGGCACACAAACAGACACACACACACACGCGCGCGCGGGCGCGCGCGCCGTGCCGAAGAAGAGAAATGTCCGGTAAACAGAGTCAAGAGGCTTGGCGCTGCTTGAGTCAGTTTGACGCCTGACTGCAGCCCTGACGGACGTCCAGTCCAGGCCGACCAGTCTCCCCTCAGCCTCTCGTGGGCGTCGTCAAAGGTTTATTCTTGTGGACGACGCTGCGCCACGCTCTTGACGCTCACTCTGCTACACGCTCACCCACTAATAATTCCATCCTTTATTGAGACTCGACCACCAGGCGGCTGGACGCCCTTCTGGCGCGCGGGCGGCTGACACGGCGCACAGGGAAACAGTGTAGACAGAAGCGGAAAACCAGCTAGGGCGAGGGGAAATAACCGCTGAATTTGGTGTAAAAATTCCGTGAATTGGATGTGAATTGCCTTGAATTGGCTGTGAATTGGCTTGAATTGGCTATGAATTGGATTGAATTGCCTATGAATTGGACTGAATTAGTGTGTGAATTGGCTTGAATAGGGTATTTTACTCAAACCCGGGACCGGAAGTAAGAAGTAAAATGGAAGCATGAAATCGGAAACAGATGCTGGCTGCGGTCGACCGCGGTATGAGAAATTTACGATCGACTGTATGTTTATATGTCAGTTTGCGATCACTACATGTTGTGAGTATTTTGTTTTGAAAAGTACACTTTTGAGAGGTAAAATGTGTACGGAGTGTTACGCGAGTATGAAAAGAAGAATTGTAGTGAATTATGTTGAACTAGTAGGGCGGATCATACATGATTACTCAATTGAAACCAGAAAAAAAGGTAGTCGGAGAGGAACATAACCTAGCCAGATGTCAGATATTTTCCGGTACTGAACAAAATCTAAGGACTGGCACACGGCCTATCTTAAAAACGGGCCATATCAATAGGCCAGAAAACTGAGACGTGCAGAGAAAAGTGGTTATGTTCATCGTAAACTAAAATATAAACAATCAGTCGATCGTGAATTTCTCAGACCGCAGCCAGCATCTGTTTCCGATTTCATGCTTCCATTTTACTTCTTACTTCCGGTCCCGGGTTTGAGTAAAATACCCTATTGGGTTTGAATTGGCTTGAATTTGTTTTGGATTGGCTTGAATTGGCTTCAATTGAATTGAAATTAGATTTGAATTAGGTTGAATTTGTTTGAATTGGGCTGAATTTGTTGAATTAGTGATGTACACCAAAGTCCGAGGTTATTTCCCCCTCGAGCTAGGGGCGAATAAGCGAGTTGCAAGGGAAATATACACACTTCGCGCGAGAGGGAGGGAGGGGAAAATAAACACGCAGAAAAAGGAATGAAAAGTCGGCGACAGATCTTGTGATCGGCTACGTGTTCATTACGGCCGGAGCCCGCAGCGCAGCTCACCCCGATCGAATAGGATTACAATAATGAACGAGTCTGGTAAACAAAGAGAGGCATTCCTGCGCCGGGTGTTGCTTCGTTAGGGAGGAGAGGTGTCGCGGACCTCATCGCTACGGCCAGACCCAGGGCCGCCGGCAGGGGATGCCCGCCCCGCGCGAGGCTAGGCTTAACGCCGGGCCCTCAGTGGCACGAACAACCGGAATAACGTCGGTGCCGTGTTCAAAAACTCCATCAGGACAGAGAAGCCCAGGGAAAAAAGCGGGGAAAACGTGCGCGCGCACACACACACACGCACCTGAGCGTCTGAGAGGTAAGGAGATCCATTTTAAAAGCGAAGCTCGCGGGACTGACTGGAATAGACGGCGGGACGATTACACGCCGTTAGGGGAAAAACCACTTGGACAGGTGTGTGTGTGTGTGTGCGTATGGTGTGTGTGTGTTTGTGTGTGTGTGCGCGCGCGCACAGCCAGGCGCGGCGCGGCGTGTGAATAACGCGCTGCTGTGGCCACACACGGCCCTGCCGCGCCACGCCCACGCGCGACAAGCAGCGCCGCCCGCCCGATCGCACACACACACACACACACACACACTACTTATTGGCAATTTGCCGGACTGCAAGCGGCGGGGCAACCATGTTGCGGCTGGTTGCGGCGGCCACGACGCTCGCGCGCGGCGTTTAGCGCGGCATCACACCGTGGCCCGTAATAACAGAACCAATTTTATAATCACAAGCAGAGCAGAGTCGGCCAGTACCGCCGGTGCAGCGCTGCGCCGCGATAAAGAGCGGAATAATGATCCCGGCTCGGCCCGGCCCGGCCCGGGGAGGGAAGTGCACGCACATAATGGCGCAACGGCTGTCGATGTTAATTATTGAGACACCAGTGAAAATTTTGTCGGAGATAATGCGTGCTTGAGTGGACCAGAGCAGAAGGAGCAGCAGGAGCGCTGCGTTTTGGAAGCAATCCTGTCCGAAATTGGCACATTAAACTTTTAAGTTTTGCGCCTGCCAACGTCAAGAAAAAAAGATTGAAAAGCGCGGAGGGGGGCGGTTACATTTAAATCCTTTTGGACGCACACAGCAGATCACATCAAAGTCATAAATTATTGGTTCATGCTCACGCTCTGTCTGACGATCTTGCTATCCCGTTGTAAGTTTCTGGATACTTCTCGACTGTGCAATATCGCCGCTCCGCTCCGCTCGCCTCGCGGTTGGCCGTCCTGGCGCCGCGCCGCTAACGACGATTAGAGGACAACTTTTTCCACACTCGTGGCCAGGACAGGCCAGCCCAGGCCATCCGGTCGGGCTAAGCCGCACAGCGCGCCGCGCCGCGAGGGGCATTTCAATGCAGACTGCGTGTGGCTCCGATACACCGCTAATTAGTCCTTGATCCCACCTCCACACCGCACTATACGCCACTCCAGGTTTCCTTTTTTTTTTCGTTAGGCTCGGCTCAAAAGAACTCGCCGTCCTCCCGCCCAGCCCAGACAGGGAAGAAGAAAGTGTCAAGTGCCACTTCTCCAGAGAGCTGCCGCCGGCTGCCGCTCGATCGTGCTCACGGGCGCCATTCCGTTACTCGCGGATAAATCCTCGGGTAATGCCGCTCTTCGCTAGTTATGGCCATAGGCAGAAGCAATCCCTGCTCACATGACTCATGGTAGTGCATGGCAGGAGAGGAGGTCCTCCCCCCGCGGCCTGAGGCGGCCTGAGGCGGCCTGAGGCGGCCAGGAAGTCCCATAGAGAGCTGAGAGCTCGGCTCTCCTGTCCATGACGTCACGAGGCGAGCCGAGCACGCATCGGGCTCGCATGCTGGCTCAGGGCTTTGGCGGCCCCGGCCTGCTGCGCTCCCAGCGCGCCAAACATGTCGTCAGCAGGATAGCACGCCAGCACGCCGGCCAATGTTGACGCCTTGAGTTCCCACAGGGCAGGGCGGGGCAGGGCGCTCAGCGGGGCGGGGCGGGGCGGGGCGCGGGCTTCAATAACGCCGCACTGATATGAGCGGGTCGTGTTCGTAACGAGCCGCGGTCCATGACGAGTCCTATCGCTGGAGCTGCTGTGCATATGACGTACGATAACCCGCGGGAGAGGGAGAGAGAGAGGGAGGGGGGGGGGGGGCGGAGAGAGAAAGAGAGACGCACCGCTTCCTGGACGCGCAGTAGTAGTCACCTGCTACCCCACATCAAGTGTCTGTCACATGTGTGACTGTGTGTGTGTGTGTGTGAGCTCGACTGCCCGACACGACGGCACCCGCCGTGGCGTCACCCTCCCTGTCCGCCGGCCTCCTGCTCCTGTCGGCATCCTGACGAGATCCTGGCGGCACCGAAATGAATTTCAAGGGATTATCCTCAGCGATGCGGCGCGGCGGGGCGGGGCGGGGCGGGGCGCGGCGGGGCCGGACTGGACTGGGCGCGACCCGTCTCACCTGACTGGACTCCAATACGCACCGCCCTGCCACCCCGCAGTCACATGCGCGCGGCCCAGTGGGTGCGTGCGACAAGGACGGAACAGGAGCAGGGCCCACAGGAAGTTGAGTAATGCCTCACTCACTCACTCACTCACTCACTCACTCACTCACTCACTCACTCACTCACTCACTCACTCACTCACTCACTCACTCACTCACTCACTCACTCACTCTCTCTTTCTCACTCACTCACTCACTCACTCACTCACTCACTCACTCACTCACTCACTCACTCACTCACTCACTCACTCACTCACTTACTCACTCACTCACTCACTCACTCAATCACTTACTCACTCACTCACTCACTCACTCAATCACTCACTCACTCTCTCACTCTCTCACTCTGCCCGGGCCCCGGCCGCCAATGCGCCCCTGGTACACCTTGGCCCTGCCTGCCGCTCCTCCTTCACGCTCCTTGAGATGGTAACACGCATATCAAACATGCTCTTGTTTTTGTTCCTTTTCCTTTACTCCAGGCAGCTCTCCTCCCCGGCCGCTCTCTCGCTCACTCCCCCTCACCCCCTTCTCTCTTCCTCTCCTGCCACGCTGTCCGTCGTCCGAGTCTCCCTTTATATATATTCCCATCACGCGAGCACAAATTGAACAAGTTTTTGTGGCCATTTGTACACCGTTAAAATATATATCGCTGTCATAGAGATATTGGAGCGGATGGGGCGCTATTCATTCACAGCAGCCGCGCGCAGCCACGCAGCACCCCGTCCCCGTCCGACGAGTCGCGCTCGTACGCGACCCTGCCCCGCCCCGCCCCGCCCCGTCCCGCCCCGCTATCGATAGCGATCACCCCACCGCGCCTCATCCGCCCACCGCACGCCTTCGCCTCTCAGCTCCTGGACGGGACGCCTTCCTAAGACCCCGTGTCAAATATTGCACGGCGGTTCCCGGAACCGAGCGCGGCTGGCAGGCGCAGCCCGGCAGCTCGCCGCGCCGGCTAGCGGCTGGCTCAGGGGCGTTTGCTTTGCTCGCTGATGCGCCGCGCCACGCCACGCCACGCCACGCCACGCCACGCCACGCCACGCCACGCCACGCCAGCCCGCGGCTGCCTGCCTCGCTCTCCTCCGGTTTTTCTCGGATCCGCGGTGGCATACATACACCCACCGGCCCAGCATGGCAGCGGCGCGGCGGGGGAATGCACTTTCCTTTCCCTCACACAATGACCCGGGCGACAGTGCAGCACGGGGCGCGGGCCGCCCGGGGCGCCGTCCTGTCGCTGACCACCCTGCTCCAGCTCCTGCCGCAGCCACCAGCCACCTACTGACGCGACGCCCGCACCCGCTCGCCCCGGGGCGCCCGGGCCGGCACTTTCCATTTCAGGCTATTCGCTCGTTAGTTAGCTACTTGGCATACCAGGACAGTCTTCACAGAGAATATGAATCGCAGAGCCGTACATCGCCGCACAATATGACGATCCTCCCCAGACATTAGTATATTGAAAGTTATGGAAGACGACTTTACTATATACATGCGCTTTTTAGGCCTTGGTCAGCAACCCCGACCGCGACCCCCACGCTAGCGCTCGCTGCACTCCGCTCTCACGGTGCCAGACTTGCTTCGCTCAGCGCGCAGCTCAACTCACTCAGGGGGGAGACGGTCGGAGACGAAACTCGAAACACAATAGAGGCAAGAATGTTTTGGTTAAAAAAAAAAAAAAAGAAATAGAAAAGCGAATCCTGGTCGCTGACCGAGCACTGGGCTAAATTTACCCTAACTCTACACTTTAATCTCGCGCCCGACAGGTGGGGACAGAGACATCACGGTGAGGGGGTCACACGGTAGGCTTCGCCTCGCCACATTAAAGAGTTTCCGTCGGCAGCAGGGCTGGTCTCGTGATGGTGGAACAGACCACCGGGGTCGCGAAATGTATCAGGCGACTACGGTTTCCAGTCCCTCCCGGCCCGGCTCATCAAACGTAGTCCGGTTGGGCGGGGCGGCGCGGGGCGGGGCGGGTTGCGGCGGGGCGCTCCAGCAGCCGGGGGACGCGGCCAGCCGCGGCGACCACTCTATAAACAAGAGATAAGCCCCACAACAAGAGCGTCCCGATGCTGACGCACGGAAGGCGCGCGGCGACGACAAAGGCCGCTTCGGCTTCGGAGCGCCCAGGTCCCGGTCCCGGTCCCAGTGTCTTCCGGAAGCACCTGGCACCTGGCCGGGCTGCGGCACGCGAGTTCCCGAGGGATCGTGGTCATTGCTAGGGCAATTTTTCTCTCCTCGCGGACTGACACACTGCGGGCGTGAGCTATGGTATGGTGAAAAGGCGGATAAGCATTTGTGAAATAATTGAATTCCACAAGAGTTACACTTTAACCGCGAGTTATCGAGGCGAGCAGGCCCGACCGTGCTGCGCGTGCAATCGTCAGGAAGGCCCGCGGCGAGCCTGCCGCGGCGTGGCGTGGCGAGGCGGGGGTGACACAGGCCGCGGCGCTCGCTCTGTCTTCAATCCCAAGCACTACTCGGACAGGGGCTGATGGGCGCGGGCGGCACAATCGACGCGGAACTGGTAGCAATACTGGTAGCGAGCGCAGCGCACTAGGAAGGGCTTGGGGCGGAGAATGGGAGCCGCGGGCAGGGCAGGGCAGGGCAGGGCAGGGCGGGGCGGGGCGGGGCGGGGCGGGGCGGGGCGGGGCGGGGCGGGGCAGGGCAGGGCAGCGGGACAATAAAAGAGAAGGCGAGGCGCAGGAGCAGCGAGGTGCAAACGGGGGAATCTGTACGGCGGCGGCACGGCCCGAGATAGGCCGCGGAGCAGAGGGCTACATCGATGACACGTGAAAGTACCCGTGGCGGTGGTCCACGTGGGAGGTACCACACACACACACACACACACAGACAGTTGGGATGGTGAAAAAAAATATGATGCCTACGGAAGTAAATGGAATGCATGAGGCAGTGGACTGTACCCTACGGAAGCGGAAGAAAAAAAAGGAACCCACGAAGAAAAAAATTGTTATGATTATCACAAAGGTCCTAAAAAATTCAAAATCCTTCCCAGCTCTCAGGACGAGGGGAACGGAAGATCCGGAATACACGAAGGCAGCATATGTGGAACATAAAAAATACATATTGTAATAAAGGATGCAAACTTCGGAAAGGCATATCTCAGATAATGTTAAAAGTGTCGTTCGATTACAGCTGAGTTTGTAAAGAAGCGACTTCTTATACCAGTTAATGAGAGTGCTGTCGTCACAAAACGGAAACTTTCTCTGCACTTTTCGAACTTAGCTGTAATTTAACGACCACTGCTGCAAGCAAACTCAATGTCGCAGGTATCATTATAGATAACAAAGTCATTTCCAACGGTGCACATACTATCATAAGATAATTTAAAAAAAATAAAAAGAAGAAAGGATCTCATCCTGCACGTAGAAAAGGATTTTGTTAATATATCCTTAACAATATTTTTTGTTCCAGCAACTAACAATCTGTTGGCAGAGCAAAGAATCTGTTACTACAACAGAAATTTTGTGAGAGTACTGTTGTAACAGACGGTTTGCTCAGCCAACAAATTTTTAGTTGCTGGAACAATTTTTTTAGGGGTAAGGCCATATCAACAAATTGTTTGTTGTGAGAACTAAATCCTTTTCTCCGTGTGTATACCTGTAGTGCGAGTACGTTCTTTTAACTGCTAGCCACCGAACTAGTCTATGGCTGTCACCGACGACACACTGAGCGCTCCGCTGCAACAAATCCTTTCCCGCTCCGCGCCCCTCGGCCTCGCCCCGGACCGAGCAGGGACCCTTCTCTCGCACGCTGTCACATCTCCATCAACCACTGCAGCGGAGCAGAGTTGAGACGTCGTTCTCTTGGGTCACGTGCATCAATACGGCGAATTTATTGCGACCATTGCAAAACTACGACCGCGCCGGACCGGCTCGACTCAGCCCCCTCCTCTCGCATGCACTCCCACGCTGCGCTCGCGCCCCGCCCCGCCAACCTCAGGAACCGAATAAGCTGCCTGACCTAGCTCGGGGGTCGTGCCGCCCTCGATCAGAAGCTGTAGAGGGTCATGCAGGGTTTGTTACAGAGTCGGGAATTTTTATTTACGCGACTTTTCCATGTCTGAATTCGAGGTTTTCCATTAATTTTCTCCAGACATATATAGGACTGGGGTTTTTAAAAAGAGAACGACGTAAAGCAATAATTGCACTTGCATAATTATTTACTCATTTTAAAGACCATTGAGGCACTCATTCGACATAAAATAAAAGTGCAAAACCTTTGTCACGGCGCGGCAGGCAGACGACACGGGCGATATTGCAATTTAACAAACTTCCATGACTCGGCGATTGATTTCCCTGACTTTTCCATGACTTCCAGGTTTACCACACACTTGAAACCCAAGTGTGTGAATGTATCGCACACTTGTAGGTGTGCGAGGATTCATTCGTACAATTGGCCATTTAAACGTGTGGATTTTCCTGGGATATTCACGCGTTTGAGTGGCCAAGTGTACGAATGTTCCAGAGTAACCTGTAACAACCCAATCCAAACGTCAAAAGTAATAATTAAAAAAAAAAAGGGGGGGAAACAAGTTTGTGGCAAATGGGCAGACTGTCGCAAGTCTACTTACGACATAAAGTCACTCTTTGATAGATTCATATTCACAATGCCGAACAACCTAGCTTTTACCAAGTTTTCTGTCATTCCCATAGCTTTTGGCTGTCAAGGTTGGTGTAATTTGTCGCAAGTCCAAATTGGTGACTTGACTATATCAATTGGCGTATGTATCCTTAAGACACTCTGCCACATTATCTTACTCATAATGTAAAGGTATAAGTCGGTATAAGTAGACTTACGACCCTTTGTTCAAAAATACTTCTTTAATGAGCTTAATTTTACCAAACACTACTAAACTAGATTCAGGCAAACAAAATAATCCAATGCGAGTATCCTATGTTTAAAAAAAATGCCTTGGAGTGCTCTTTACATAACCTGCAGTCCAATCAAGAAGCTGCATGTCGCTACTATTTCACTGAGTCCATTAATCGCGATGCTCTAAAAGTATTAATATAATAACTTATTCGACAACTAGATATGCTTCTAGAAGGACTACGTATACGTACTCTTACTTATCAGAGTGTTCAAAATAATGCGAGTGCAGTGAAGCGTTTTTCTCAATTTCCCAAAACTGAGACTAAAAAAGCTACACTGTGAGAAATTCTTGTACCGGGTACGGGAAAATTTTCCATGTGAGGTCTTGTACAATTACGATGCATATTGTAATTTTTTTTAACTATACGTATCAACTTGGAATCGATTGGTGAGCAACAAAGTCGAAAAGTGTAAAGTCGTACATGTACGAGATATGTTGTACAAAGTGAATTACAAAATATATTGTACATCTACGGAAATATTTTCTACAGTGCTACGACATTCTGCCCATTTGCCACAGAAGTCAAAACCATCGTGGGTTTTCATAATCGGTAACGGAAGAAAGCTTATTGAATTCGAAAGCAGCTAACGGCTTGGCGCCCCAGGGCCCAGGCAGGCGGCGCTACTGTTCTGCGCGAGTCTAGCGCGCCGCCACGCCCCGCCACGCCCTGCAGCGCCCCAGCGATCAAACGTTTAGCCGCTATTAGGACAGTCCGGCTGCGGAGTGCGCCTGGCTCGGGCCGGGGTCGGGCGGGGACCAAGATTACAGGCTGTGGAAACACTCAATAAAAACGACCCGTGGACCCGTGGTGGGGCGGGGCCCGTTTTTAAAAGCGACGGACTCATCACTGCCTAAACCACCATCATCAACTTTGCCACCACCTGCAAACAAGGAAAGTCTACACACATTTTCCCCTGTGACAGTCAACAGACGCGGTCACAGCGGAAAGCACTGATGATACGTAGAAGAAAGGAGGTATTTCCCTACCGGGCCGCACGATAAAAACGATTTTCTGAGAAAAAACGGAAAACTTTGGTGACCTTGGATACTTTGAGGTAAACTCCTTAGATTTTGAGAGAGTCTCCTCAAAATTTGTGGAGAGTTCCCTTATTTTTTTGAGGAGCTTTCCTCAAAATCTGAGGGGTTTCCCTCAAATTACGGAAGTTCCTCAATGTTTTCCCTTTTTCCTCAAAAAATCAGACATTGTTTTCACTGTGCCGGTACAGCACGGCCAGCCAGCGCCAACCAGAGGACGGCAATAAGGGGCCAGCCAGGGGCCAGCCAGGGGCCAGCCAGCGGCCAGCCAGCGGCCGGCAAGCGGCCAGCCAGCGGCCGGCAAGCGGCCACTGCTCCGGGCTCACCTCACATGTTCACATACATGCAGCTGGCCGCTGGTCATCACCGCCGAGTTCACCTGTAGGTGTCGGCGCCGCCCCGTCGGCACGTCGTGCACCTGTTAGCCGGCGCCCCGCTCCGCCCCGCCCCGCCTCGCCCGCTAACACCAGCCTAGGCGCTCGGCGCAACATCTGCGAGGCGACGCGCCCGGCCCCCGGCCCGGCCCTCCCCGTCCCCACAAACTCGCACACAATATGCGAGCCCAGCAGGGCGGGGCGGGGCGGGGCGGCGCACACACGCGTCGCGCACACGGGGGCCAGGCCAGGCGGGCCGCGTGCCGCCCGGCCCCGGCCCGCTTATGGACGCGCTCAAATTATATGTCATTGGGTTACAGGCGGCGGGGCGGGGCGGGGCGGGGCGGGGCGGGGCGGGGCGGGGCGGGGCGGGGCGGGGCGGGGCGGGGCGGGGCGGGGCGGGGCGGGGCGGGGCGGGGCGGGGCGGGGCGGGGCGGGGCGGGGCGGGGCGGGGCGGGGCGGGGTGGGACGTGAGAATGCTCCACAAGAGCGCGCTGTCATGGCGGGGAGCGCCTCCTGCTGTCCTGCTTCGAGCCAACGAGCGCAACTCCCCGCACTCTGCACGGGCCGCGTCGTGTCATTTCTTCGGTAGACTCTCCGAAGAAATGTTTCGAACAAAACCAAATTTCCGTTCTGCCGAGTCGCAGAGAGCCGGCAGTCTGCACTGGAAACCGAAGTGTGTGAATGTCACGCACTTGTAGATGTGCGCGGATTCATTCGTACACTTGGCCACTTAAACGTGTGAATTTTCCTAGGATATTCACATGTTTGAGTGGCCAAGTGTACGAATGAATCCTCGCACACCTACAAGTGTGCGACATTCGTACACTTGGATTTCCAGAGTGACAGATGACTAGGTGGCAAGCGTCGTCTACCACTTCGAAAAATGGCGCGTACGGGGTTTAAAATCAGTCACGATTAGGGTGATTATCAATGATTGATTGAGTTAATCTTTAACATATTTACTGATTGTTGGCCGATAATCACGCAACTTTTGGTCAAATTTTATAATATTTCTCCATATTTGTCAAAATTTGTCAATTATTAGCAATTTTACAACATTATGATTATGTGACTATCAATAATCATCTAGAGGGGTGTACGAGGATTATGGAGGTGGTAGACCCATGCCAGGTGATCACATTCGACAACATTCGCCCCACACGTCGCGGTGAGTTACTTTTTCACAGTGTACGCGCACGTTATCTCCACCCTTATCCCAACACTTGTCTCGAACAGGTTCGGCCCGTCGCCATTCCCATAGGAGTGCACTGGCCACCATTGAGCCCTGGTGGACCGGCTACCGCCTCGCTACCGCCTCGCTACCACCTCGCTCCGCCGCCGAGCCGGACTTCACAATTCAATGGTTATTGCCGGTTGACGTGTGCGGTGTGTGGCGTGCGGCGGGGGCCGGCCTGGTGACAACGGCGCCACACGGGGCGTGTCCGCACGGAGCGTGTGCTCACCACGCCACTGTCACATCATCGACATCGAGCGAGGAGACACGAGACGAATGCGTGCAACGTGATTCGCCTTACACCGACACTTCTAAATATACTTCTACGCCGTAAGAGAAAGTGGAGCCAAGTCTGTTTACTAATCCTGCGGCGGTGCTAAAGAGCGCGACAACCAAAGAGGAGCGGACTCCCGGCCCGGGTGTCACATGTGGCGCGCCCCCGCACAGCAGGTCCAGAGCGAGGGTCGAGCGAGGGCCGAGCGAGGGCCGAGGAGGCCGAGGCAGGTAGTCCGCTCATCTTTGGTTGTCGCGCATTATACGTCGTGAGTTTGGTGGCCGAAACCAGCAGAAAAGACTCCTCTGAGCGGAATGCACGCGCTGAGGTTTCACGGAGAAGAGGATTTTGTTCTCACAACAAACAGTTAGCCTTAACAATAATTTTTTGTTCCAGCAACTAAAAATCGCTGGAACAAAAAAAAATATTTTTGAGGCAATAATAACAAAATCCTTTTCTCCGTGTTCACTTCCCCGGTCCAGTTCGGCAAAGCGCTCTCGCCGTACGGCGCCCGTGCTATAATCATAACAATAACGCTAACGGCCCCCGGCCCCCCGGCCCAGGCGGCCACTGGATGCGGGTCAAGTAAAAAGTGGTGTCGCCATCGGCTAGCAGATGATGTATCGGCCGGTGGTGGTGGTACGGCTGGCCCCGCCCCGCCCCGCCCCGCCCCCGCCGCTTAAGGCCCGCCTGGTGCGTAGGTCTTTAGCAGGAGATGTCACGTGCGGCATGATGTGCGAGGCACTACACCTGTCGCCAGCGCCATAGTGGAGCGGAGCAAAGCCGCAACGGCCGGCAAAAACCGTGCACAGCTAAGAAACCCTCCCCTCCCCGAGAAGCATTTCCCATACGTTCAATCGAACAAGCAGAATCAAAGCGAAGCGATTAGAGGTGTGCGAACACTTCGAATTCGAATCGAATCGAAACAGTGCCGATTCGATACGTATCTATTTTGAAACAAGCCACTTCGAAATCGAACAATTCGAGTGAAATAAAGTTTTTAAGTTCGAATTCGAATCATAAGACGCGCGCTCGAGCCGCCAAAGCGTCTGATTGATCACACTACCAAGCTGAATCCCTTTTTAAATGAGAACCGATTTCAATAAACACCACCGTATGGTTATGTTTAGAGTACTTTTAAAACCTCTTACATTTTAAGGTCTACATTTGATTCGATTCGAATTCGAAATAGCAAGATTCGATTCGATTCGAGGAAAAAAAAACTAGATTCGATTCGATTCGGGGGAAATAAATTAAGATTAGATTCGATTCAAGTTTGAAAAAGGGTGATTCGCACATCTCTAGAAGCGATATACCCATGAGTTGTGGCCATTGAAGGCATTTGGGCCAGAGATACCTGCGGGCGCGGTGGGGCGGGGCGGGGCGAGGAGCGCCACAGGTGCATGCAGAAGCAGGGCCGGGCCGGGCCGCGCAGCGTTAAAGAGCGCGTACGCGTCCCAGCCGCGTGATTTATAGAAAAGCGCAAAGTGATGATCCCGTAATAAATGGGAGAGAGGGAGAGAGAGGAGAGAAAGAGGAGAGAGAGAGGAGAGAGAGGAGATAGTTGGGACGGGGCGGACGGGCGGGCAGGTTTGGAGTTGGGCGGAGATGCCACTTGGATGTAGAGCGGGCGGCAGCGCAGGAAGAGAGAGAGAGAGCGAGCTAGAGGGACAGGAACGGAACGGGAGGCCCAAACCGAACCATCGATTGTAATTAAGGGCCACACCATGTTCCCTCCGTCCTCTTCGTGGCTGCCTTGGAGTGCCGGCGCGGGCGGTGGGGTGGCGCGGCGTGGCGGGGCGTGGCGGGGCGGGGCCCCACTGCGGGACACACAGGCACCTCCGCACTGTGCATACCAAGTAGCTGCCGTCTGGACGCGTCCGGGCGGCTACCCTCCGAGCGTGCGTGCGTGCGTGCGTGCGAGCCGGTGAAACAGTTGGAGCACTTATATCATCTGGATGACTGTTAAGTGCCGCGCCGCGCCGCTGCTCCTCGCTATGCTGTACTCTCCGCCGAGCAGCTCCGCGTCGATCACTCCGTCAGACAAAAATCAAATTTTAGCAAAGGGTTCCACGCGAGTGGCTACTACCACACTGCCATCTCAAGGTGATGGTGGTGGTGGTGGTGGTGGGGGCACCCTCGGCCCGTATCGCCGCAGCGCGCTGGACGCGTCCACCACGCCGTGCTATGGGCCGTGCGGCCGGGCGAGCCGCTTCACACCCTCCCAGCCCCAGCGACGCGCGACGCGCACCACTTGCCTGCGTTTATTTTCCTCCGAGCGTTCCGCGGCGTTGGGGAGATTAAAGTCCGATTGAAATTCAATGTGTGGCTCCCGGTCTGAGAGCAGATCCTGGTCACGCCGCACCGCGCCAGCGTCAGCCGCGAGGATTGAGTGAGAAAGAGAAATTGGTCGCCTCGCCTCGTCCGGTAAATAGACAAGGATAGCGGCGGGGCCGGGGTCGGGTCAGCGCGGCGCAGCGTGGCGCGCGGACCGGGAGATTTATATGATGAACGGCTCGGGGGACTTAGTGGATGGCACATACACACACCGCCACATCAATCAGAATCTTATCAGAGTGCGAGAAGGAGAGGGACGGGGAGAGAGAGAGAGAGAGAGAGAGAGAGAGAGAGAGAGAGAGAGAGAGAGAGAGAGAGAGAGAGAGAGAGAGAGAGAGAGAGAGAGAGCTGGCGTGTGTAAAGGGCACGAGAGGAAGAGCGAGAGGAGCGGACGGCGCATAGTAGCACAGCACGCAGGTGATTGCGCGCGCTCGATATAAATCTCCGCGGATACACAGAGCCCCGGCCCGGCCCGGCCCGGCCCGGCCCGGCTGGAGGAACAGGTCACACCCAGCCGGCCGGCCGGCCATCAGGCTTGCCAGCCCCGTGCAACTGCGCGATGCTCTAAATTTTCATCGGCTCAATGCAACGATTGGAAGCGTTATAAGCGTTTGGTATGACACTATCAAGAAATACGGCCGGCCGAGGCAGCTGTAGCGCCGGACCGCCCCGCCTCGCCCCGCCCCGCCCCGCCCTGCCCCGCACACTGCGGGACCGTGCCGCTGAGAGGGTCGGTATCGAATGCTGTCCCGCCCCGCCAGTACTCATCCGCAGAGAGGCTCTCCGCTCCGTCGTGGAATGCGTTCGGGCCCAGAGCTGATACGATGCCGCGCCGGGCCGGTCAGCGCCCGGCGGGTAGGCCACCACAGCGCACGCCTGCGCCCGCGCTGCCCACCTCGCAGGCGCCTCGCTCCGGCTCTTCGTCCGCCCCGCCCAGCCCAGCGCGTCGGGGGGTCGGGCTCCGGAAATTATGTTTCAGGGTTGCTACAGAAGTCCATGAATGAAATTCCCTGACTTTTCCCTGATTTAAAGACCAAATTCTTCATTTAATTTTCCCTGACTTTATCGACGCAATCCCCAGGTTTACCGACTATAAATGGGCGGAAAAAATAAGTGTTGAGGCTAACAGGGTGGCAAATATGAAGTATTAAAGGCCAAAAAATTAATTTAACACAATTAAATACGTACATATAGCGCGGTGGCATTAAGTTTAGTTGCGTCAAGGGATTTAATATTTTCCCCTGACCCTCGTCGAACTTTCTCGACTTTTCCCTGATTTCCAGTCCAGATTCTTTTTCCCTGACTTTTCCACGACTTCCTTGACCTGTAGCATCCCCTGTGTTTGCTTCTCCAGAGACCAAAGGAAAAGCTACGTGCGACATTTCTGTGAAATGTGCTAAACTCCTCACCGCACGCTGCTTTTGCAAACAGCCGGTGCAGCCCTTGTGGGCCCCCGCGACGTGGGCTCAAACAACTGGCAGCAGCGCCTTTCGCAGCAGTGGGCCCGCCCCGCCCCGCCCCGCCCCGTCCCGCCACGGGCCGCACTCTGGAGGAGTGTGAAATCGGCACCGACACACGCGAGGCGAAGCAGGCGAGGCGAGCCGACATCGACAGAGACAAAGCCTCCTGGACGGCGGCCATTCGTCCATTCGGCAGGGCCGGGCAGCCGAGCCCCCCAACGTCAGAGTGCAGTGACGCGCGCTAATCCGTAAGACAGGGCGAGAGGGACTGCGCATGCGCAAGCGCTCCCCTTGAGCCCTGCTCGCCGCCGAGTAACGGCTGCGTACGCTTAGCGCGAGAGAACAGTGCAGCAGCGCAGCCGAGGCACATCCTCACCATGTCTAACTATGACGTGTAGTCGGCAAAGAAGCGACAAAGTTTAATTCGTGTGGGTCCCGACCCGGACGCGAGGGCCGAGCCGCTGTTGGAGCAGGAATGTATCGCCCGGGCCCGCACCGGGCACCGCTCCCAGCGCGGTGGCCAAAGCATCAGGCTTGACCCGGCCCGGGCCCTACAGCGCGCGGGCTGCGTGTGTGTGCGTGCGCGCGACGCACTTGAATGACAAGAGAATGCCTCGCCTCTCCCCTGCGGCCCCCGCCGCGCCCCGCCCCGCCGCGCCCCGCCCCGCCGCCCCACCACGCCCCGCCACGCCCCACCACGCCCCGCGCAGCCGCGACCGATCCCGCGCCCCGATTGGCCGGCCCTGGACGTAGCGCTGTTACGCGGCTCGTAATTGGCCGACCCAGGTGGTCATTAGTCCCGTCGTTGTCGACCGCGGCGTAGCGAGGGCTGGCGCGGGGTGGGGCGGGGCAGGGCTGGGCAGGCCCCGCAGCCGTTTATTTGAGCGACACTGCGAGACCGAGAGTTTGGTTCCCGCCATAGAATCCCAAAAGCATGAGTGTCAACATAGTATCGAAACGGAAGAAAAGGTGCAACTAAACGCTCGTCGCAGAAGTTTTGGATCGCTATGGCACCTCTGGTCTGGTCCGGTCGCGCTGACGTCACAGACTGGTGGCCGCTGCCCGCCTTTCACAGCACTGACTTCCCCCGTTTGGTTCCCGCAGTCGCTCTTGCTTGGCTTGCACGCCCTCTGCAGGTAAGTCACCGGGCATGGGGCGGGGTGGGGTGGGGCGGGGCGGCGGGGCGCTGTATAGCGGGCGCAGCGCGCAGCCCCCGGGCCCCGGGAGGTGACATAAATCGCACGGCAGCGCCGCGCTCAGTCCTATAGAGCTCGACGCTCTGCACGCCGGGCGTGGCGTGGCGTGGCGCGCGGCGCGACCGGGCCCGGCAGGTCGTACCACACTCGTGTGAATTGTCACTGCCTTACCCGCAGGCGCGCCCGCCGTCCCCGCGCCGCGCTACTACTCTACTTCCGGAAACAGAGAACAGCACGGAGCGAATTTGGTCACGAAACTCCTGTTGCCTTGGCTCCGGCTCCGGCTCCAGCTGGCCTGCTGCTAGTTTGAGCGCCCCGGCCGCAGGTGTGAGGTGAATCACACCTTTGAACCCAGAGTGTGCAAATGTCACACTCTTGGAAGTGCGCGAGTTCTCATGGGTGCACCTGCCCGCATCCCATGCGGGTGACTGACGGATTGAATGCAGTGCACGAATGAAACTTGTCAGCGCGCACGCGCGCACGCGGCACTGCACGCCCGACCCTGGACGCAGTGGACGCAGTGGGCACACGAGGGTCGGCACAAGGGTCTACCACTTTGAAAAATCGCGCACGAGTATTATAATCAGTTACGATTATGGTGATTATCTATGACTATTTGAATTTTTCTTTAACATATTTACTGATTATTGGCCAGTAATAACGGATCTTTTGATGAAATTTGATAAAATTTATCCATATTTGTCATTTTGTCAATATCTGGAAATTTTACATAATTATGATTGCCTGATTATCAATTATCATCTAGAGAAGTGTACGAGGATTATGGAAGTGGGTAGACCCGGGTCGGCACGTCCCGGAGGCACGGGAGAGGGCGGAGGAGGAGCGAAAATGAAAAGGATTGAGTAAACGACTATTACAACGAGATCAGCGGAGTCCGATACGATATTTTTTCTTTCAATTTTTCACTGCTGCGTCTTGTAAAATTATAAGAAAAAGAAACCAAGTCCTTGCGGCCAAAATTTTCTGACCTCCTGTTCTTTCTTTCTCCGAAAACACGTTTCTATGCCGCCGGCAGCGGTTCGCGGCACATCTCTCCCCTCCGGTATAATCGATAAATCGATAATCGGGGAGAGTGTTTCGAAAACGTATTAAGGTGTCGGCGCCCCGACATAATGTAACAGTCCCCTGATTTATCGCGCGGAACCTGACCTGCATACCGAGCGACGCCAACGCGACGGTGGCGGGAGAGAAATTTGAAAAACCAATAAATATCAATATGGGCGAGGGAGATTAAAAATTCACGGGGCCCTCGGGGTAAAACTTGGAATTAACGAGGGGTGGGTTAGGCGGCACCTGTCAGGACGTTATGCACTCGCATCGACCCGTGACACTAGGACGGTATGGGCGCCAGCCCGCATGGAAATAGGTAACCAAAATAACACTTTTAGGTGGTACTTTAGTAAAAGTAATGTATACATAAACTATAGCAGATTGGGGCGACAACACTTTGGTGCAACTTTCATTATACTTTTTGCATACTTTTTGTACACTTTTCGGACACTTTTCCCAGTCACATTTCTTGGTACTTATTTCCATGCGGGACACCAGCACCTCGCCCCGCCTCACCTCGCCTCACCCCGCCCCGCCCTCAATGAATCGCCACCGCACCACTGCACTGCCCGCACTGCCCTCTCCCCGTTGGCACCGGCCGGGAATCACCGCGCCTTGACTTGCACCTCTCTGGGACTGAAAGGAAGAGGGAGTGAGATCCACACCGCCAAAGTGATAAACGCACGCGATCGCACCATCTGCCGGCCAGTGGCCGCACTAGCGCCCCGCCCAGCCCCGCCTTATTGCCACCACGCCTCCGGCCGCCCGCGGCGGGGGCCGCATCAACGCTTCATTCACAGATGCGGGAAGGAATCATTCAAAACGGGACCCGTTTCGGGCCGAGGTAGCCGTGCGGGGCGGGGCTGGGCGGGGCTGGGCTGGACTGGGCGGGACCCCCGGGGCCCTCGGGGGACACACGCGCGGCGCTGAGCGGCGGGACGCAGCGGGACAGAGCGGGGCCCCGCGGGGCGGGCCCGCGCCGCCATTCAGCTGGACCGGGCCGGGCCGGGCCGCGGAGCCGGGCACAGGCTGCGTCCAGCCGGACCAGAGTAATCAGGGATAAACTTGAAAGCGAAATGTGATGCCATTTTCACTGTTATAAATTCAAACGCCCTTCCCATCTTATTCTCCGCCTTTTCGCTGCGCCCCTGATTTATCGAGCACCCTCCTTAGAATCACGGATGATTCAGAACTTGCGGCCAGCTGAGTAGCTGCGCCCGCGGCCCAGGGCCCGGCCCTGCCTCCCGACTGAAATGCACCGCGACAAAGTAGGTTCCACAAATCTCAGCTCGTCTGGACGGGTGGCCGGCATTGCTTTACTGGGACGGGAACTTCCCAGCCCCAGTGAGAAGTGAAATGCTTGCCCTGATCGGTACCGTACACAGAGTTGCACAAATTTCTTGCCGCACTTTCGATCTGAGAGCAAGCGTTTCTGTTTAAAAAGCACGTTGTGATATCTGAAGCAAAGCGCTCGAAAAAGCCTATTACCGTTGGTTATAGTATCCCAAGGTTTTAAGAGTGAGATAAGCAGGGCCGTTGCTGTGTGCGCTGAGCAGCCGTACACATTTCGGAAAGGACGTGTCCATAAGAACTAAATCATAACATGCAAACAGGGGTCAACGGCCTGGACATTGTTTCAGAAGTGGCCTACTGAGGAGGCGCAAATCAGGGCAGGGCACTGCAAGGAGGAGCGCAGCACCGCGCGCGCATGGGGCAGAAGGGCCTGTCCTGCGGTGGCGCAGAGGGGGCCGCGGCGATAATAAAAAGACATGATAAAGCACTCTGTGATGAGGAGTAACCACACGGGGCGAGGGCTAGCGCTGTGCAGGCCCGCACGCCTCCCCCCGGCGCGGCGGCACAAACTGGGTGATTACTGGACAATAGGCCGACCAGGTCCAGGCCCGGGGCAGCTCGGCCCGGCCCGGCCCGGCCCGGAGGCTCTACTCTAGCCCGGACTGACCCCCGGCCCGGCGCACCCCGCACCATTCGATACGCCCCCGTCCCTCCGGACGCGGCCCAATCTGCCCCCTTCATCGGTTATCGACAGCGAATGACGTCACGATTGCAGAGACAATGACCCATCAGGAGATGTGTTCGATACCTCGACCTGCGGACACCATCACCACCGTGCACCGGAGGAGCGGAGAGCGGAGGAGACACTGCATCAAACAGACCCGCGCTCCTGCAGCGGCCGGCACTTTCTCGCTGATTTCAGAGCGCCCTTTATAGGCCCTAGGCGGCCGCGGTGGCGGGGGTCCCTCCTGGGGGTCTCCCGCCCCGCCCCGCCCCGCCCCGCCCCGCCCCGCCCCGCCCCGCCCCGCCCCGCCCCGCCCCGCCCCGCCCCGCCCCGCCCCGCCCCGCCCCGCCCCGCCCCGCCCCGCCCCGCCCCGCGCTGCGGGCCGCGCGCGCCGCGCCTCGCTCTGCGACAGATTTTAATTGGTAACCAGATGCGGCGGCGCTGCGCTCGGGCCCGGCCCGGCCCGCCCCGCGGCCGCGAGCCTCCCTTGCCGATTCTAAATCAAGTGCGGACTAATGTAGCGGGTCCGAGCTGGGCCGGGCCGGGCGCGCGCCGGACCACACAGGACTCCAAACCTCGGGTGAGGAGAGCCAGCGCGCCAGCGCCGCAAACGGGTCCACTCGCGTCCACCGTCCACTCGGGTCCACTCCGCTAGCGGAGCTGCGCTTACCTGTCGACAGGCGAGAGAAATCGTCGTTAGTTCAACTCGACAGGATGCACTTTAAAACCACAATATTAAACTATAGTGCGGTGTGCGGGTGTGCGGCACAGCCTGGGAGGAACAGTGCTGCCCTGCGCGCCCCCGGCACGCCACGGCACGGCACGCCGCGCGCAGCCTATTTGGACGGCGTCCAGACGAGGCGCGTCTTGTTAACAAGGCGTTTGGCGATACCATTGTGCCAGCATCGAGCGCACCCTGCCTGCCTGCCTGCAGGCCTCACCGCACGCCCGACCCGACCCGACGTGCCGAGGCCGGTCGGGCAGGCTAATTTTGAAACCCTCCTGGATTACGGTAAAACCAAGCCCAGGGCATTTGGAAACCATAGGAGATACAATGGGAATGATTTGCAGGGCATCCCCTGAAAATAATTCCCAGGGCATCTCTTGGTTTCCAACTACCTTGGGCTACTGGTTTTACTGTGCATGCGAGACCGCGCCGCAAATAAGGAGTCGTCAACTTCTTTCAAAAGGAGGAATATTTAATATTACTGGTGATATTGGTATTCTTGAAGCAAATTGCATGTATGAACAGAGTAAATAGGGATAGATGTGTAATAATATCGACGTACTATTTCCAGTGATAAGAAGTATTCAGGTAATATTTGATGCACTATCAGTCGACAGCCCCTTGCGTCGCTCGGTTCTCGGGTCCGCTGTGAGTTGCGCCGGCAGCAGCGGTGGCAGCGGCAGCATTTTACATTATCAGGAGCTGGCCTGGCCTGGGACCTGACGAGTCGAGATCGAAACAGAATCCGGCGGCGCGGCGCTCCTATCCATGCCGTGCACCAGCACCAGCCGCCACGGCTCGGCACGGCCCGGCACGGCCAGTCTCGGACCGCCCGATAAATCGATTGGATAGATGTATGCTTGTCTGATAGGGCCTGGCCAAGGTCTGCGTGGCGTGGCGTGGCGTGGCGTGGCGTGGCGTGGCGTGCCGGCTCAGGCAGCACTCTACTAAATCGTCCGTCTGCTGCGTAAGCCGTCGTGCACCGAGCAAAAGTCGCTCAATAATTTTAATCAGTAGCAGCCAGCCGGGCCGCGGCCGGGCCGGCCTGGGAACACCATCTCACGTGCGGGGAGTCAATAAGTTGAGCTGCGTTAATGAGTTTGAGGATCAAGAGTCTCAGTTTACAACAGGCCTAAATAAAAGAATATCTCTTAATTTCTATTTTGTATCAATTGGAGGTTTTGCGAACGTCAAAATGGTCATGGAGAGTGATGAGTAAAGATGTTTTCTTATCTTTTCTTTTTCTTTTTCAAATAATCGATTGAATTTAGTAACATTTTGACTGTTCGATATTAAACAATTAGGTTTGCAGGCTATCTGAAACCATCAACAGCACCACACGCAAAAAACAAAATGCTCAGCTGAAATAAGATGTGAAAATTTTAGCACAGCGCGAGGGGGGATCACTCATATAAAACTTGTACAATGATTTTTTTGATTTTTGATTTTTTTGATTTTTGATTTTGATTTTTCTTTTGATTTTTCACGAGATAAAAAAGAAATAATATGTTACTTTTTTAAAAAATTGTGTTTTTCCTTGTTTTGTTCCCATTTTTCTCAGTTTTGGGTTCATTTGTTCTCGATTTTTCGGATTTTTATGCAACTTTCTACTTGGTTTTATTTTGATTATTTTGATTTTTTTTTTAATTTTTTAAATGATTTTTTGGGGGCTGTACAATGATTTTTCGAAGTGACCACCCCTCGGCACTGCGGCTAGGAACTTGAAACAGCGGAAAAATAAATATCAGGGTAGCTAGAAAATAAGCACCGTTCCTTTAAAATTAGTTCACCTGCAGCTTGTTTGCTCACTCGCAAATAATTTTTTTTGTGTGCACGTTTTTTTTTCCCCAGATTTTAAAAATGCCACTTACGAAAGATTTGTTTCCTTCAGTTGGGTTGCTAACGTGCATTGGCTACGTTACAGCGTTACATAAGTTAAATTAAAGATCCCGAGCGCCAAGGCTTCTGTTGGGCGGCAGTGGAGTGCCGAGCGAGTTGCCTCCCATTTTCTCTCAACCCCTCCCCTCCCACCACAGCGTCCGTTCACATAAGCCGGTCGGGTCGGGCCCTCGCGTTTAACGAACGAACAGTGGTCTATCAAACGATCTAACGCGCTGCGGAGGGCCTATCGGTGGTCCTGGAGGGCCTCTGGAGGGACGGGGGCCGCCCCCGGGACCGCGCCCGCCCCGCCCCGCCACGCCCCGCCCCGCCACGCCCCGTACCGGCGCGCCACCGGCCCCATCGCTCAGCCGGTGACAGCAATCAAAACGACCACCGACCTCGCCGCCCCGACCCGATCCCCAAATAATGAGTGGGGAGCGTGGTCGCGACATTCAAACTCCACTGCGCTGCGGCGGGGTTCCGAGCAGCCAGTACGTGCGTAATAGAAAACGCATGCAGTTCTCCCCGCGGCGGGGCGGGCAGCTCCGGGCGAGGCTCCGGGCTCCGGGGCCCGCGGGAGAGACTGGACGAGGCGCGTCGCGCGCCCAACATTTATCAGCTCGCCTCTAAGCATGTTTTAATAGCGGTCCCTGCCGCGCTGGCCACGTGGCGCCGCTCTGCACTGCACGAGGCGGGGCGGGCCGGCCCCGTCGCACCGCTAATCAACAGATGAAACGGATCCCGCCACCCCGCCCCGCCTCCCCACCTCGCCCCGCCCCGCCTCACCTCCGAGCTCACCTCCCCCACCGCCCACACTCCCTGCGCGCCGCGAACCTTTACTTTTTCGAGCGTGAAGATGCGTACCGGGAGATAGAGCGGCAGCGGTGAGGGAGGGTAATTCTATCGTGATTATAAAGAAAATCTTGCCAGAGGCGCGGTTACGCGCCATATGTGTCGTTCTCATGGCATTCAATAGAATCCATTTCTTTTCGAGAGAAGGGGTTATGGATTTAAAAACATGTTGACCGACATGGTGGGCATACCACAGTGAGTTTGCTCAGAGACGCCAAGAGATAGAGTGCGTGCATCGTGGACCATTCTTCAGCGAGCGTTCCCGCGAGTACCGTTCCTCCAGCGCGGCAGTGGGCGCGCGCGGGAGATTTGAACGCGCGCGCGGCGCGGGTATTTAACCCTCCGGGACGCTATCGCGCCTCACGCTCCCAACGCTCACGCGCAGTGTGCGCTCCTCACGAGGCTGTGTGCGCGCCACGGCATGCATGAGAAGGGCGTTGGAGTCAGAGTTCACAGTCATCAAAATCCAGTAGCTGCACCTAAAGACTGCGCCAACTAGGTTTGCCTGACGCATTGTGAAAAAAAGGAAAAAAACAACAGGAAAAACACTATCTTGCACTCGTTTGAAAAGCAAACGAAAACAAGGGCCAAATAGAACACAAAATGAATTTTGTGATAAGTATGGAACTCGTTCTTTACATAATTATGTGCTACAGAGGTAGGAGTGTAAAACGTTATGTGAGTCGAGTGAAGACATTTTCATCTTAGATTTCATCACAGTTCGTGTGTGCAGGGGAAGTTTTTCCCGATACACTCGCCCTTGCGGGAACAGGCTCTTACGTCCCCAAGAAAATCGTCCCTAAGACAATTCGTCCCCAGCTCTGTCGTCCCATGTCAGAATGACCCCATCCGCGATGTCCTCATGTTTTGTCCCCAAATCTTTTTTAGGCAACGAAGTTGCCTTTTAAAATCAGTCGAAACGTTAGTCAGTTGTTTTACATTACCCCTATGGGACAAAAAAATCTGGCCCAAGGGATTTTGATAAAATTTACAGCAGTTATAGAATTGTATATTCTAATTGCAATTTCGAAGTTTTATCAAAATCGCTCTTACAGAAATTTTGGAAATTTGATTTGAAGTTCTGGTTGCTCGACTCGTCAGCGGAGCGAAAGAGAAACCTCCAAAGTCTGCGTTCAAACAAAGCTCTGCTTCAGTTAACTGCGCCAGAAAGAGATGACACCACTGAAATTCGCACGTGACCACCGTACCGCCCTTTCGAAACCTACTTCATTTTTACCGAAAGAATAACAGATCGCCAACCTCAGAGTCAGTCCTCAATTCATGTTTTCAGTCACAGATAAAAATTAGTCTGCCTCTGTTTTTCCTGTCAATGCGTAAAGGCTCCCATAATTGTTTGGTAAAGGCCTGCAACATCATTTTACGTCGTTAATAAATATAAAACTAGCAAAATATATTTTGGGTTGGTTTGAGTGGACACCAAGGCGGCATTGTTTATAGCTGGCCCGCTCGGCGCCATGTTTGTGCTGGAAATGTGAGGCGGATAAAATTCACGATTTGGGCTCTCACAGAGAGTTTTGTGCTAATATTTTTAATTTCTATTTCATTTAATGGTAAGTGTGTGGCAAATGTGAAACTAGAACCCTTTAATTCTTGGCTGGTGGTTCGATTCAGTGGTTGTCAAGGCGCGTTGTTGACAGCTGGCCCGCTGGGCGACATTACGTGCGCCCGATGTCTGGCGAATAAAATTCATGATTTGGCTATCACCAATAGTTCTGGCTTTATATTATTAAATTCTTTTTGACTTTGAGGTAAGTGTTCAAACCAAGGGGGCGTTTGTCGCGTTAGCGTTAGAATTTTATATTTTTATTTCTTGACGATGGCCCCTCCTGGCCGCAGCCGATCTTGCCCAAGCGATAAACGTTTACAAGGCGAATTGAATGCGTTAATAGTTGTTGTATACCTGCAGATAACGTTTTAGTAAGTTTGACTTCAATCTGGTGAGCAGAATTCTTGAAATGGTGTACATTTACGAGTATCTTTTGCGTAAATCACTTTTGTTCCTTCGTATTGAACCTCCGTCCTCCGTGAAACTTAACAAAACGATTTCTGGAGGTCTAACTGCTATTTTCTCATTCATTTCGGCTGTGTAACATTTTATTCAGCTAAACTGAATAGTTAAATTCGCTTGGTGCGTGAAGGGCGCCTTGACGCGAGTTAAGTCTCGAGGTGGACGCGTGAGCCGTGACCCGCAGATCCATCGGCCTTGTTTTGTTGACTGCAGGTCCCAGCCTAGAACCACGACGGGGATAGGACTGGGCACTCCCACCTCAAACGCGCTCCGTTTTGTCGAAGGGGGCGGCGCCTCCCCCAGCCTTCTTTTGTTGAGTGGAGGTCCCAGCCTAGAACCATAGAAGGGGGGACTGCGCACTCCCTCCTCAAACGCGCTCGGTTCTGTTTTTAAGGCGGCGGCGCCTCCTCCAGCTGACTGCGAATAGTGCCAGTTCCGAAGGCGAGCCAAGCCGAATCGGCATTGTCGAAGGTGCTCGCCCGCTCGGCCCCTCGCTGCCCCTCTTCGCGGCGCGCAGGGGAGGAGGACCGGAGGACCGCGACTGGGGGGAAGACCTTACTTCAAAAATCAAGCTGATCGGACAATTTTTACTGAAAAACTTCTATCGTTTGAGCTAGAGAGCTCAACTTTTGCATTTGATCCGCTATACTAGTGACGCTGATCAAACCGTGAGATAAAATAAATTCAATAATATAATCCAAAAGGCTGGAAATTTAGAAGTCAATGCTTCCACGCATAAACCATTCGCCTAAGTATTTTATGAAACTAAAACATTAACGTACTTCGTGCCTATTAGGATTTTTTTTTTTTTTTTTTTTTTTTTTTTTTTTTTTTTTTTAAAAAAATTTTTTTAAACAAATTGGCGCATGTTTTCAAGTTCAATATCACATTGCTGACAAATTTAATTTTACAATTTGCAATCCAACATTCATTTCTTAATGCGGGCTTTGTAGTACACATTAGGAACAGTGTACTAGGTTGACTGTTGGGTTTGTACAGTACATTTATGTGTATGTTTATGTAATTTGAAATTTGACTTTTTCCACCCGAACTGTGTCAAATTCTTGGTACTTCTGTAAATTGAAACTGTATTGTACATCACTTGACATATTTGGTACTACTGTGTGCATTTCAATTTTTACTGTAAATATTTGTATTACAGCACACACATCTGGTCTATATTCATTTCTATTAATTTTTTGGCAGCATATACGTTGTTTAGTTATCATGCCAGCTCAGAGCAAATGCGCTTGCGATGTAGGCAGCCCGCCGCGCTCGAGAGCCTCAGTTCGGGCGGGCCTCCCCTCGGGCCGGCTGGGGACAGGCAAGGCCTGCGCCTCAGTTCCAGCGCCTCAGACGGGGCGCGGCTGGTCGCTTATTGACCGGCTCCCGGCCCGCAGGTATATGAAACTCAGGTAGCGCCTCAGTTCGAGTCGTCCCGAGTAGGGACATTACAATTTTGAGCAAAATACCCGAGGACGAAAGAGGTGGGGACGAATTGTCATAGGGACGAAAAAATAGGGGACGATTTGCCATGGATCCGCCCTTGCTCGTCTCGGGTGCTCGGCGGGCCTTCTTCGGCCCTCCCGCTCGGGTCCGATTGTTGGGGCGCATAAAGGAGCGCGAGCTGGCGCGAGCCGACTCGGTCTACGACTAGACTCGGGGACTTAGAATGAAAACTCGCACAAAATTTGTTAAGAGTTCTCAAAATAATACTATTAAACGTTAAAAAAGGTTCATTGCTGCAATGCAGAGGAAGGCTTCTAGCTGAGATCAGCGCAAGTTTCATGTCTGTGGGTATTGTGCTTGCTGAGATTGAAAAATCCACTTATAAGTTGGGTTATGGACTTAGAATGAAAACATCCAAAATTTGTTAAGTGTTCTCAAAATAATACTATTAAACTTGAAAAATAGTTCATTGTTGAAATAAAGACCAGCATTTCCAGTTTCGAATGGTATAACTATTATGCCTGTAGTTATTGTGAGATCTGAGATGAAAGTGTGGACAGTTAAGGGTTACACTCGACTGAGAACAATACTCGTTCTTTTCACCACTCAGGAGAGAGGTGGTGGTAAAGAACGAGTAAAAAATCGACCGCTGCCAGCCGTCTAGCGGGCGATACAATCAGCAAAGCGTATTTCCACCGAGTGCGAACTCCACCAGACAGACAGAGAGAGAAAGAGAGAACGTCTAGCGAAGACTCGTCGAAAGATTTGCACAAAAACAGATTAGACAGAACAATCGCGGCGAGTCCCGGCCCGGCTCGAACGGAGAGGAACTGTGGGCCGGTGATCTAAATGAGAGCTGTCTCGGCTCGGCTCGGCGTCGTCCTCGCAGTCCCCTCGGCCTCAGCGTCCCCTGGAGACCGCCCCGCCCCGCCCCGCCCCGCCCCGCCTCTGGCACGCACACATGCTGGGGGATACATGAGCAAATAGGATAAAAACGCGGCGAGCGCGCTGTGGCTGCTGATGGGCGGGGGACTCAGGGACTCACCTCGCTGCGCCCGGCCCGGCCCGGCGCGGCGCGGCGCCTGGCCAGGTCCGACATACGAAACAAAACGCAGCTCCGCAATAACCACGGGAGAACGGCTCTATCGAGGAGCCGCGGGTCCGCGGGCTCACGGGCAGTAAAGCACCACCAGCAGCCTTCTCTCCGTCGCACTCATCGCGCCCGCGCCCCGTCTCTCTCACCCACACGCAAACACACCTCTCCTCTCACGTGCTCTAGGCCCCTCATTACAGAGGGGGTGATTCCGGTCGGCGCGGGAGTGGAGCCGCCCGCAACGCGATGGCAGCGGAGCCAGCGTCTACATGGCTTTTGCTATATGCTGTAATTAACGCACACTCCCGCGAGCCACTTTTATATACGACAAGCGCGCGTCCCGACCCAACACCCACCATAAACAGGTAATGGCTTGGGGCGGGGCGGTAGCGCCCTGCAGGGCCACCACGCCGCAACCAGCTAAAGTAGCGACGACATCGATCGACATGACGGCTTTTGCGCGGGCGAGTTCAGCTATCCGGACATCCGACACCAGCTGAGTCTCTCCCCCCCCCTCCCTCACCGTGTTACAGCGAAAGTTTGAAGACAAATTATTAGGGCGCTATCGCAAGCGCTGGCCACCGGGCTGTGAGGGCCGGGGGGTAGGGGGGAGGGTCAGAACGGGAGGTCGGGTTACGAGCCCTGGCCGCCCCGCCCCGCCCCGAACGCCCCCAGCCCGGCCGACCTGGAGGCCCGGCCCGCGGGACTCGCTTCGCGTGTAATGCGTGTGCGATAGAGAGGGTGCGTTCAGTTAGGCCTCGCGGACCCATTGGTCGGGCGGAAGCGAGACGAAACACGCTCTCTGATCACTTGATACGGAAGATGAATGGAGCGGCCGGGGCCGGGGCGGCCAGGCACTCCCGGCACGACACAGCGGCGGCCAGCGGTGCACGAGGGCAGCGCGGAGCAGCAGGGCGGAGTAAGAGGTCGAAATTGGACTTACGACGCGGAGGAAACCTCCAAAGCGCGCGCGGCGCCCTCGATCTCGCAGGGCGGGAGCGGCCGGCGGAGCGGCTGCTACTGATCCGGCCTTCCTGTGACAGGTGGCGCGATGGGGCGGGGCGGGCCGGGGCGGGCCGGGGCGGGCCGGGGCGGGCCGGGGCGGTATTGCGAAAAGTTACAAATGGGGTGGCGAGCGTCTCTGTCTCTCTCGCACTCGCTGGCGGGCGCGGGCGCCGCACCGCAGCAGTGGGGCCACTCAACTGCATGCATACTGCACTCCGCAGTCATCTCCTCATCAGCGCTGCCAACCTAACGACATACGTGTGCAGCAGCGGGGCGGACAGCGGCTTGCGGCGTACCAACCTCGAGCCGTGCCGGTCAGCCGGGCTGCACGACCCGAAATAATTGAATGAAAAGAAAGCGGCAGTGCGGTGCCAGCGGCCTGCCCTGCCCGGCCAGTCCGCGCCTGACTCAACACCAGCGGAGCATTCCTCTCGACTCCTAGCAGATTTCTCACTCGTCTGGCAGGCGTCCAGACGCTGTTCGACATGGACGGCTCGCGTCAGCCCAGAGCGCCGCGATCGCGCGCGAGGGAGATATTTTGCGAAATCAATTCAAACGTCCTTCTCTCTCCGCGGCCGAGGTATCGCTTCACTCAACAGGGCAATTCGCATGGATGTATCGCGGAGTGACCCGCGCGGGACACACGCTCATTCCGCCTCCTTTTTTATTGTATTTTTCAGACGGATAAGTCCTCGCGCGCGCTCTAAATAAATGCGCCGGACAGCGATGCACCACGTCCATAGCAGATGAGCCAAACAAGTGACTTAAATTAGCCGGCAGCGCTAATGAACGCGGGCCGGGCCGGGCCTGCCGAGCCGTCCCCGGAGCCTCCCGCAGACCGCGCCAAGTGCACGGGGTGCGCAGCCCGCGCCGCGCCAGCCCCGCCCCCGCAGAACAAGTGTCCGAAAGGATTGTGGTGCGTGAGCACAATGCGCTCCATGATTGTGATATTGACGCAGCAACATTTTGCGGCCCGCGGACCGGAGGGGTGCGAGGCGAGGCGAGGCGAGGCGAGGGTTGTCTGGGAGTTAATGCGACCAATTGTCAGGAGAGGGGAGCGAGAGCCACGCGGGAGAAGCGGGGAGGCTCGAGGAGGGTGGAGTGGTGGTGGTCCTTCAGAGCGACATGCGATAGGGATTTGATACCATTAATGCACGACGCCCGGCCCGATGCTACGAGGGGTGCGGTGCGGAAGAGGGCGAAGCAAAATAAAAAGGAAAGAGAAAAAAATGGTTTACATAGTAGGGTGGCGGCGGCGAAACTGTGTCACTGGCTCTGCCGTTCGCTTAGTACGCGATGCGGCCACCGGAGAATGAGCCAGAAAATGGGATAATGTCAGTCGGAGCAGTGACGTCTGTATCGCCGGGACAAGGAAGCGGACGGGACATGCGCATGACGCGAGGTGCCAAGCGGCACCCACTTGCAACTTTTTGCACGGGAATAGGAATTTTAAAATTTAAGATCAAGGGTGGACGACTTTCAGATTTTTTCAAAAGCTCATAGATAGCAGCATAAATTAACATTTTCCGTAGCGGGGACCCTTTTTGAAAGCTGTTACACAGACGGACGCGCATATTTTCAGTTTCATCGGAGGCCTACGAAACACTCACAATCGCCTTACGACACAACGCGAAACGTTAAGGCATGTTTCGGCGGATCCGCATTGTGGGCCTACAGCAAGGAAGCGACTGTTTTACCGGCTCCACATTGTGGACCACATTGTGGACCCGTAGCACGGAGAGAGTTACGCATATATAACCAAGTTTTAGCGCGAGTGCTGATGCGAGGCCAGCGCTCTCAAGGGCGGCCGGGCCGGGCCGGGCCTGCCGGGTCGGGAGCCAGATGTGCGTGCGATAGACATGTGCGTCTCCTAGGAGCGCGCAGTGCGCGCAGTGCGTCCGTCCTCGAAAACCTAAAACGCGTAAGAGATAGTGCGTGCAGATGGGGAGGGAGGAGGGTGGGGGAGGAGGGTAAAAAAATCTGGAGTGGTGGCGCGTGCTGGTTATGACTGCTCTGGGACAGCCCCGCCCCCCGGGGCCGGGGCCCGGGGTGCACCTCGAGGCCGCCCCCCCCCCCCAACCCTTGCGCCGCGCATCTCCTATCTCAATAAATAACGAAATGGGACGAAGACTGTCCCTGCTCGGCGAGGGGCCTCAACTTACCCAAAATTTGTACACATGATTTCAAGATTTTACATGATTACACCTCATATAATTCAAAGAAATAATTCGCAAAGTAAATACAAGCGTATTTTGAGCTTTATGAGCCCAAAATACGCACTCAAATCATTTTTTTACGGCAATAGATCCAAATTTTTTGACAATGATTACGAAGATATTAGCGATTGTGTACACATGATTTCAGGAGTTGAGGCCCCCTCGCTGCTCGGTCAATGTATGCGCCCAGCCTATAGAGTGTTGTCTTCCGTTTTTTCTCTCGACGTCCATAACTGAAGCAGCCTACGGGGCGGGAGACGATCCTACCTACACTTCTTTTTTCCCCTCTGCCTCCCCCCCCCCCCCCTGGTTTAAACGAGTTAATTGGCCTTAAAAGAAAGAGGAATGATACAAACACGCACGTTGGCTGCGTGACAGTGCGTTTCCTATCGCACCTGTTTTACGCCTCGTAAGCACCCCGCAGGAGGGGAGGTCGGAAGTGGCGGGGCAGCGCAGCGGGGCAGCGGGGCGCGCCGGACAACAACATCCAGACCACCCGAATGGCCCGCCAGTAGCGTACAGATAACGCGAGGCCACGCGATGGTGTCGGGTAAGGCGGGGTAGGGTGGGTACTTAGGTAGCACAGGTAGCACGCAGCAGTGTGGAGAGACTGAGCTTAAAACACCGCCTGGGGGCAGAGAAACCTGAAATCGGTAGCAAGGAGGGTGCGGCCGGTGGCCGGGCCGGCAGGGTGAGGGAGGGGCACAGGTAGGCCTTCGGGCGTCTGCCGCCGACCTCGGTAGGTCCCACCCCGCCCCGCCCCGCCCCGCCCCGCCCCGCCCCGCCCCGCCCCGCCCCGCCACAGGGCAGGCCAGACCCGTGAATGGACCCGCGCCGCCTCGCGGGGCAGAGGGTGGGTGCTCAAGGCCCGGGGTCCCTCACCTCCAGCCGAGCCCGACCCGGCCGGGGCGGGGCGGGGCGGGGCAGGATCCTGTTGCACGGGCCGCGGACACGCTGTACAAGATTTACCAATCAGATTGATCGGTCGAGATTGACGCGCTCGGACGGAGATTGGTCGCGCGTGACTACCCAGAGAGGTACGCGCGCGGCCGCACGGCGTGAGTGCGACAAGGACGCGAGTGCGACGGGCGAAGGAGAGAGAGAGAGATAGAGAGAGAGAGATAGAGAGATAGATAGAGAGAGATAGAGAGAGGTAGCACCCGGACGCAGCCCTGCAGCTCTGGATCGGGCATTATCACCCGGCAGCAGATGAAAGCAAGATACTGCTCCGCAGTGAGCCTGCGGCCTGCGGCGCCGGCCTGGTACAGCGCTGGCGCTCGGGCTGGGCCCGGGCCCCGCGGGGGACACAGATTCACACTCCATTAGCGAGAGATACATCGCATGGCCCGGAGCCCGGGGCCCGGGGCTGGCTCGCGATCCGGAGACCAGACCAGAGTCTCCTCTCCTACAGTCCCACTAGGGGGTCCTCCTCCTCCTCCTCCTCGTCTACATCCTCGCCCTCGCCTCGCCAGACCCGCGGAGAAAGCAGCAGCAGCGCAGTGGCAGGGAAGTCGCCGCCCGGGATAGCAGAGCGGCTAGTATGGCCTCTATGAGCGCGCGGAGATCAGCCCGCCCCGCCCCGCCCCGCCCCGCCCGCGAGACACATTAGCGTGCGCGCAGCGCGGAGTCAAAGGGACAGGGCAGGGCAGGCTCGCGGTCAGGAAGCGACCGGAGCCCCGTGCGCGGCGGGGCGCGGCGGGGCGCAGCGGGGAGGTCAGCAGCGGGACTTACCGTGTGGGGCCCATTCATCGCGACGGGTCACTGGGCCGGGCCCGAGGGACGCTCATTACGGCGCTAATCAATGGCGCTGACTCATTGAGTGCGGAGAGCTGCCGAGCGCACGCCGGCCGGCACGGGGTGTGCGCGGGCAGCGCGAGCAAGGCGCACGAGTGCACGAGGGTGGACTGCAACTCGTCCAGCGAGCGGCCTCGCGAGGAGAGAGGGAGAGTGGGGAGAGCAGGGGAACAACAATCATCCCTTGTGAGGACACTGCAACGCTTCCTAAAGAGGCTCTCCCTATATTGCGTCTCACGGCTCGCGGGGAGCAGGTAGGCGGTGACCTTCAGCGAGCAGGGTGTCTCCTCCTCGCGCTAGGACATAATTTTTAAGCGGCGGCGAGGACATCCCCCGGGAGTGTCCGAGACGCGGAATGCGCCCGGCCGCGCCGTTAAGGAGGTGGTCGCTGATGAGGCGGCAGCGGCAGCGGCGCGCACGAACACACTCTGACAACCGCACGGCACGCCAGCCACCCGGCCCCGGCCCGGGAGGAGCCAGGGAGCCCTTCTGCCTCTGAGCCCTCGGGCGCTCCGGCCCCGCCCCGCCCCGCCCCGCCCCGCCCCGCCCCGCGCCGCGCCACGCTCCGCTCGCACGACTCACACGCTCCCGGGCCGGGATGCTGGGCTGGACCCACGCGATCCCCGGCGCGCCGGCCAGTGCGTGTGCGAGTGAGACAGCACGACAGCTCTTTCATTATCTCTCTGTGAGGAGCCTTCCCTGGCCGGGCCGGGGACTTCAACGCCGGTGGCCGACTAGAGACTGGAGAGTGTTTAACGGAGGAAGCGCGTGCGTATATTCTGCCTCGTTTTGACAACAACTTTAAATCGAGATTTCGGTTACACGTTCTTTTGCCTGTTTTGAGCGACATCTCGTTCCAAGTGGAGGTGCGATCTCTCCATAGTCTCCCAGTGCGGGGGGCGCTACATGACGCCGCACCATGCACGACGCACACTCGCACAGCGGACGCACTTTCACCGGCCGTCGCAGGTCCAACACGGACTTTGTCACACTCGCGGTTCTCGCGGCGAGAGCGGCGCTTATCGACCGGCCAGGACCATACCGGGTATCACTGACCCACTGGGAGGGACCGCCCCGCCCCGCCCCGCCCCGCCCCGCCCGGCCCCGCGCGGCCCCGCCCCGCCCCGGCCGGCCCGACAGACTGCAGCGCGTGGTATTTCCGGCGAGTCCAAGTTCCGTCACCCATTCCACCCCGCCGCACCCCTCGTAATAAACAGGTGTACGCACAACGTCGATGGGCGCGGGTCAGGGCGCATCCAGAAAAAAAAAAGTATGAGTGTGAGAGGGAAGGGGCCCACATACATGCATACATGAAACAATGATATTGGTTAAGAACACACACCGCAACTCTGAAAAAAAAAAAACAGCGTAAGTTTATGGGAAAAATTCTCGAGAGTTATACTTCTACGAGTTAGGTTCAAAATTGTCCAAAAGTTAAAAATTTTTATTAGATAAAGCAGTAATAAATTTTGTCAACTTATTAGAAATATCACTAACTTACGAGGTTATATCGCAAACATTTTCTGAACAACTACTTCGTAAAATTGTAATAAATTTATTTTGCAGAAATTTCTTTTGAAAAATTTAAATTAATACTCTTGAAATTCATCATGACTTTACAGTGTCTACTCCGAGACTTAAAGTCCGTGTCCTTCCTTGTCCAAAACAGTATAGTGTGTCGTAAATTGATAAACTCTTTCTTTCATAGTGAAAGTACAAGGCTGCTCCGCCAACTTCTGAAAGTGCGTCTTCGTGAGGGAGGTGAACGCGGCTGACGCGATGGACCCATATGACTCCATGTCGCGGCTCGGTCACACACACACACACACACACACACACACACACACACACACACACACACATGCGCGCGCAGCCTGCGGAGCACCCTGTACGGCACACACCAGAGGTACCTCGCCGCGCTGCGCCCAGCCGTACCGGGGCCGCCCGGCATAACACAATAATAACTGTAATGACGGTCATTACAGGAACAAGAGCGGGAACTCAAATAAAATCATTCCGATACCTTACACCGCCGTGCAGCGGGGCGGACGCTCGACCCGCATAATTCGAGAAATGAAAAGTGGGAACGTGACAAAGGCGCGCGGACGTGTCGGGAAGCGCGGGGGACTCGAGAGAGGAAGCTTACGACTGGGATCAAAGCAGGAGAATTTTGAGCACGAGAAACGGTCCTAAGGGGGGAGAGGAGGGAAAAGAGGACCGAGAAGAGTGAGAGAGAGCGAGAGAGAGGCTTGAATGTGAGTACTATGTTCCTTATTTCTTAGCGATGGTCCAAATAACAATGATTACCCCGCCGTACGACCCGAGTAATAACATAGTGTATACAGCAGCCAGACTCGCGGGGAGCGAGCCACAAGGAGAGAGAGGGAGGGGGGGGGAGGGGGTATTACATGCAGGTCGTTGGTGGAAGTAGTTGGCCTGGCGCCGCGCTCCTATTTACTTACATGATAGAAGCAAAAAATGGAAATATAAAGCGACAGGTAATTGATGTGAACGAGACGCATTTAAACTAACACCCCCCGTCGCGCGGCGCGCTCCCGGAAATGACAGAATGCCCCTCCATCAATTTTGCTATCTCCATCGATCATTGTAATGGGAGCCTTCGAGAAGCAGCCCCAATTCCTCCGCAGCCCGCTATAGCTCTAGAAAATATCGGCGGCCAAATTAAATAGCCGCATTATAAATTTCATGCGATACTTTTCTAGTGATAGCGCCAGCATGGAGCAGCATGCTCTATCCCTCCCGTCTCTCCCTCTCTCTCCATTTTCCTCCGCGAAGAAAGTAAATTGCAAGGCCTTTATTGTACGAGGAGAAACAAAACAATTATGCTTGTATTGATTTATCAGCGAAGCTCGCTCGGATTGGGGCGGGGGTGGGGAGTAGGAGTAGGATTACCTGGAAATATGCTCGGATTATTATTGTAGCATTGTGTTGGAGGAGGTTAGTAGAAAGAGGAGGTGGAGGGGGGGGGGAGGCGAGGGGTCATTCAAGAGCGGAGCGGACGTGCGGGGACCGGCGCGACCTGCAGGGGACCGGGCATGCCCTGCTGCACCAGGCTGTCCCGGCTGTGCCCTCGGGAAATCATTATTATTTGCGCTTCAAGGTGTGTCCCCGCTGATCTGTTCCCAAAGATTTTCGGCGGCGCGCCGCCCCGCCCCGCGCCGCCCCGCGCCGCCCCGCGCCGCCCCGCCCCGCTCGCCTCACCACGCTTTGCAGTCCCGACTCAAAGAAGCGTGATTGGACGCGGGACGCGGCCGGGCTGGGCTGGGCCGGCCGGGCCGCTCAGTTGGTTTGCTGCAAGTCACTGTTGATTCACTCCCCTTTTTCTAAATAGACGCGCAGTCCATATCTTTTTAACGAAGCGCGCCTCCCAGAGGCCTCCTCCGCCTGCAGCCGGCCGCGCGGCTGGGCAGGGCCCGGCAGGGCCCGGCAGGGTCTGACCCGATGATATCAGAACCTCGCCAGCCAGGCTCGCCATGCTTTTTAGGAAAAACCTAGACGGTGAAAGAGCTGTGGACTCGACGAGTAAATTGACAGTCGGTGCCATATCAAACGAGCAGTGAGTTCAATTATGTGATTTCAACACTACTCTGCACTAAAAGGTGCAGGACCAATGGTCCTGCACCTTTTAGTGCAGTGTTGAACGACACTTGAGTTTGCAGAGAAGGAGGCATAAAAAAATGATATTAATTTTGTGTTGAATTACACTGATGTATTTTGGACTCTATTTCTCTTGCAAGTGGTCGCGAGGCGGCGGGACCCGGGATGGCATTCCTGCGCTGGCCTCGTTATCCTGATGCGCTGCCATGGGCATGAGGCAGATCTCAGTTTCATGGTACGCCGCCCAACATCGACAAAAACGACCAAAATGAACTCGGAATTTACCGAACACAGGGGGATTCACCGCAGTCGGAGGACCACACTGTCGAATATCCTTCCCCTCTCACAACTGCCGGACATTCCTGCCATCTAATTAGCCGAGCAAGGCGCGGTGATTGGTTAGCCGAAATAAATCCCTGTTAGTGACGTAGCAGCCGTGACATATGACCACCGGTCCGATCCAACTCTGACATTACTAAGACCCGGAACGATAAACTGATAATAAAGGGACTATCACGGGCACGACTGAAGGTGGAATGGCACATTTAAAGAAATTAGCGCCTTTGTACGCAGGCTCGCTAATTAGGTTCGCCCTTTCTGCTACCTCCCTGTGTCATTTCGCGACAGTCAGCGCAGCGGCTCCTTTGCCTCGCCGCGGTCAAGCGCGATAAATTACGCGGCCGCCTCAATTTAGCCAACATGCACCGTCTAAATAAATTATGGCAAAAAAAGTCCTGACTGGCGCGGCGGGTTGAGTGGGGTAGGAACTGGAATAACAGAAGAAGCAAGGAACACGGCGGGGAGCGCACGGAGAAGAAAGAGTGCTAAGTCGAACCTCGACAGTCGTTAAGATCATACACAATGTTCGGAACGTGTCAGTCTACATCGCGCGCCAATTTTAAAAATTGCTTTTAAAGAAAGGCACGCAGAGGAGGCGGTAAACAAAAGCGCAGTCACTTTCGAGCTGAAAATAAACAAGAAAAATGACGACTGGGGAGGAGTGTGCGGGAGGGCCCTGAGTCCTGGCAATGCGACACGTGGCTGACCCTCTCTCTCTCTCTCTCTCTGTAGACGCTCAAGCACGGTGCGCTGCGCCCCGTAGTTCCCATGACGGTACCTCAGCCAGTGGCAGCGCAGCTGGAAATGGCGATTTGGCCCCTGTCGCGCCGCAGCGCCGCAGACGCCCCACACACCCATCATGGCAATTACTTCATAACGCATTCCTATCATATCATCAACATGCGAGCGATACCTCGCCTAGCCACTCTTTTCTTTTCGCGACGTAAAGATAGCCAGCAGGCACTTAGAGCGGGCCGGGACATAGCGGACCCCTCGCCTCGCGCCGGCAGGGACACACGCAGCCACCTGCTAATCCCGCGTGGGTATTGGGAGGTGATGGACAACCAGGTGGCACGCTACCGTGTCGCTGGTGTCGCGATGCAGGTGGAGTCGAGGTCGAGGCCTCACCTCACCCTCTCTCTCTATCCTCCCTTTCCATCCCACGCAGCCAGCAAAAGAAAGCAAATTGAAGGGAATCGAGATTTATTTCAAGCGCAACCATCGCCTCCAAATTATATCACCGATGCACTCTTTCCTTGAGAAGCGCGGTGATGAAGTGCAGGGAAGAGGAAAGAGGGAGAGGGAGAGAGGGAGGGGGAGAGAGAGAGAGAGAGAACAGGACTGCCTGTTGTGCAGCAGCGCGTGCAGGACAGAGCGAGATGGATGAAAGCAACAATTGCTTTTGCTTCCAGCTGGGAAGCAAGCACTCATCCTGACATAAGCACATGCTCGCAAAGTTAATAAAACAAACAATTCGGAAGACGTCAATGATTTATTGGAAAAGTTACTTTGTGAATAAGGGCATCCTAAATCGACTAAATTTAACTCTAGCCTCCGTCTTACAAAAACTGGGAGAAACTTAACGGAAGTAACCTCAACAAGTGCAGACGGGCAAGTGAAGAGAGAGAAGAGAGTTCATTAAATGCAATGTTCGTCCTGGGGAACGGCCACCTCGCCACCTCAACCCGGATGGCGCTAAGCTGATTTGAACCCAATTAAAAAGAGGACTCTTGCTAAACGGCCGTGCTATTGGGCCGCCACGACTGTTGGCTTTCTGAACCGTTAGGTCTCTCTCTCTCCTCCCCCCACTCTCTCTCTCTCTCTCTCTCTCTCTCTCTCTCTCTCTCTCTCTCTCTCTCTGCGGCGCACACTCACTCTCCTACGATCCGAGAGTCATTCGCACGCTCGCGAATTCAATCCAAAAGACACTTACAACGCCAGTACAAAAAGGGCACAAGAAGAATAAAACTAGACATCGGGGATGATGGTGTTATTTTTTTTTAAGTGGGTCTAAGAGAGAAGACAATTGCATGCATACAGACTGCACTCTTGATGTAGTAAAAGAAGCAGGAAAAAAAACAAGGCAGAGCATCATCAGCGAGAGCGAAAGGCGCAAACGATTCAAAGTCTGTTATTGCGGGCGGCTGCGCCAGGCTGTGCTCTGCACTGCTGTAGCGGGACCCGCAGCACTTCTCCCGGGCTGCGTCCGGAGGGGCACAGTGCTGCCGGGGCGGGGCGCCGCAGTAATTAGGGTCCGCGGCGGCGGGGCGAACGGTCCGGCTGGAGCGCCTTCGGAGGCGCCCGCCCCGCCCCGGGGCCGCGCCGTGTTTGGCTGTAATGAAACGTTTATTGGAGGAGCAGATCGCTAGCAGGTCTCGTGGTCGTTGTCGTTCCGGACAGAGGGAGCCGGGACGCCAAGGCGGCACAGTGCGCACCGGGCGTGTGCGGCGGGCCTGCCTACCCCTCCCCGACACAGCCGGCTTGGCTCGGCCTCGGACAGGGTACTCACTACTCTGTGCCAATTAAACACGCGGCAATGTTGCGCCCGCGCGTCATTCAACAAACAATCGGAAAACGAACACAAGAAGGGGATTTAGCAAAAAAGAAGCACGCGGCCGGCCCGCGCCCCGCCACGCCACGCCGCAGTGGTCACCCGCGCGCGCGAGAGTGAAAAAAATAAAAATAAAAAAAGAAGGGACCTTTTTGCTTTGGGACGGGAATGCCAGAAATCCAGTGGTGCGGGCGACTTTTGGCTGCTGATGAGGAATTTTTTCAGGGATTTCATCGTGCCGGCCGGCCGACCGACCAAACGAGCAGCATGAGCAACTCGATAGATTCCAAAAGGCGCGGGCGGCGAGGCGCGCTCGAAAAGTGAAAAAAGAAAAAGATTTGTAATTAAATTTCCCTCCGTTCGCAATAAATAAGACGCCGACCATTGACCGTCAAGGAGAGGCAAGGCGAGGCGAGGCGAGGCGAGGCGGGCCGGACTGCCGGGCCGGGCGCAACGCACGAGGTCCGCCCGCCCGCCCGCCAGCCTGTCTGTCTATCCACTCCGCCCGGCTCGGCCCGGCCCGGCCCGGCCCCGGCTGGACGGACTAAAGACTAAAGCGCCCGGCCCGGCCCGGCCCGCCTTGGAATCCGATGCTATGCAGAGCCACCGCTCTTTCCACGAATCGAAAACGATGCGTCGCGCGGTGCTGCCCCCCCCCTCCCCCCCCTCACCTCGCCGCCCGAGCATTTGACACCTCCTCGCGGCTCAGCCAAATCCTCTGACGATGTGCCTCGCAGGCCGCAGGAGAGACCTGCAGGGCCCAGCAGGCCAGCAGGCCGACGAGGAGGTGCCGACGTACCGCTCAATGATAAGCCCCTGCTGCCACAGGCCGCAGGAGAGACCTGCAGGACCCAGCAGGCCGACGAGGAGGTGCCGACGCGCCGCTCAGTGATAAGCCCCTACAGCCGCAGGCCGCAGGAGAGCCCTCCTGCAGGGCCCAGCAGTGCCAACGTGATAAGCCCCTGCTGCCGCAGGCTGCAGGAGAGCCCTGCAGGGCCCAGCAGTGCCAACGTGATAAGCCCCTGCTGCCGCCGCCGGTCCGCGCCGCGCAGCGCTGGGCTCCGCTCCGACCCCGGCCCCGACCACCCAGTAAGAGGCAGGTCTGCGGATGCGACTGTATGGGAGTCAGGAGGGTCAGGCAGCCGGAGATACTTATCAGGGTCGCTCAGCTTGTGGTGAAAAGTGTACCACGGCTCCGCTCCGCCCCGCCCCGCGCAGCACGGCCCGGCGGCCCGGCCCGGCCCCGATCGGGCGTCGGTACAGCCTCCCTCCCCCAGTCCCCACCCCCCTCGGGCCGGTGGCGTTGTACTGCATGCAAGCGCCCCGCTCCGTTCCGCGGCCCATATGAATGCAGCACAAATCCTCCTATATTCATGTCTGTGCTGCCGGTCGCTGCGGCCCCGGGCGAGGCGCCTTACACCGCAAACACCACCAGGAGAGGTGCACCGCTGCACCGCTGCACCACGCTGTGTCCCCGCGCCGGGACGGGCACCTGCTGCAGCCTGAGCTCGCGGGAGCCGCCTCTGGTCCAGCGGGCGGTGGCTGCGCGGCTGCTTTTAATGAGGCCCCACCGAGGGCCACCACGCCCCGCCCCGCCCCGCCCCGCCCCGCCCCGCCCCGGTGACAATGATGGATAGGGCTCATCTCCGCCCCGCTGGGCAGCGCCGGTGTGCCCGGACTGCTCTGTTTGCTCTGCGGCTCGGGCGCCACAGCGCTGCCCGCGCGGTTGGGCCCCAAGTCGTTTCTTCAGGGCCCGAGCTCACAACTTTTCGTTGTTTTCCGTTTGTTTGGTTTTTGATTGAACGCGCGAGGATAGTCGTGGATAAATCTGGAAGTCAATCGTCGAGCGCAAGTCAAACGCTAGTCAGAGTTGACGAGATTCACCCCCACACATCATGCATGGTTCGGTAGAGTAGGCTGTACCGCGGGGCACGCGCGCGGGCGCGTTGCCTACCCGCAGGGGGCTGAGTAAACGCGCCGCTGCCAACTAAAGGAAGAGAAAATCTAAGCTTCTTTCGATATGGTGGAATACACGCTTCGAGGATAAAGGAAGTATTTCGATCGAAACGACAAGGAAACCTAGCGCAGCTCAGATTTTATAAAGAACGGACGAGCCCGTACATCGCACACGGGTTAGTCCACGGGCATTCATACGGCGGCGTCTGAGGGACTCGCACGCACACACGTTCTCTCCCTCTTTCTGTCTGCTCCTCTCCCTCCTCTCTCTCTCTCTCTCTCTCTCTCTCTCTCTCTCTCTCTCTCTCTCTCTCTCTCTCTCTCTCTCTCACACACACACGCACACACACACACACACAATCGGGAGCGCGCACACTGAGAACGAGCTGGAGCGGCTCCGGCCCTCAATCACATGCAAAGAAAATGAAAATTCAAGGGATAACAGCTCCGGTTCAGGAGCTTGTCAGAGCGGCCTGCCGGCTGGGCCTGGAGTCTGGCCGTGGCACCGCCCCCCCCCCTCCGCCCCTGTCGGCTCGCCCCCCCCCCCCTTCCCTCTCAGCTTTAGCTCGGATCGCCAGAGTGCTCGACAGGAGTCAGACCGGCCCGGCCCGGTACAACAGAGGAGCATCGAGCGGCCACCGCGCCGGGCCGGGTGAGAGAGAGAGAGAGAGAGAGAGAGAGAGAGAGAGGGAGAGAGAGAGAGAGAGAGAGAGAGAGAGAGAGAGAGAGAGAGAGAGGTGGAGAGAGGACGTAGAGAGAGAGAGGTGGAGAGAGGACGTAGAGAGAGAGAGAGAGAGAGAGAGAGAGAGAGAGAGCGCCTCGGTCCCGCCCAGCCGCTGTGACCTCAGTCTGGATGCGCCAGCCCGCCGGCCCGGCCCGGCCCAGAGCAACACGGGCGCAGGTTTCCACCCCGCCCCGCCCCGCGCCGCCCCGCCAGGCCCCAAGCAATACTGCCGCAGGGCAGGTTGCACTGCAGCCGCTGCCCCAGGAAGTGTCACGGCGTCGCGACCAGCCACCAGCAGCCGCTGCCACAAGGCGCATTAGCGCGGGCGAAATGTGGACACGGCACCCGGCCAGGAACAACCGCGCCGCTCCCGATACAAGCCTGTGGCGAGAGAGGAGGCGAGCGCCTCGTCTCGTAACTGTACTTCTACAGGTCAACGCGCAGCCGAGGGGCCAAGGCCGGGCCAGCAGCTCCTCAAACTGGCCCCCGGCAGCAGCCGGATCCCGAGGGGGAGGGGGGAGCAAAGGGATTTTTGCCCCCTCCACAAGGTCTGAACAAACCGCCTGAGGGGTAGGCAACATGACATTCAAACAGCCTGAATGTAGGAAAGAAGCACGGCTTTACCCCACCATAGCAGTCGGCTAGATCCGCCCCCAGGCAGGCAGCCCCCAAATCCCCCAGCCCCGCCCCAGCGGACGTTCCCTTCCAAACACCCACCCTCGCTCCCGCTCAAACACTGCAACCCGCGCTACTGTCCGCGAGGGAGGCTCGGCAGGGCGGGGCGGGGCAGCCGATAGGCAGCCGCCGCGAGGAAGCTGTCCGTCGGGACATTATTCAAATGAGGCGCAGGGCAGGCCGGGCCGGGCCGGGCCGGCGGGGTCGCAACACACAGCGAGTGTAATTGGTGTGTCACCGCGGCCGGGACCCTCGCCTCACCGCACCGCGGCCGTTACTCACGACCGCCGCGTTTATTATGTTGATGATGAACGCTCCGCAGGGCACTGGGCTGAGCATTACACCGACCATTACAGAGTTGGGCGCGCGAAAAGCATCGGCGAGAGAGAGAGAGAGAGAGAGAGAGAGAGAGAGAGAGAGAGAGAGAGAGAGAGAGAGAGAGAGAGAGAGAGAGAGAGAGAGAGAGAGAGAGAGAGAGAGAGAGAGAGAGAGAGAGAGAGAGAGAGAGAGAGAGAGAGAGATGGCAGCCGGAGCAGTGCCGCGAGAGGACTTCTCCGCCGTAGCGCGCCGCGCGCGTCCAGCCATCGGACGCAATCTTCCACTGCTGCACACACACGCACGCTCGCACACCGACATGCACGCGCGGACGCGCCGACACGCACGCGAGCACACACACACACACACACACACACACACACACACACACACACACACACACACTCGAACGCGTCTCGAGCCGCAGCAGCTGAGCCGCGGAGCGACATTGTCTCACAGCCGCACGGCGTGCAACACTGCGCCCGCACAGCCGGGCCGGGCCGGCTGGTCCAGCTGCGATCATGTGTGAAGCATCGCGGTGCAGCAGGCGCAGTGGCCCCGCCACGCCGCACGCCGATATTGCAGCGAGAGGCAGGCAAACCTTGTTATACCGCCGTCTAGAAGCGCCTCACTGCACTTACCCTCTAACAGACGTGCCGGGCCGGGCCGGGCCGGGCCGGGCCGGGCCGGGCTGCCGGGCCGGGTGGAACAGGTTCGGGAGGCTCGCCTGCAGATCGCTCTCGTGCCCCCGTCCTCGTCGCACCTCTGGCGGTGCTCTATGCAGGGTATGGCGGGGCTCCGTGCGTGCGACAAGGACGGAGGCGCGAGACGACAGGCCAAGACGCGGCCATCCTGCTGCCCTCCCGTGCCCAGTGCGAGCCTCGCCACAACCAAGGGTCCACCACTTCCATAATCCTCGTGCACCCCTCTAGATGATTATTGATAATCACATAATCATAATCTTGTAAAATTTCCAATTATTAACAAATTTTGACAAATATGGAAAAATATTATCAAATTTGACCAAAAGTTGCGTGACTATTGGCCAATAATCAGTAAATATGTTCAAGGATAACTCAATTAATCATTAATAATCACCATAATCGTGACTGATTATAATCCTCGAACGCGGCGATTTTTCAAAGTGGTAGACCCTTGGCCACGACGACCCTCCTCTCCCACTGTTTCGGAAGCTCCCTCCGGAACCCCTCCGGTACCCGGTCCGCCAGCAGCAGGTGGGAAGGTACCCGGGTACCCGCATCTCCTCCGCGCCCCGCCCCACCCCGCCCCGCCACCACGCGCACCGAGCACCGCAGCCACGCACGCCCGCTCAAGCTCGAGCGCCGACAACAACACCGCGCGCGCCGCGCGGCCAGAGACGGTCGCCTGTACTGCACAACGCCGCGCCCTCCGCCGCCCTCGCCTCGGCCCCGACCTGGCCCTGGCGCGCGGGGCGGCGCACAGTGGGGCGAAACAGGAAATTCTGTGTCATAAAGGGATTTTTGTCAAAATGAGATTTTAGTTCCGAAAATAGTGCCGTTGTGTTCAGGAAGGATCAAAGCATACGAATATGTAAATTTTAGCGACATGGGTGACCGATTTCAAAGTGAAAATACACATTGAAGTTGGCCAACCCGCGGCACGTTTAGGCTAAATGTGCAAGGGGTCCAAATAAACTGTATTTCCTCGTAAACCCGATAAGATACTGTGGCAATTATATACATTTTTAGAAAGAGGAAGGTTTGGGGAGTTCAAAAAACTGCACAACGCGGACGCAACTTTTCACGTGCAATTTAAAAAGCATGTCAAAGATAGTTAAAATTTAGCGATTTGGCCATCTTTGACTAGAGATAAGTCGAGTTGCGAACCGTTGCGAACCGTTCCGTGAGTGAAAGGAAGTAGTAAAACTAGTCTATTTTCCAAGGAATACCAGCCCGGGTAGCGACAGGTAGCCGTTTTCTCAGAAAAAGGCAGCTAACATAGCAGAAATCCAATGATTTGCTACTGCTACTTTTCTATTAAAAACTATTCCAGTCTTCAAAAAACAGCAGGATCGCTATGACAACATGCACGTATGGGTTTTAGGGTATGCTGAAACCATTTTCGTTGTCCGTTTGCGCCTCCCGGGTCATCCTGGGGTCGTCGTCGGGGACCTCGAGGGGTCGCCGATGACGCCCCTCGTGAAAACTGGTGTCCGGAGGTTTTAGGGTGTGCTGAAACCATTTTCGTTGTCCGTTTGCACCTCCCGGGTCATCCTGGGGTCGTCGTCGGGGACCTCGAGGGGTCGCCGATGACGCCCCTCGTGAAAACTGGTGTCCGGGGGTTTTCGAGTGTGCTGAATTAATTTCCGGTGTCCGTTTGCACCTCCAGGGCGACCCCTCGAGGTCCCCGACGGCGACCCCAGGATGATCCGGGAGGTACAAACGGACACCGGAAATGAATTCAGCACATTCGAAAACCCCCGGACACTAGTTTTCACGAGGGGCGTCATCGGTGACCCCTCGAGGTCCCCGACGACGACCCCAGGATAACCCGGGAGGTGCAAACGGACACCGGAAATGAATTCAGCACACTCGAAAACCCCCGAAAACCAATTTTCACGAGGAGCGTCATCGGCGACCCCTCGAGGTCCCCGACGACGACCCCAGGATGACCCGGGAGGTGCAAACGGACACCGGAAATGAATTCAGCACACTCGAAAACCCCCGAATACCAGTTTTCACGAGGGGCGTCATCGGCGACCCTTCGAGGTCCCCGACGACGACCCCAGGATGACCCGGGTGGTGCAAACGGACACCGTAAATGGATTCAGCACACCCAAAAACCCTCAGACACCAATTTTGGTGTCCATCTGAGCACTCTAGAATTATGACACAAAATTTTCGGTTTCGCCCCACTGTGCGGCGCGGGGCGGCGCGGGGCGGCGCGGGGCGGCGCAGGGGCTCAACGTGCTACACACACCCTGCTCAACCCCGCGCCCGCGCACTCCCAGGCTAATGAGACAGATAAATGTTCCTTTAGAAACAAGCGGCGCGGGTGTCCCGGGCCCCGCGCGGTGACTTTTGGGGAAGTTTTTATTTTTCTCTCTCTCTCTCTCTCTCTTTTGAGTGCATTCTTCTCCTCTCCGGATCGCCTGGCCGTTCACGGAGCACTGACTCTCTTTACTCTGTATGGAGGAGCCCCCGCCGCGAGCAGCGGGAGGCGCACCGGCCGGGCCGGGCCGGGGCGGGGCAGGAGTGCAGGGCGTCCCGGGCGGCACACACGGCCACGGCCAGAGGCAAGGGGGCTAAGCCCTCCGGAATGTGATTAATTTGTACGGTCGAGGGGGGCGCGCCGGGGCGGGAGCGGCAGGCTACCCCCTGTGGGGCCCGCGCCCGGGCCGGGGCCCAGCTCCGAGCAGCGAATCTCTCCCTACAAACCGTACTGCCGAGTCGCGCAGGGAGGGAGGGCGGATGTGAGAGCAGGGAACACGTCATCCCCTGTAGCGCGAGACGAGGGAAAAACTAACATGTGCATTTGTTTAATGCAGCAACGCCATGCTGCTGTAATACTCTTGTTCTTCCTGCAAGATTTCAGGACTCAATTCAAGCGACGAGCAAAGCGGGCAAGGTGTCTGCGGGCCGCAATGCGCCGCGCGCACCACGGCCTCCTGGAGTATAACGTGTCAGGTCCGGCCCGGCCCGGCCCGGCCCGACTGTTTCCAGGACAGGCAGGCTGGCAGGCTGGCAGGCGGCGGGACTGGTTCGGACTGTAATCCGGAAAACATGCGCGAGTCCAAACATTTTTATAGAGAGCGCACCGCGGGGCGGGGCGGGGCGGGGCAGTCGCACGGCGCGGTGGATACCCTCGCCATTATAAAGCAGGGCAATGAAGGTGCTCGAGCGCCCGCCCTACCCCGCACGCGGACTGGAGCCACGCGGCCGCCAGGGGCAGAGGCTGGGGGCAGAGGCCGGGCCGGGGGCAGAGGCCAGGGGTAGGAGCCGGGGGCAGAGACCGGGGGCGGAGGCCAGGGGCAGAGGCCGGGGGCAGAGGCCGGTGGCAAAGGTCGGGGGCAGGCCAAACTAATGGCGCTCCCTCCGTTTATCCGGCGCCTAAAGGAAAGATGCGTTCTGACGCGGTCATACACAGGACGAACCGCGCCCGACAAACCTTCAGATTGCGAGCTGCCGAAGACGTGCAGTTAAAGTATCTGGCCTGCAAGCCAAAAGCCATCGGGGGCCGGGGCCGGGCTGGGGCCGAGCGGCCGTGAAGAGCCCTGCTCGAGTGGAATGTAATCTCCACACCGCGCCGATGTGATTCAAACCACTCGCAGCCGAGCGGAGCGCCTCCAACGGCCTCGCCCCGCCTGCCCTGCTCCCCGGCCCCGCGCCTGGCCTCAGCCCCGGCCTCAGCCTCGGCAACGGCCTCAGCCCGGGCTGGCCGCACCCGCCCCGCGGCTCGCTGGACTCAAATTTCAAACTGGCAGACTTGCTTATTTGTCCAGGACAGACTCGCACGCACGGCACGGCACGGCACGCACGAACTGACTCGGCACGGCCGGCCGGCCGGCGCGGCGACGCCTGGTCGCTGAAATTAATTATCTTGCACCATCACGATAGCAATAATAAAACACTAAACTCACGTTTCCATCTTGGAATAAGTTGCTCGCGGTCCGAGCTGGGGCCGGGAGGCCTTACAGCTCAGCACGGCCCGATACCATCACCATCGGGCACCCGCCGGTATTGGCAAGGAGGGGCGGGGCGGGGGGGGACCGGGGACCAGGTAAGGAGGGAGGTCTCAAGGGGACATGAAATCATCCCCGATCCGCCGTTCAACGGACGATTAAAACTTGGATTAAAATTTTTGTGTTAAAACGCAAAAAAAAAGAGGCATAGGTATTGTGTTGGTCATACATTACCGGATCAGCAGACGATGCGGGCGCTAAGCGTGTTTGGATATTGTCCCCTTCTGAACTGGAAATAAGGCCTGGAGGACATCTCCGTTGCAGAGGGCGTGCGGCTGTGTATGTTAAAAGCGCAGAGTCGTGACGGTAGGGGGCGTGCCGGACGGGGTGGGGGGAAGGGGGGAGGGGGGCAGAGCGAGCCCAGTCGTCATGAGAACACCACGGAGGGACACATGCCGCCGACCGGCTGGCTGCTCCCGACCTGACCCGACAGAGAAGCATAGCAGTGCATTCTATTTACTTTTTATGAAAAATTATTATTCTCTCTACCAAGCCCGCGCGCTGCCGCCAGCTCCACGACGCTGCCGTGTGCGAACAGCGCGCGACGCCACCCATACGAATGAGGAGCCCCCCGCCCCGCCCCGCGGAGGCGCAACCCAAACGAGCGCAGCTCCCAGGGCAGGCCAGGGCAGGCCAGGGCAGGGCCAGAGAGGAAGCGCGCTTGATATTCCGGCTGCAGCCGGGTGCGCTACTCGGTACTCACCGTCCATCGGAAGGCGAAGGGGATGACGAGCTTGGCGTGGGCCGCTGCCTCGGGGTCCTGGTCGGGGTCCGTCTCGAGCGCGAACGTCGCGCCGCCGAGGACGGGAGAGGTCGCGTTCCCGAACGAGCAGGACCCCGTGGACGTGACGTTGTTCTGGTACTCCTTGAGGCAGAGGCGGAGGCGCGTGTGGCAGGGCCCGGAGCAGGGGCCTAGCAGCTCGTAGCGCGCCCCGCCCCCGGTCCCGCCCCCGGTCCCGCCGCCTGCGCCGCAGCACGCGCCGCCGCGCACCTCGCTGCGGGGGTTGTTGATCTCGAGGAGCTGCAGCTCGAAGAAGCCCGAGGACGCCGCCGGCTGCAAGAGGAACAAGGACAACAGGGGTTAGGCATATACTCGTCAACACAGCGCGGAAGGTGAGAGAAAGAGAGAGGGGAGGGGGGAGGAATGCCCCGGGAATGCCCGGAATGGAAATAGCTTATATGGCGACGCCGCGCCGTGTATTATTTAATTCCCGAGCGGCGTGTGGCCGTGTGGCCGGGCCGGCCGGGGCCCGACGCTGCGCGGCGACAGCAGTCCACCTGCCGCGGCGCTCGCGGCCTCGCTTGCCTCGCTCCACCTCCTCAGCCGGCAGGGCGTCTCTCTGTCCTTGTCGCACTGATGGGGCTCGGCAATAAGGTGCGAGAGAGAGAGAGAGAGAGAGAGAGAGAGAGAGAGAGAGAGAGAGAGAGAGAGAGAGAGAGAGAGAGAGAGAGAGAGAGAGAGAGAGAGAGGACACTTCTCGAGGGGGAAACAACGCTGGATTTTGGTGTACAAATTCAGTGAACTTTTATTGAATTTTTGAGAATTTTTGACGAATTTTACGAAGTTTTGTGAATTCTCTAAATTTCTCTGAATTTTCCTACATTTTTCTGAATTAAGAGGTGTACAAAAATTTCAGAGTTGTTTGTTGTTTCCCCCTCGACACTACTGCACGCTGCAGGGACAGGGGTGTGCTGTCAGAGGGGCCCCGTTGAGGAGTTCCTCCCTCCTGGGGGGCTATCGCTCGGGCTCGGGCCGGGCACTCTTCCTGCCCCATTACTCCGGCGGTGGCCGCGGGGGGCGCGGGCTGAGCAGCTCCCCGCGGGGGGCCCCCGCCACAGCGCCGGCCCGCCCTGGGGTCCCGGCATGGGCCCCTCTGGGACTCCTTGGGCCCACGCCAGACACCGCCCACTATATCATACACCGCGTTCGTTACCGCCACTCTCACTCACAGGGCGCATAGCGTCACGGGAAAGAAATACGCTTCGTTTGCGTTACGTTTTTAGATGAAGAAAACAAAATAAATCTTGTAAGCGCTTTTTCTGTCTCAACCCTAGTCCGCTTCGATTAAATGGCGGGAGGGAACAGCACTTACTGGCGGGGTAGCGGTAGAACAGCGCCGCGCCGCGGCCTAGCCCGACTCGCCCGCCCCGCACCCGCCGAGCATCGCTGTGCTGTCTTCCCACGTTTCGCGGTCTATGATATCTAATAACGCCTGCTGCTGCCCTGCCCTGCCCTGCCCTGCCCTGCCGTGCCCTGCCGTGCCCTGCCCTGCCCCTGCCCCGGCTCGGGCCGCTTGCCACCTCCCTCCCCTCCGCGCCGATGTCGCCGTATAAACAACGCCGGCCGCGGCAGGGCAGGACAGGGCAGGGGCAGGGCAGGGGCAGGGCAGGGGCCTCCCCGCGCCACAGCGCCCCGCCCCGCCGTGCCGTGTCACGCGTCCCGTCCCGTCGCATCCCGTCCGCCGAGTCGCTTATTACAGTTATTAGGCGCGATATTTCTACAGAGTGAGGTGAGTGTGGGGACCTGGCCGGGCCGGGGCGGGCCGGGCCGCGCAGGCGGGAGCCCTCCTGCGGGAGGCCAGCCCTGCTGCCGGTCCTGTCGCCCTGCGCTTGGTTGAGCACATTCACATGCGCCTGCACGCCACACACACCTCACGTCAACCCGCGGCTCCGCTAGGGAAAAAGGGTTACGATGTTGGCAGGCTGGTTAGTTTTGATGCTCGCGCGCAACGCAGCGTGAACGGAGGAGCCGGGAAGCAAAACCCAGAGAAAGAGAGTGGGAAGGAAAGGACATGAAGAGAGTTGAACAGAGAGGGGGAGAAAGAGAGAGAGGGAGAGGGAGCGGGGCGTGTACGATCGTGTTCAGTATAGTCGCAGAGGCGTCGTGTTCTCGCGGTGCAGCCCGAGGCGACCTGACGCCAACAGAGGCGCTAAACGATTTTCCAGCCTTCCACACTGGCGCACTTTGGGGTATCGGGTTGGGGTGGATCGGGTTTCCATTTCAACCGCAGCGCGCGGCGATGAGCACACGGTTGACCAGCCGGGCTGCGTTCGGCCGAGACTCGGAGAGATATGAACTGTGCTGTGAAGTCGAGGTGGGGAGGGGGGGTTCCCTGGCCAGCTTTGAGTATCGGGTTCGACGGCACTGTCCGACACGGCCGGACATACGGCTGCCCGGGGGGGAAGTACACCTGCGGCTAGTCAACGTGTTCATTAGCCATTCATTACGTGGTGTGTATTGTGCTCTATACTTCGAGTCGATTTGGTTAATTCCATATCTACAGCGCCAAGCAGTACAGGTCTACAATGTGGCTGGCCCAAGTTCGGAAAACCATTTCGAAAAACAGGTATGTAGGGATAAGCGTGCCTGAGAGGGTGAAATGCTCTCGCGTTCTGTCCCGCCCAGCCGCCCCAACAACAGCGGCCAAATATAAAGCTGTTGTCGAGAGAGGCGCGGCAGCGCGGGGCGGAAGAAAACATCGGCTGTTCGGCCGGCCGGCGGGAGAGTTTTAACAGGCACTTAAGCCCGGCGGCGAACGAACCCCGCGCGCCGGAGCCGCGCTGCGCCGGGCAGTGGCGGGCAGGGGAGGGAGAGATGCCACAATTACACTGCCGGCCCCGCCGAGCAGCGCCGAGCACGCCGCGATCCGGCGGCTCAGCCCAGGACAGCGCGGGCTGATCCCGAACCCCGTTCAGTAGTGATGTCCGGTGATGTCCTCTCGCTCGCTCCTTATGGCTATGCCCCATGAGAGCGACAAGGACAGAGAGACGACACCACTGTGCGGAATCACCCTACAGGGCAGCGCCAGCGGGCTGATTCCTAACCCCGTTCAGTAGTGTCCTCTCGCTCGCGTCTTATAGCTATATCCCATGAGAGCGACAAGGACAGAGAGACGACACCACTGTGCGGAATCACCCTGCAGGGCAGCCCCCTGGTCCAGTCCGTCCCGTCCAATCCTCCTAGCGGGACTGGCACTGCACGGGCTGGGCTGGGCTGCTGTGTTGGGCCCTACCGGCCCCGCCCTGCGGCCCGGACGCCTCAGCCTCAGCCTGCCTAATTGCCGCGCGGCTTCAGCCGGGGCGAGGTGCAGTGCAATGTGGTGGCGGCGCGGGCGTCGCGGCGCCTCGAGAGGAGAGAGAGTGAGGTAGAGAGAGAGAGAGAGAGAGAGAGAGAGAGGGGGGGGGGAGAAGGGAGGAAAGGAAGGGGAGAGAGAGAGAGAGAGAGAGAGAGAGAGAGAGAGAGAGAGAGAGAGAGAGAGAGAGAGAGAGAGAGAGAGAGAGAGAGAGAGAGAGGTGCTGGCGTGCAGGCCGCGACATTGCGCGGAAGCCGTTGCGCTCAGCGACACGGGCAATATGTCTCCGCTCCACGAGCTTGACCCCGCGGCCCCGACCCGACAAGCAGCCGCTGCAGCGCGCTGGAGCCGAGGCGTGGCGCGGCGTGGCGCGGGGGAGATGGAGAGACGCAGACAAAAGGAGGAAGGCCAGGAGAGAGGAGAGGAGAGAGAGATATTCATCCGCAATGCTTGTACCGCGGGATCGTGAATGGAGACTTCGACATTTCGGCCGGCCCCGCCCCGCCCCGCAGCCGGCACGCTGCCGATGCGGATGTGGGGCACACACGTCCTATCTGCACTCATAATGACACGAGACCGACCCCGTGGCGAAAGATTAAAAACAAAGAGCAATGAACATGAGAAGATGGGGGCGAGTGGGAAGCAATCTGTCAGGCATGGAAGTGAGCTCATACGGATCGGAGCATGTGTCTGGAATCCGGAATAACTTTTTGAAGCGCATCTCATTTACCCACGGCTGAGCCAGAGAGAGAGAGAGAGAAAGACAGAGATAGAAAGAAAGAGAGAGAGAGAAAGAAAGAGAGGGAGAGAAAGAGAGAGAGAGAGATAAAGAAAGAAAGAGAGAGAGAGAAAGAAAGAGAGAGAGAGAGAGAGAGAGAAAGAAAGAGAGAGAGAAAGAAAGAGAGAGAGAGAGAGAGAAAGAAAGAGAGAGAGAGAAAGAGAGAGAGAGATAAAGAAAGAAAGAGAGAGAATGCCCTATGTGGACGAACATCCAAATATGGATACATCTTATTTAAGCTGGAAGGCCGGCCCCAACCCCATGCCACTGGCCGGCGCGGCGTCCAGGCCCCAGGCCCTGGCCCCTGGCCTTACGACGCGCTTGCCAAAATAACACATCTCTGCTCAGGGGCGGACTGGACCAGGTGGGGTAGCAGAACACACACACACACACACAAACGCGCGCGCGAGCGGACCGCGGCTACTTAGGTCCTTAATGAAACATTGACGTACGACTGTTGTGGTTGTACGCCTGATTGATGTTAGCCCGCTGCTACACAGATGTGCCTTGAGCGTTCGGTTCGGAGAGTTGGAACTGCAGACATTAGGATGACCTCAGGACCCTCAGAATGCAGGTTAACATGAGATGATAGAGAACAAGAGAGAGAAAGGGGGTGAGGGGGAGAGAGAGGGGGGGGAGAGAGAGCTGGAGAGAGAGTGAGAGAGAGAGTGAGTGAGTGAGTGAGTGAGTGAGTGAGTGAGAGAGAGAGAGAGAGAGAGAGAGAGAGAGAGAGAGAGAGAGAGAGAGAGAGAGAGAGAGAGAGAGAGAGAGAGGGGCGACGACAGCAAGAGGCGGTTTCGCTGAAGTTCGCCGCTGGTGAGCACCGTGGACGTCTAGTACAGCGGTTGGCTCTCCAGCGCCGCGCCGCCGCGCTCGTCCCGCGGAAGCTTAAGGTGCAGGAGCAGGTGGTGGAGGAGGAGGAGGAGGATGACTTATCGAAGGTCGGACCGGAAACTTCAGACAGGCCAACAAGAGACCAGAGCAGCGCGGGGCCGCGCGGGGCCGGGCCGGGCTCCTGACATGACACGCGGCGGCCACGATCGACATGGAATCGACAAAAGATCCTCCCCTCCCCTCCCGGCCCGGGCTAGAGCAAGAGGGCACCGCTAACAAACAAACGAGCAAACAGGTACACAGTCATTCAAACAAGGTGAGGTGATGGACAGAGTGGGCCGGGGCGGGCGCCGCGCCGGGCTGGACCCGTCAGGGAGCCTGCCCCGGCCCAGGCCCGGCCCGCCAGGGCGACGCCAAGGAATAGAGCGGTGCTGTCCCTTCTCGGAACTCTCGCGTCAAGACAGCGGGTCACAGCGCCAAGCGGTGAGGGATTGAGTAACATATATATATGTACTGATCGCGGGGCGCCAGGACCAAGGACTATATAGCCAGGACACGGGACGGACACGCGCGCATCGCATCAGTGCCCCCCCTCCACCCCCCCCCCTCTCTGCGGGAGAAATACAAGAGGCGAAGAGTGTAAACAGGGTGCACGACGACGAGAAAAAGAGAGGTGCGTATATGGTCCATCGCGAGCTGATGGAGAGGTCGAGCGAGAGGGTACAGTGGGAACATATAGTGGGGCGGGGAGTCAGCACTCTTACATGCATCAATCGCCGCACTCACTCGGCTGCTCCACACAGAATGCAATAAATGCCACAGCCTCGCGGTTTACGAGACTCACACACTCACACACACACACAGGCGAGGCTGCTCCGACTGCAGCAGAGCGCTGCCTGCACGGCGTGCTGTATCGGCCCGCGGGGCAGCAGAACAAATCAATCGCGAGTTCACATCCCGTTGCGACCGTCGCAAGGCTCGGCTGAGCGGGGAGGACGGAGGGAGCTGACGTGCCCGCGAGCGATAGACAGACCCGCAAAAAGAAACGGAAAAATCGCACCAGGGCATAAGGGAAGAAAATCTAGGCGAGTGCTTACTGCAGACGAAGATTTAGTACATTGAGCTCTCTCCCTCCCTAACGCTGTCTTCCTTCTCGTATCTCTTCCACAAACACACCAAACTGCCCCCGCGCGCACCTATTACCGAACTATCTCCGCCACTCATCTTCCTGATATAGGACGGACGGTTGGCTCCCGTGCACTGGTGGACCCCATCACATGCGGACCGCGCTGGCAGCCAAACACGCACCTTTCATTTACATGCTGTACCCTCAGCTCACCTCACGCGGACCCGCCCCGCCCCGCCCCGCCCCGCGATGTGCTGCGGCACGCAAAGCCCTAGTCCGGCCGGCTGGCCAGGTTGAAGGACCTAATTAACGCTCACGCAGAGCCCCGCCCCGCCCCGCCCCGCCCCGCCCCGCCCGATGCCCAGTGTGTCGCTGAGTGGGAGGACCCAAGCCGGGCGCATGGTAGGGGTAGGGGCGGCGGGTGAATGGAAACATCCATATCAACCGTCTGTGAACCTAGCCGGCCGCCATCACACACGCGCGCCCCGCTTATGGGCTCGTACAGGAAGAAGAAAAACTCCTGCCGCACCACACGAGCCACACATATCACCTGCCTGACCACTCAGTTAAAACGGCGTATTTCTACATCATCAAACTCCTCGCGGCCGCCGCCACTCCCCGGCCCGAGTTTCTCACAGTGCTATCTGGCCGATGCCCGTCCGATAAGCAATAACCGTACCCCCCCCCCTCCCCTCCCCGAGCCGCGCTCTGGACGAATGACCACGCGGACGGACTCGGCTTTTCCCACTCGATATTTTCGGGCAGCGGCGGCGCAGTCATTATCACGCCTTCTCAAGCGGCTCCAGGAGGAGAGCTCTGCCAGGAGCCGTCAGGAGGGAGCGGCCGGGGCCGGGGCAGGGCTAGTGGAGATGACTCGGGGCGTCCGGCCGGGCGCGGCCTCCTCAATGGCGAGGGTGCAGGCCAGGCCCGCCTGAATACAAACAGCCGGGGGCTTTGGCCCCGCCCCGAGCTCCAAGCAGCACTCCGGCTCAGGCCCGGCCCGGCCCGGCCCGGCCCGGCGCCTATCGGGCGCGCGGGGGCAGCTGCACGCGCGTTGCGTTAGAAAGGCTCGGCACGCCGCCGCGCCCCTCGTCACGACTGCAATCATATCTGGTGCGGGCGTGGCGGGACGGGGCGGGGGAGGCTGACACACCGGGGCGCCCCCGCCCCGCCCCCGCCCCGCCCGCCGCGGCGCGCACACAGACAGCATCTCGCGTTGCGCCCGCGCGCCGCAGCGACGCAATCCACGCCACCGACCCGACCCCCGCGACTCATCTTACGTGTGGGGCGCTGCGCAGGACCGTGCGCCCCGCCGCGCCGAGGCCAAAAGAGACCCTCTGACGACCGGCTGGCCAAAGGCGACGACAAAAGCAATGGCAGTACGGCGGGGCTGCCGGCGGGCTGCGGGCCTCCGCGAGATCTTCAGGTCAGGCCCAGTGTGCGCTTGCGCTGTGCTCCTTGCTCCGCTTTTACACTGCACTCTCATGTCGCGGTGAGGCGGGGCGGGGCGGCCCGGGTCAGGTCGCGATGTGGACACGGCGACGCCCACGCCGACCACCACGCCCCGCCCTGCGCCACGACTCGACCTCCACTTTCGCCGTCCCGGTGGTGGCCGCTGCCGCTGCTGCAGCCTGGTGCAGCGCCCCGCCCCGCCCCGCACCACCCAGCCCAGCCGAGTATGAAATGGCTTATTTTCTCGGTGAGCGCGCGCGGCATCAGATGCGCCCCGCCCCGCCACCCTGCCTGCCTGGGCCCTGGCCGCGCCGTGAGTGCGAGAGAGACGGACCGGAGCGGCGCGGATGATTCCAACGTCTGGCTGGATCACGGGTCAGACCCCGCACGGCTGTTGCATCGCACGGGGCTTACGGGCGCTATCGCAGTGGCGGCCTACTCCATCACAAACACACACACACACACACACACACGAGCGCTCCCCTATTCAAACGCCGTACTTTTGCCAGCTGGCAGGACCGACCGCCTCGTGGCACTGCGCGCTGCGCGACTCAACAACGCGTGCCCGGGCATCGCCTGTGATTGAGCAGTACCGTAGGGCAGACCCCCCTCCCCCTCCCACACACACCCAGGGTAGCATTGTTACTACGACATGGCACTGCTACACGGGCCTGTCTCACGACCTGCCCCCGCCACGCCGCGCGCGCCTGCAAGCGTCCCCGCTGCAGCAGTGCAGAGTCAATCGAACTACTTAGTGATCGATACGATTATGCGCTACGACGATGCCGCTGTTGTGGCCGGCGCGCGTGAAACAGTCGAGTGCCGCAACAATGCGCGTCGTGTGGAGACCCCGGCCCACGGCCCGGCCCGGCCCGGCGGCCCCCGCGGCGTCCTCGCTCGCCCCCCACGGCGTCCTCGTCCTCCTCGCGGGCCGCGCGGGACACAATAACGAGTAATGCGCCGCCGCAGCGCACTTGTTGAGCGCGACGTGACGAGGGCAGGACGCGGGGGGAGAGAGAAGCGAACTGGAAATGAGTCCTGGTGAAATGTTGAGAGCGGCCCGGGCGAGCGAAGTGAGCCCCGCTAGCCCCGCCCCGGGGGGCGCGGCGCGAGGGGCGAGGGACGCCACGCTGCAGGAAACCTAAATACTCGTGGAAACGTGAAGCACGCGGCGGGACTGGAAAATTACAAAGTGGCTGCCGATCGTCGTAAAACCCGATGCAAAAGCGCTGCTGGCGCGGGTCGCAAGACTCTGCCTGGCCAGGCCCGGCCAGGCCCAGCCTCCCCCGTGCTAGATCTGTGCAGCCATGGCAGCAGCTGACTCCCGCCCCGCCCAGCCCCGCCCCGCTGTATTGGCGTAACTGTTCCCAGCCCCAGCCCCGCCCGCCCCTTGCTCTTGTCTAAGAATGTGGCCTACAGGACACGAACGGCCGCAAGTCCATAAAGGAACGGGCATTTAACTACGGCGCAACAATAACCAGCTGTTTAGCCAAGGCGAAAAAAAGGGGGAAGAAGCACAGGGAGGAGGAGGTTCTGCAGCGAGCGGAGGAGATGCTCCGCCTAGCAGACCGCTCTCTCTGCGCGGACACCCGGGACGGGACGGGAGCCGGCCCCGGCCGCGCCCGCCCCGTTGAGGTCAGGAGGAGCTCGCTATCTGTCATCTCACCTCTTTTCCACTGACCGCGATGGAAAAGGACGGCACGACGTCCGTTAGGAGGGTGAGCCGCGGCGAGACCCAATTAATACTCCTTTTGCACAGTTTGCACCAGCAGGAGCTGCTGGCTATAACAGTAACGCCGAGAGAAAATTGGAAAGCACCGCCACCCTAGCCGCGCTCCTCCACCTCCATCACGCCGGTGTCGCCCCGCCCCGCCCCGCCACAAGTGGTGCCCCGCCCCGACCACTACCGCCTGGTCTGGTACTGCTGTACTTTTTATCCGACATATTTTCATCTGGAAGCGGCTGCTCGCTGCCGCATCAATATGGCTTTTTTTTCCCTCCCGAGTCAGGTCCGGCCCAGCAGCGTCGAGGTCTGAATGAAGAGGACGGGGGAGAGGGCGAGGCGGGGCGGGGCGAGGCGCGGTGCTGCCCGCCGCGGCCTCGGCGTCCGTCCTGGCCCCGGCCCGGCTCCGGCCTCGCCCTGAGTTGTGGAGGATCACAAAAAGGCGCAAGCTGAGCGGCGTGGCGTGGCGGGGCGTGGCAGGACCAGCAGAGCAGGACCAGCAGAGCAGGTCCGCGCTCAACGCCAGCAGCACCTGCCGCCGCACCGCCCCGCACCGACTGCATCGATACATCGCCGGCCTGCCCTGCGCACTCGCAGACTGCACGAGCAGGCAAGGCAGGCTGTGGCAGCCAAGTGGCAGCGGGGACGCGCCCGCGGGCCCGCGCGGTGTCACTCAGAGCAACAAGTTTATTGTTAAGCACGCGGCGATGGAAACTTGAGTTTATTAAACTGTGGTCGAAGAGCGTCGTGCATCCGGATGCGGCCGGGCCGGACGAGCCGGACGCTGCTGCAGCTGGACCACAGGGGCCGAGACCTCTCGCCTGGCTGCCCCGCCCCGCCCCGCCCCGCCCCTCCATCTCCGCTTTATAATTTGTTATAAATGCACTGCCAGCAGCAGCCGGGCCGGGCGGCCAGACGGCGCCGGCCGGGCCGGGGCCGGCCCTCGGACAGCAGCACGGGGGGGCAGGGGCAGGGGCAGCCGGACCAGACCGGGACCGGACAGCCCTTGTGCGGCTCGCTGACCGGCGCTGACGGATTACGATGATGTCGTCAAGCTGGGTGACATCCCTGATTCGCCCCGGCCCGCCCCGCCGCTCTCTGATAGTCCCTCGCCGACCCTTTTCGTCCGGCGTTCGGGAGTCGATCGTCTGGTCCTGTCCTGTCCGACGGGTGCCGCCGCTGAGCCCACGGCAGGTCCATCTCTGCCCGTCCCGGCCCGGCCCGGCCTAACCGGTCGCGGTCGTCCAGCGGAGCCGGGCCGAGCCGAGCGGGGGTTTCGCGCGGGGCGCTGCGCTGGGCTGGGCTGGGCTGGGCTGGGCTGGGCTGGGCTGGGCTGGGCTGGGCGCAGGTTCTCACGTGACAGATAACTGTCCCGCTGCGCCGCGCTCCCCAACAGGTGGCAGAATGTCTTCCTGCGCCCAGCCCGGCCCGGCCCGGCCCCGCCCGGCTCCAGACTGCCCAAAGGACCAAATCATCTACTGCGTCCTCCATTCCGACGACACACCGGCACGAACATTATGCGGCCAAAATAGCATTAGAGTAGTGAAAAAGAAAGCGAAGAACAGCAGACCGGAAACAGTTGCTCTACATAACCAAAAACTTTCATGAAAACTTAAATAAAATTTATAAACAATATCTAAACGATTCGATTCTCATTTTATCACCGAAATGTGCCCAAAACACATAAATAAAATGTAACTGTTTCCGGTCTGTTGTTCTTGTTTTTCACTTCGCCAATGCTGACAGAGTCTATTGAATACGTGAAAAACAAAGATTGGTACTGAAATTAGAACAATTTAATTCAGGGTTGCCACAAATTTTAAGTTTTAATTTTCCCTAAGTTTTCGCTGATTTCCAGACCGATTTTTTTTATGAAATTTCCCTGACTTTAAAGTATTGCATCTCGATCGCTTCAATGAAACGCGAACGAAGCGAGCGGAAATCGTATACACTGGAAAAACAAAGGTAGGACTTAATGCCTTTCTAGGGGTATGAAATTTTAATGCCTTTGCAAAGGCATGAAATTGTCCAAAGGCATTAAAATTTAACACCTTTGGGCAGTTTTAATGCCTTTGCACGGGTGCTAATTTTTAATGCCTTCGTAAAGGCATTAAGACCCTTCTCGTCATACCTTTGTGTTTCCAAGGTAGCAAAAACTAAATTATTTTCGATAAACTTTTGACTTTTCTCACGCAAATTGCAGTATTTTCGTTGACATTGGGCAAAACCATAGGTTAAGTCAAATCTGTAATTTTTTCCTGTTTTTTTTCCGCATTTTCCCTGAGTTTTCCCTGATCGTTTCCAAATCCCGAGTTTTCAAGGTTTTCAAGGTTTTCCAGAGTTATGGCAACCCTGTAATTTGTTGAAGTTATCTTTTCTATTTTGTCATCTATGGTGAAAATAACTTCAATTTTGTGGATGCCAGTATGAAAAAATACGATTTCAGGAAATCCTGGTAGGCACGAAGTTCGTTAATGCTTGTTTCACTAAATACTTCGGTAGATGATGGTTTAAGTAGAAATTTAATTTAAAAATTCTAGCCTTATGGGTCATGTTATTAAATTTGTTTTATTTCAGGGTCACCAGTTGAGCGGGTCACATGCCAAATTTTAGCTTTCTAGCTCAATCGATTTAGATGTTGGTCTCTCAGTAAAAATTGTCCGATCAGCTTGATTTTTGAACTGTAGGCTCATTGTGCAATGGGCATTCGAGCACCTCTTTTACATTTTTATTTTCACGTGTCGTTCTAAATTTTATGTTTTGAACTACTGTGCATGAGTTGAATCAACAAGTCCCCGGCCCCGGCCCTCCTCCCCTGCACGCCGCGCCGAGGGGTCGAGCAGCCGCAACAATGGCGACTCGGCTCGACTCCCCTTTCCACGCTGCTTTCCAGAGACAAGTCGAGTATTACCATAGAAACGGAGATTTTAGATCGAACTTTCTCAAAATTGGTCGCTAACTTTGGGCTGGCACTTCAGCAGTGAACTAAGGAGACCGAGTTCTACCTCTCTGCCAAGTCTAATTTTAATCTTTGAACTACTGTGCATAAGTTGAATCAACAGGTTCCACCCCCCCCCCCCCCCCAGCCCCAGCCGCGGTTCTCTCCTGCCCGCCGGGGCGTTGAGCCTCTAATACAATACCGAGCCACCCAGCCGGCTCGGCACGCGGTGCTCGGCTCGCAATCACTATAGAAACTAAGGATGCAAACTAAAATTGCTCAAAAACGTATAGACAAATTTACATAAAATACACCTTGAAAATTTTCTAATTTTTCAAACTATTTTTCAGTTTTCTTACGTAAAAATCGTATAGAAACAATCGTCTACTTCCATAAAGGGCCATTGTCGAGGAGGAATAAGAAACTTTCTAGCGAAAGCAATAGGCTCCCCTAACGGGGGCCTAAAAATCGCATCCTGACACAAAACCATAAGGGTAATTCGTGCCTAAAAATTTAGACAGAAAATAGAAATTCTTTCACCGTCTTTGTTTGTTCTTTAGAATTAAAGAAGGATAGGTGCGACCAGGTAGACTGGTAGCCGCCCCGCCCCGCCCCGCCCCGCCCCGCCCCGCCCCGCCCCGCCCCGCCCCTCCGCAGCCGAATGACTCATCGGAGAAGGAGTAAGAGAGGGCGGGGCGGGGCGGGGCGGCCTGGCTGGCCGGCCGCTCTGCGTTGCGGTCAGGGCGCAGAGATTCCCTACATAAATGCGGCATGTGAGGAAAGGGACTTGAGGTGAGGGGGGAGGCAATGTACAACATTAGCACCCACTGACCGGCAACATGGAAAAAGGCAAACGGGTAGAGAGAGGGGAGAGGGAGAAAGTCCAATTTCGAAAAGAAAAGGATGGGTAAGGTGTGGACAACTTGGGAAATAGGCCAGGCGAGCCCGGGCGTGCCCAGCCCCGTCGAGCGCGTCGCTGCGTCTAGAGCGTAGCGTTTACCGTTAAGCCCTTACCGAGGTCGTTACCGAGCGGCAGCCATCGAACAATTTCATTGTGGACGCAGTAAAAGCTAGCCGGGCCGGGCCGGCCTCTCCTCTGGGCCGGCTGGCCGCGGCCAGGCAGAGCAGGCTGGAGCGGGCCGGAGCGGGCCGGGCACTGGCAATGGGATGGCACGGGACGGGATAGGGCGGCGCGGCGGGGAGCAGCACGGCTCAGCACGGCTCAGCACGGCGCCACAACACTTACGTCGGACAACTCCTACGGCTCTGCCAGGCTCTGCCAGGCTCTCTGCCCAGGTGGTGCTCCAGCCTAATGCGCAACGTGGATTTGAGCCGGACGATAGCGCGGCGAGAGGTAACGGGTGCAGTTTTGATGGTGCGCGCCGGCGGACGCGCGCATCCCCTAATGGGTATCATTTCAACTGGTTCTGGGCGGGGCCTGGCGGGGCCTGGCGGGGCCTAGCGGGGCCTGGCGGGGCGAGTCACCCTCGACAGCGCCGGCGCCGTCAGACAGGGCGGCACCGCGCGGCGGGCGCCCATGCGCGTCGCACGCGCACCCAGTAGTGCGACCGCAAGCAGACAATCAGGAGCCCCACCACCACCACCACCAGCGGCGCCCCGACTGGATAGGGGCGGTGGCCAGGATATTTTTGTTCTGCTTTGTTTTCCAGACTCGCGCGCACAGTGCGGCGCCAGTTCCCCTCTACATTATGTGGCACAGGAGGGCCGCGCTGGTCCGGAGCAGGAGCAGGCAGGGTCTCAGGTCCGGCCCGGCCCGGCCCGGCCCGGCCCAGCGGCGAGCGAGGCGGGGCGGCGAGTGATTTAGGGTGGCGGGGCGACGGGGCACCCGGGCACCCGGGCCGGGCAGGGGGCAGGGCCCGGGCCTGCAGGCCGAGATGCCGTAAAGCCTCCTGAAATTGGTTCCAGATCAGCGAGAGGCAGTCTGGATCACGCAGAGAGTGCCGAGTCGACCCACGCGCCGCCGCCCCGCCCCGCCCCGCCCCGCGCCACGCAGCGACCCGATCCATGACCCGCCCCCCACCCCGCCCTCGCCCCGCCCCATCCAGGAGCCTTGCGCAACCACATCATGCAGAGCCCCTTTCTGAAAAGAACTTGACCGTCCGTCCTGTCAGCTGTCACTCGCGCGCTGATTTACGGCGATAAACAGGCCCCACGCGGCCATATTCACTCTCCGCGCACATCAACATGTCCCTCCATACGGCCAGGCCCGGAGAGGCCCCTCTCAGGAAGAAACACAAAGTGGCGCTGTGTGTGGCCGGCCCAGGCCAGCCCGCCAGGCCGCGGCACCAGCGGCACCAGCGGCGCGCGAGCACATCTCTGCACTGGTCTGTGTGCTCGCGACACAAGTGCAGCGCTACAGAGAAACACTTTGATGCCCGCTGGCCGCTAGCACAGCCCAAGGCCAGCGGGGCGAGCGCGCCAGCAGGCCTTACGACGCCCCAGTCTCAGCCCCTCTTGATACTCCTCACGGGGGGTCCAGAAGGGTTGTCGGCCCCGCCACGCCCCGCCACTCCCTCAGCAGCCCGGGACGGTGGGGCCCCGACCCGCGCCGGCCCAGCCAGCCGCGTCTAATCGAGCGGCCAGCCCCCGGCCCCGCGCCCGCCCCGCGCCCGCCCCCCTCGGGATAATTTACCCACGGGCGTATATTATGGCTCACAGTGTTTATTCATTCCGCCGACGAGGAAACTCCATAGATCATGAGTCGGGATCGGCTGGGCAGGGCCCCGCCCCGTCTGGACTCGACTGGTCAGCAGCGCGCATGCGCGCTCCACCCCGATACACTTCTGCGCTCGACGCGAACGCCGTGTCCCCGCCACTCTCACAAGAAGTGGAGGCAAAACATGGACTACAGGAGGCTAGAGAATAGAGAGGAGGCTCAACAGGCGCCTGCCAGGTAGGCAACGTGCAGGCACCCGCGCTCAGATGTTGTCTACCGGGCAGGAGTCCGATGCGATACAGCCCGCCTTTCTCTGTTGAGTTTCGGCTACCTGTTGCCCATACTTTTCCGGCACCAACGGTTTCCCCGGCAGTCACCCGCAACGCGGCGAGGACGACCACAGTTCTGCCCGGGCCCGGGCGCCACTAGACCGCGGCTGCGCGCCCCGGCCGTCCGTCCTGGGTGGGGCGGGCGCGTGGATTATAACCCCGCGACACGAGGCGCGGACAGCAGGGGGAGGAATGCGGCGGGCGAGGGCGAGGGGGGGGGGAGGGAGGGCGACAGCGCATACTGCATGCACACAGCGCACCACCGTGCAGCGCGCGATCGGCCGAGAAGGTCGCTACCGGTAATTTGAGGCGGTGAAAAACCCTCATTGGCAGGAGGTTGAGCCTATGACGGTGGAGGAGACCGTAGCGAACAGCCACAGCCCTGGGAGGGAAACGCCAAGGTGCCTCCAGGTCCGCTCACGCCGCGGTGCTCGCTGCTCGCGGGCGGGGCGTGCGTGCGCTGGGCAGCGCTAGGGGCGCCTGCCTCCCCGCCCCGCGGCCCTCGCCTGCGCCGCTCGTGTACATTAAAACAACGCACTCGATTAAGCCATAAATCGTGTGTCCGCCGCAGAATATATCTCTCAATAATCACTTACTGCCAAACGGGGAGGCATGTTGGCGCTAAGTCTCCCGGCTGCATTCGTTCGCGGGGTTTGAGTTATTGTCGCTAATGGCTGAAATAATGACGCGAGCGGCACAGAACACGGGGAGGAGCAGAGGGGAAGAGCGGGGGCAGCGGGGGGCAGCGTGCGGGACGAGGGTTAGTTCTCATAGTCCGAGATTTGCGACAGTAATTTTATAATTATAAATTATTAACAGAGGTCAAAGAACTGCATACTGTATGCTTTCGACGAAATAACACACAAAATATTCCGTCTTTTTCTATTTTATGTCAAAATCGCTGCTAATCAAAGAGGAATGTAGACGTTTTACTATTATTTTTTTTACAACAGGAAAATAAGAATTTGGACGCCACTTGAAAATCGACTTTGTTGAAAGTCAGATTCTTACATGTCTTTCTTGAAGGGAATTGGGCTGTTTGAGATTTCGATTTCGTGTAGAATGTATATCAATATGACAACCCTTTCACAATAACTTTCTTTCACTTTTCGTTTTTCAGCGATTTTCAATAAGGTGCTGTGAACAAAATCGGTCTAGGCAGGGAGCCTCGAAAAACTGGCTTCCGTTAATTGTTTTTTTTCTTTTTGGAAAATCCACTCCGGTTGCCACACCCCCCTTCTTAGGTCGCCTAATTTTTAACAGCCGGGCAAGATGAGTAAAGCAGAATGTGGAATCCGATGAGCGATAAATGGATGTTCAAAACCGTTGTTGCGCCACGTTACGACAAAATCAGAATAAAGGAGAGCGCGTAAAGAAAGGAGGTTAACGAGTTTTAATCACTCATTAATATTAACGGTCCGAGCCACCCCGAATTGGTGCAGCGGAAAGCGGTTTTATAATCCTCTCTCTCCTTCTGCCCCTCCTTCTGAGGACCTGCTCCCCCCCTCTCTCTCTCTCTCTCTCTCTCTCACTCTCTCTCTCTCTCTCTCTCTCTCTCTCTCTCTCTCTCTCTCTCTCTCTCTCTCTCTCTCTCTCTCTCTCTCAACGTCTTTGCCTACGGAGGAGAATGGTAGACGATCCACCCTACAGCTCGTCGCGCGATACCCCTTCCTGCAGCACCGGTTAAAAATGAGCCTCATCCGCAGCCAGCCCGAGCGGGGGTCTAGTCCGGGAGAAGTTCCGCGGACTACTCCGAGTTACACCCAGAATGTTCCCAAATCGGCAACTTGGCGGGTGTGTCCGAATGCCAAACTACGGGCTAAACGCGGGGTTCCGGGCTGCGGGCCCACCCCGGGGCGAGTCCGATTTACACTGTAAAAAAATATAGTAAATTTCCTATAAATGTCAGTGACGCAATTAACATCTACGTCTATAGGAAATTTTCAATACATGTGTGTAGGGAATGTACTATTTATGTGTGGTGGTCTCACCATAAATATACAGAAATTTCTCTATACATTAGTATAGTCCTCTTTCAAAATAGAAAACAGAGATTTCTTGCTTTCGTGTACTGCTCTCGATTACCTTTCGCGAGGGGGTATCCACTCACAAAATCTGTGACCCGACTATTACGCGTATTACGCTCCGAAATTGTACAGATTGAGCCAAAAACAGGCAAAACATCCAAAAACGACACAAAAATAAGGAAAATAAGGAGAATTTTGGCTATTACGCTCCTATCACGCTTCTATTACGCACATTATTACGCCTTTATTACGGATAGAGTGACCCGACTATTACGCGAGTGCATACCCCCTCGACCTTTCGTTACACGTTACTTATGACATTTAATTGACACATGTAATTACATATTGAACTAACGATGAATTACCTTACCTGATGATGAGTTGAACCCGGACTTCTTTGTTCCGAGCCCGCCACGCTGACCACTGGACCACTGGGACGTGCTAGGAAACTCGCCCCAGCGTGTCCAGGTCATGCCGAAGTCGCGCGCCCCTCCCGCCGGGCCAACCCCGGCCAGCCCCGGATCGGGGATGGCCCGGTGAGGAGGAGTGCGCGCCCCGGAGGGCGTGGCCGGGTGCCCTCCTGCCATTTCAACTGTTTACAGCTCGCGGAATTTCCGACCAGATGTTTTGATGCTGGGTTCATTTCCCTCCCTACCCTTCGTTAAATGTTTACCACCACTGTACCTAGACATACATGTGACATTGCTGCACTCTGAATATCTAAGAATAATATTTGTAACTAGTTTCGGACTGCTCATAACTAGATCATATACCATGTCTTACCAAATAAAACAAAATTTGGTACTGATAATACCAAATGTGTTTCATTAGATATGCACACAGAAGTCCGGTGATCTCTAGTACCATAGTCCTCGGATATTTAGAGTGTCCTCCCTCCCTGTACGACCGAGCAGTGAACAAAGACACTCACATTGTAAGCGCTATCAACTGTAATGAGGTGACCCATTTCCTTAAAAAAAGTTTTTTTAAAAAATAGCAGTGAATAGCAAAATTTCCATATCGTGAAGTTCACAAGTCCACCGAAGCGGGTAAAGAGCAAAAAAGCCCGCAAGGAGACCGAACTCTGACCACGGACCCTTTCCGGGCTACGACCGGACCTCCGGACTGAAACCGGACTGTCCGAAGGCCCCGGAGCATAATTCGGACTAGTCCGACCCCGCGGCCGGACTAAATACGGAAGACCCCGAAGGCATACGGACTCTCTACGGGACAGCCCGGAGCCTCTCGGGGTCATTCGGACCGCTGGCGGACGGATTCAGGAACAATTTGTTTTTAAACGGGGCACTGAGGTCGCCGCGGCGGTCGGGGTCGGTGGACACCGAATTCCAGGCATCCGACAAACTGAAGTAGACTATCTCGATTCAAGATCAGAGGAGTGTCTGAATTCGAATGTCTACATAATTGGCTGCGTCACTGATCAGATCAATACAACGAAAGAAGGCAAACGCACTCCCTACTTCCCATAGACCGTCTCGAGATTACTCCCCACCCCCGATTCGATATATACTTCTGGCTACAAACAGTGCCCGGTGGCGCAATATTACAATTCATGATGGAGACGTACTTTGATAGCACACCCGAGACTCTCGGGCCAACTTTTTAATATCATTTTAACATTGGGTCAATCCAGTCAATCTGTCCGTGTTCGGTTCGACTAAGAACACTACATTGTTCGTTCAAGTTCGTTCGAGAGGAAAAAATAACTGTTCGTGTTCGTTCAAATATTATTGAAGAACCAGTTTTGTTCGCGTTGGTTGAGATTGCTAGAGCTGCAGTGCTGCTCGACACGTACCCGCAGCGCGTGCAGCAGCAGCAGCAGCGCGAGGGGCCGCAGCGCCGCCATGGCGAGGGAAGCACCGGCCAGCACAGGTTCACTGTTCACAGCCTCCCCCGGGGCATGGTGAGTAATCCAATGCGAGGGCGCCGGGCCGGGCCGCTGCCATCCATCGTACACTGCACTGCACTTCACAACGTCGGTATCACACACACACGCACAGCACTACACACTGACACCACCCCCACCACAACAACAACAACAATAACAACACGCGGCACCGGGCGGCGACACACACACACGACGCTCGCGGGGCGGCGGACGCAGCGCGACTACTGACGTCTGCTGGGCCGCCACTCGGCGGGGCCGGCCGGCGCGCCGCCGGCGGGAGAGCAGGGGGGGGGGGGAGGGAGGGCGACGCCGCCGGCAAGGCTCCTGCTCCCGCTACCACTCCTCCAGCAGCCGCCGCTGACCAATGGGAGGCCGTGGCGAGGCGAGGCGGGGAGCGGGGTCCCTCGGGAGCAGGGCGGGCAGGGGCCGAGCGAGCCGCGCGGGCCGAGCCGAAGGGGGTCCGGGGCGATCCGCTCGGGGCCCGAACACCGCGCAGCCACCCCCGCTCCACGGGGGAACGACCAAGACACGACGGGGACGTGCAGGACGAGGGTGGAACCCCTCTACTGAGACGGCAATGTCGAACCAAAAGCCTGCTTGTGAATGTTGGGGTTGTTCACGTACGCCCTCTGGTTTGGGTTTATTTAGTGCGAACAGAAAAGCTATTTCGTCCTCCAGTCGAAACCATTACCAGGAGGCGTACAGAAGGGGCGCCAAAGCCGTCCCGCAAGGGCGCCGTAACTTGTCAGCACGAGGCGGTTAAGTACACCCTCGACGCATTTTTATTTGGCGTTATTTGAGGCACGTTTTGGTGCCCTAACAACTATCTTTTGCGCCCTAGTGACCCGAATATTTTCTTGACCGATATTATATAGCCAGCTTCAAACGGGTAGCTGCAGCAAATGTTATGTATCGGCGTGTTCTTTTCTTTTAGAGTATGAACACTTTAAGAGACCGAACCTGGTTTTTCTTCCATATAGTTTTCCACCGAAAGGGAAAGCACTCCTGAAAATGGTGTACGAGTGATTACGCGATTACGCCGGGTAATATGCATGTATGCACCATTTTCTTTTAGTTATTTCAGTCATTTAACTGCTTAACATGCATAATAAGGTTATTTCAATTAATATTCTATCGATAATAAGCCTTAAAAACAGGTTATTACGCCCAATATACAGGTGATTACGCATTGATTACCTGCCTGGGTGTACGAGTGATTATGCTAGTGCTTTTCTCCTCGTTTTCCACATGAGTTGGATACATGAGAATATAACTAATTGGTCTAAATTCATCCTCATAAATTTCCTCACATTTTGACCGTCGAAGAAAAGCAGCTTGTCTTATAGTTTCATTTTCATCATATGATTAATGTTGTCTCAGAAGTGCTCTACTTCTGTGCTTAATTCCTTATTTTAAGCTTATGTCTATTTTCTTTAATTTCAGCATCAGTGGCAGTGACATCTTGAAATTTTGCTTGTCTACTTCTGCAGAAATGTTTCTGATCTTTTATCCATGCATTCTTCCTACTCAGTCTGAATTTACGTTGTCTTTCAATGTGTTTCAGTTTTTCCTGTGCGATTGATATTTTCTTATAACGTCTACTGTCTAGCTCTTTTATCATGGTTCATTTCTGTAATGTATTATGCTTGTGTGTATTGTGAAACTGGTAAAACAAATGTATAGTTCTCAACAACACCTGATGTTTAACTGCTAATGTAGAATATTTAATCACTATCATGCATAGTTCAAACTATACATCATCAGCAAATGTATATTTCCTAAACACTTAGCAAATGTTCAGTTGGCTATACATTTCACTTGGTGCAGCGTGGTTTCCCTATGCTTTTCCATGTGAAGCCTATATAGCCCAAGTATACTTCTATGCATCACAAAACGTTTTACCTATATATATATATATATATATATATATATATATATATATATATATATATAACGAAGTGTATAGGACCAACATCTTGTCATGTTTAGTTCCCGTGGCTCCTGCTATACATCATGTCATGTATAGAATTGCCAACTATACACCATGATGTATAGAAACTAAACATTTGTTTTATCAGTGGACATTCTGTGTGATATTACGATGTAATGAGACTTGCCCTCAAGTATGATGATGAGTGGAAGTTCAGTTCACGATATTCAGGAAATATGATGTTAAATTTCCCAAAATGCTGTTGCTTTGCAGTCCTTTGGTTTACGATGATGGGGAAGACTTTTGCTGTCCTTTACCGACAATTCAATGTATATTTCTGGAACAAAAGAGATATGTTTGCAAGTTTTGTGTTACAGGAGTAATGAATTAAGAAAGCATGAGTGAATAACTTCAACTAAAAAACTTACCTCACAGTATATAATAAATTTCACGTTATGAAGAGTGCTGATGCTCAAAAGCCCCTACCATTCAGTATTTTTGGAAAAGCTTTCTCACACTCAAAGCTGCTTTTCTTTTCATGTCTCTTGTGGATATGATGAGGTAAGCAACGTAAGCTTCTTTTCTGGCAATAAACCCTAAAACAAAAGTCAATCTTTAAAATATTATAGAAGTAGAGCCACTCTAAAGTCCTTGTGAGTGGTAACATAACTTTTAGACCGATATTATATATATACACGCCGCGTGAGCGAATCCTTACATGCACGCGTGGTCTGGGGTGTAAGAAAATGAATCTCTTTTGTTACGCGGTGTGTCTCTTAAGTTGTATTTTCTTATAAACACGCTTTTAAAGTATTTCGGCTGGCAAAAACTATTCCCTTCGAGGTCTCCGATCAGTCACGATGGGCTTGGTGTATGGAAGGTTCCGCACTGAACGGCTAAGTGAGATTTTTTTCCCTCGCTCTATTTAAAATGAAGTGTGGATTCATGCTTACATAAAATGAGGCAGAAAATCCTTACCAAAATAGAGCGAGGCTAAAAAATATTTCGCTCAAAGAGAGTGTGGTTAAAAATTTCCTCCCCAAGGTGTCCTCTCCCAGTTTGGACGAGAATTTGGATTGGTTTGCCGTCCAGGTGGAAAAATCGGGTCAAGAGGTGAAACTTACGGAACGAAATATCGTAAACTTTTTGGCTCTTATCGTCTGACGAGGACACTTTGAGACTACGTGGCGGGGCGCGTTGCGTCACCGCTGTGGACACGTGGCCGCGCTGAGCGGCGGGGGGCGCAGCAGCAGCCCCGCTCTCTTATCAGGTCTCCATCAAATTGCAAAGTAAGCCGCCGTGGGAAACACTTACCTTTCCAAATAGAGGCAGAAAAGGAGAAAAGGTGTTGGGTTATTTGAAAGGGGAAAAAACTGAATACAAATTCAGAGCATGGCCTGGTGGGGTAATTCTCGAACCAGACTCGCAAACTACTTTGACATATCGAACCAAGTGGTCTACGTGCGGCGTTTGGCAGACCGTATGCTCGCTGGGCACGCACGGTCGGCACACACGTTGGTAAAAAAGGTGTCAATTTGTCACGTAAGAGGCCGCCAGGCCCAGGCCAGCCCGCCAGGCCGGCCCGCCTGCAGCGCCGCACACACGTTCTGCCACCCCGCTGTTCGGGAAAGGGATTGGCCGGCGGCGTGGCGCGGCGTGGCGAGGCGTGGCGCCGCCTGGAGAGACCGCACTATTTCTTGCATGGCGAAAATAGATCATTACCGTGCCGGCCGAGCGGGCCGGCAGACTGGCAGGTCTATACGCGTTGTGCAACGAGCCTCGGCGACAAGACTTTACCGTGCTGATGTGCGGGCCCCTCCCGGCCCCGCCCGGCCCCGCCCCGCCCCACGGGGGACAGGCACACAAATGAATGGGAGAGGGCCGTGTGCCATTGGGGTCACGTCAGCGAAAAGGAGCGGGAGTTAGCCGTGCGGCTGCGCGGCTGCTTCTGGGGAAAGCGCCAAGTCTGTCGGGAGCGCTGCACTTACTTGAGCCACCTTCAGTCTCAGTCCTGCGCCCCGCTGCCGGAGCGCCACGCGGAGGCGCGCGCACGCGCGTGAGCAGTGAACCAAGGGGCGGCAAACTCATGTATTTCTGTGTACACTTGCCTAAGTATTTCTTGTATTTCTAATGTATTTTTCGGAATTTTTCTCGTATTTTTGTTGAGTATTTCTATGTATTTCTGTGTATTGTAGAGTATTTCCTTGTATTTTTAGTGTATTTCTAGAAATACACAGGTATTTCTGTGTACACGTTTCTTTCGAGTTGGCCGCCCCTCGCAGTGAGCAGGGCGGGCCGGGCCCCGCGCCTGAGGGGACCAGTGCAGCGCCTGGCATGAGCTTTAGAGACAACATAGTCATGGGCCTGTGAGCTGAGCGGCAGCACAGCGGCAGCAGCCTGCGGAGACTTGAACGCCCGGGACCCGGGAGGCAGAGAGGGCGGCGGGGCCGCGCCGATAGCTTCACTTCACCTGCCCTGCCCTGCGGCCGGCCCCACAGGCGTTCGCTGCCCCCAGCCCTGCCCTGCCCCAGCCCAGGTGGACCGGTTTGGCTGCCGTTTTGTCGCTCTGATCGTGTTATCCCGGAGCCGGAGCGGTTCTCTCAGCCGCCCGATCGGCTCAGCCTGCGCAAAGATGTGTCCGGCCATAAAGGCGGTACCGAGAGAGAATAGTCCGGTCGAACGAATTCGCCGCAAACTTCCGACCCCGAGGAAGGAAGTCTTTCTTCTCTTTCCAAAGTTTATTTCGGCTTGGATGTCTCTCAACCTCCACCAGATACGCGGCAGACCTAATAAATTCACATTATACGTCTTCGGGCGAACCACTCGGCTGCCACTTTACATCCCGGCCACGGGAGCTTCAACAGGTAGCAGCCCCCGCAGGCCAGGCCCCAGGCCGCAGACTGAGGTGTGGGAGGGTCGGGGGTGTTACTAAACAAACATTAGCAAATGATTAGGCCCGCCCCGCCCCGGCCCGCCCGCCGCCACAACTAGTCGGAGTGAGGGAGGCGAGGCGCTCTTTGCGACGCGTCATGCTCGCTAACTCAGCCGAGTCACATCCCGTCCAGCCGGGCCCAGCGCCGTGGTATTAGTACTCATCAACATTCATCACCGGCACCCCGATCAGCTCCCGCGAGGAGCGCGAATGGAGCACAGAAAAATGCCTTCCCCCACAAACCTAAGAGAACGTGAGTCACCGACGAGCAGCCATAGAGACTCACTTCAAAACCCGCACGGACCCTGCAGCAAAATTGTTTTTTTATTATTTTTTCCTGGTTGCGAACGCCTGATGATCTCCACCGCAGCAACATTGTCGCCTGGAGCCTAATTGCTCGTTGCCATAAATAAACAGGCGCCTTTATTGATTCTGCGAGTCAAAGTGAGGCGGCTCATCGCGCTTTGATTTATCGCGGCCGGGCGTGAGGCTCGCGTCCCCCGCGGCTCCGGCCGGCCCGCCTCGCAGCAGCAACGAGTAGCGGCCGGCAGCAGGCGGTGGAGCAGTGCCCGTTGGACGAAAAATGAAAGACAGAAATGATAGAGAATTTCTGGTTTGCAAAATTGCAGGTCCATCTCCACTCCAACCCGTATGTGAGGTGAGGCCGGCGGTCGCGGCGTTATAGGGACTTCCCCCTTTGAGTCGCCGCACCACAGGCGATAATCCTGGCTTATGGCTCCGTCTTATTAGCAGTGACGGACCACTCCCCCCCCCCCCCCTCCACTTTGGAACGCGGACATTATCCAGGACTTACGGGTCACGCGCCTCACCTGGGTTTACCTGGGTGAACAGTCCGCGAAGTACCCCCCGCCCCCTTAATAAATCACGAAACCGCGCCGGTCATCGCGGCAAAGCGTTCTACTCACGCCCCTTGTGGAGAAGGCGCGAACTGAGCGAACCGGTGTGTAAGGAGCAAAAACCATCTCCGTATAGTTGGACAGTGGCGGGCTCATTGCAATGGGCTCGCCCCGCAACCCCTTCCCCCACCCCCTTCAGTGACATAACGCTGTCCGCCATTGGCCAGCTCCAGCAGTCGCACGCCTCGGCGCTCCAATCAGCGGAGAGCTAACAGCTGAGGCACTTTATGGCTGCTGCCAGGTCTGCCAAATCATCGGAGCGGGCCGGCGGGGCGTAGTCACCTCGTGGTCAGGTCTGCGGCGGGGCGGGGTGGGGCGGGGTGGGGCGGGATGGGGTGGGGCAGGGTGGTTTCTCCCCTGCAGCAAGTGGCGGTGGCCAGCTTGGCGAGTTTCGCTCTCTCGCGTGGCTGGGCCGGCGGGGCCAGCGGGGAGTCCTGCAACATTTTATTCTTAATTCTTTATTTTTTATTGGACCTGCCCCCAACAGCTTTTGGGGCAGTTGTAATTGCGCCGCCCGAGCCAGGTCAGGAAGTAGAGCGCGGTCGAAGTGGCGTTTTCTTAGAAAATCCCCGACATGGGAATAAAAATCAGGTGGCGTCGCAGAGTGCTCTGCTGGTCGAGGGCGACAGGCGACAGGCCAGGCAGGCCAAACTGATCTGGGCAAAAATGCGCCCGGCTGGTCGGTCCGGAGATTAAGCCATTGGGACCCCCCGCGGTGTCGGGGTAATGACTTGCAGTGGACCGGACCGATCCAGTGGCCCAAAACTGTTATGAGCCGTAAATCCCCGCGCTATCTGAGCGCTTAACGATGCTTTTATACTCGCGTATCTTATTGGGCGGTGCGGTGCGGACCTGTATAAAACAGAAAATGAAGGGCTGCGCAGGGCCCGGCCGGGCCGCGTCCACCTGCTCACCGGGCCACAGGCTGCCACAGGCCCGCTGGGGGGTCGACCTGCTGCGTCCGCAGGGGGCGCGTCCTGTCGCGTCCTGTCGCGTCCTGCCGCGTCCTGCGGCGGCCGGACAGCGTCCTTCGCATCACGTCACGTGCCGCGAGGTCACGGCCGTCATCCACCACGTCCCGATCCGATCTCCGCGATAACCAATGAGACACAACAACACGGAGGGAATGCCCGCCCCCGCCCCCGCCCCGCCCCCCGAGGCTCGGCCGCGCTGGCCGCGGTGACGTTGTCGCGACGATGTCGCGGTGCCGGCGGCCGCATTCCGTGTCGTATTAATTGCCGGGGCATGATTTGGTTCGTGTCGTACGCCATCGTCGTTGTCGTCGGCGTGTCCTGAATGATGACGCATCAGGAGCGCGCCGTGCTCGACCCGGAGCTCAACCCCACACTCATTAATATGACAAAGAGACTGGCGGGGCGGGGCGGACCCCTGAGAAAGACCACACGGCAAGGCGACACACAGCGGACCACCCCATCACCAGTTGTTTTCACCAAACAGTAAAAGCCACGTAAATATCATTCATTTCCGCTTAGCCCAAGCTCTCTCTCTCTCTCACACACACACACACAATCCAAGGTGGGCGCTCTTCATTTAGCGTGTCGCCGCGGCCCATACGCCCATCGGTTTACGTCTTTCAGAGACAGCCACGGGGGCCTAACGCACGCCACGCAGAAAGGGGGGCGGGCGGGGTGGGGTGGGGCGCTGCTCGCTTGGTAAGCTTATAAATTTCAGCGAGAATCGAGGCAACCTCAGCGGCGGGCCGAGTGAGTGGTGGAAGCAGCAGCAGCAGCAGCAGCCAAGAAGCCTCCGCGCGTCGCGCCGCGTCGCCTCTGCTGGTCCACTCTACTCCGCTTCTGAGAAATAATCCTGGTGGCGACAACCACGGTGGGCTGATGACAAGGCGGGGCGGGGAGGGGCGGCACGGGACAGGCGGCGCGTGAACGCACCAGCGGGCCGGAGCACGGCGGCCCGGGCCCGACCCCGGCCACCTGCCGAACTTATTTATGCTAATAATTTAACAAGATGGATTGTAAAAATGAACCACCCATAATAAATAAATAAAAAAAGATATTTCTTCTAACAGGCAAAAAGGAAGAAGTTATTTTTTGTTATTTTTCATGGGGCAGAGTGGTACCCGCTCCGGGGCTGCGTGTGTGCCTAGCGGCGGCCTTGGCCCACCTGGGCCCACCTGGGCAGTGTTTGGCGAGCGCAGCGCGCATTGCACACAGTAGTGCGCCACCCATCCCATCCCCAGCCGCCGCACGCGAGGGGCGGCCGGGCCGGGCCGGGCGAACCCAATCAAACCATCGTGACCGTCGGGACGAAATGGCGATACTCCGAGCACATCACGCGTCACGCGGAGTATCTCCATCAAGAATAGATCCCTATGCGGGGCGTGGCGGGGCGTAGCGGTGGGAGCGGCGGGGCCCCGAGAGCTCTGCTGTGCACTCCGTCACGCCAAGGCCCGGCAGGCCCGGCCCGGCCCAGCCTGGACCGCAGCCCCGTTTGACGCAGGGCGCCACGGCACATAAATTACACGTGACCAACTCGTATTTCAGAATAAAGTGATATTGCTGGCCGTTTTATGAGAAATTGCATGCAACACGCTCGATATTAATTGCGGCGGGCGTGCCAAGGCGGGGTGCGGCGGGGCATGCGGAGCTCTCGTTAAACTTAATCCGCATCCTGTATGGGGGGCGCAGGGCGAGGCGCAGGCCCAGGCAGGGCGATATCCCTTCATTAACAGCGCTGCTGCGGCCCGCAGTGCAGCCTGGCCGCGGCGGACTCGCGTGTTGCCTGGTGCTGCCGGACAGCAGGGCGGGGCGGGGCGGCTGTGGATGTGCGTGGTGGACTGGACGCGAGACTGGACGCCACCCCAGCCCGTTACGCACGCCCGCCCCGCCCCGCCCCGCCCCGCCCCGCCTCGTCACACAGGCAGCGCACAGCTAGGAGTGCCTGATGCTGTTTGTGGCGTGGCCGGCGTGGCCCCCCGGCGCGGCCCGGCGGGCGCCCGCAGTCCTTGCAGGCCCATGGAACGCGCGCAACCGTAAGATTTGCTCTAAACTCGACAGACGGTTTGCACGGGAGGGGCAGGCTCGGCCTCAAACACACGCTCTCTTGGACTCGCAGCGCCGGCCGGTCCTTCCCTCCTGAGACCCGCGCGCCTCGCTTCCTCCTCGAGACCGGCAGGCTGCACCACGCGCGGCGCTCCCCTTCCCCTTCCCGCAGGTCGTTATGGCGCTTGTCACTGCATGCGCGCCCTAGAAGTAGAAGCGGAGCACGCCGCCCCCCACTCCCGTGTTCGCACCTCTTTTCTTTCCTCACGCCGACGCAATAATTAACCCCCCTCTCCTCCACCGAGTGCATGCACTCGGAGATATCGATAAGGCGCGCGGCTGATTAGACTCTCGGCTCGCACCTCGATATGTATCGAACGTATCGAAACGTCGTCGCATGCAGCGCCTCGCCTGCTGCTGGGCCGTCGGCTCCGGCCGAGCACCGGCCTGCACCGTGGGACCCGCACAGGCACGCGTGTGGCGAGGGAAGCTGGGAAATGGGCAGGCTTTAAAACTAACAACTGGGCAGACACTTAGGAGAACGGCGCCAATTGGAAAGAAATAAAGCTAGCATAAATCATTGCAATCTAATAAAAAATTTGAAACAACTCTGAAAATCTAAGTGGGATACTACATAACTGCAAAACAAATAATTCTGCAGTTACAATAGCAACTTTTCGACGTTGGCTTAAAACATAACTTCTGAGGTCAGCATCATCACCGGCTTAAAATTTCCTTTGAAACGAGCCTTATGTGACAGGGTTGGGATTTATATTTCGACACACGTCCTTAAATTTAACTTCGAACTTTTTCTTTCCACATTTAAGTACACGATTCAATGTAAATTGCAACACCATCGCACATAGGCTCGTTGAAATTAAATTTTAAGTCGGAGATAATGGTGACCTCAGAGGTTATGTTTGAAGCAGTGGTCGAATTGGTGAAGTTGCAACCGTGGAACCTATAAGTTTTTTGCACTTTGCATTTGAAGAGCACGCATACATGTCACATATGTATTTTTTAAAAAAATTAATTCCTTTGCGGTGAAAACAACGTCTACTTTTGTACAAAAATAGTATTTTATTATTATTGTGATTCTTTTAAGAAGAAAAAAGGCTGAGGAGTTTTCCCCATTCTCATTTTGCCGTTTGCTTTTAAAAAAATGGTGCCTCATCGGGGGCATAATGGGGAAAATTTCGCGCATCGTGTGAAGTTTTGGCGTAGCGTGGCAGTGGCTGCGCCGCGGGAAATAGACTGCTTCTCGCGCGCTCGCTGCAGATGGACCCTATAGAATGTGTGATAAGAGATTACCGTGAGCGCACGACTCGGCACAGCAGCGGGGCGCGCCGCGCCCACGAGTGTGCAAATGCCTGCCATTTATCGCACTCTGGTTTTCCTTCCGAGGCAGAGATTTAGAGCGATGCTGACTATTCACAATCAAGAGGGAGTGAGTGGGACAGGGGAGGGAAAGAGAAGAAAGTACGCGGCAAGGGAGAGGGGAGGTGTGACACTTGGAGCCACACCGGCAGCACAATCCCAGGCCGGTGCAAGGGGACCGTGCCGAGCCGAGGCGCGAGCGACGCAAGTAGATAGGCCTATCCGCTGCAGCAAAAGACTTTCAATAATTAAGGCTTTCGAAATCATCATTTTCCTCGAGAGAAGAGAAATGTCTTTTTCTGGGTATGGGTGCTCACCTCCCCGCCGGCAGCCCGTGCGATGTACCCCCGTTCCTCCGCACATCGGAAGGAGCAGACAAGGAGAGCGGCGCACGCGCACCCGAGGGAAGGCACACCCAATAACCAGATGAGCGCGCCCCCCGGCCCGGCCCGGCCCGACGCGATCCCCCGTCGCAAAAAAGGCCGTGTCGTGATCGACGTTGCGCCCCGATCGCCTCGGCCCGCTGATGTCTCACTCGGCGCGCGCATGTAACAGCGGGACATGTAGCGATTTATGGGCTGATATTGACATGAAGGCAAAGGAAATGGGTTAGGCTCGGCTCACTGCAGCTCGCCTGGGTGCGCGGCGGGGCGGGGCGGGGCACCACGCTGGGCGCGAGTTGCGTTACTGTACATGAGCTAAAGAGTGCAATCGGGTCTGCATCATTCCTTCTTTCCGACTCTTGTTATTGCTGCAATCCTAGCAGCGAAAACACTACAAACCCAACAGTCAACTAAGTACACTGTTCCTGATGTGAACTTCGAAGCACGCATTAGGAAATGCATGCCTGCCAAATGCACTAGGAAGAGCATACCTGCCATGGTATGCAGTTGGAAGAGTGTACTTACCATAGCATTGTGCCATGCCAGGCATGCACTTCCAAGTGCATACCATGGCAGGCATGCACTTCCTAGTGCATACCTTGGCGGGCATGCATTTCCTAGTGCGTGCTTTGAAGTACACATTAGGAACAGCGTACTACGTTGACTGTTGGTTTTGCAGTGAACTTTTCCTTTAACTGAGACACGCCTGGAAACAATCACACACATCAGAGTGTGAAACAAAACGAGCCGCCGCCGGGCCCGGCCGGCCAGAGCCGTGTTCCGCCCCACGTGGATTATGATATGTTAACTAAGCAGTCTGCTCATTATGTGAAGGTGGTCTCAGGAGATTCCTGGAACCGCCCGGCCCGGCCGCTGAGGACCGGAGAGGAAAGGAGAGGCCCAATGAATGCGATGCCCGAGATTGGCAGCGTGGCTTTTAGCCGGTAGACGGGCCGTACGCCCGATAAACGTCCTTCTCGCTCGCTCCGGCCCGAGGACTCAAGGTAAAGTCAATGAAAGTCGTGAATAAACAGGACTTTGTGCTGCTCGCAGAGTGGGGCGGGGCGTGTGGATGGGACCCACCCCGTCACCCCCGAGGCGCGCAGCCAGGCGCCCGAGTGGCGAGTAGGGCGGACAGGCCGGGGCCGGCCCGCACCCAGAAAATGCACTATGAGAAATTCTTGTACCGGTACGGGAAAATTTTCAATGACAGGTCTTGTACAATTACGATACGATTCATGTTGTAATTTTTTTATAACTATACGTATTAACTTACACTGGTAAAACAAATGTATAGTTGTAAACATAAAATGATGTTTAACTGCTAATGTTTAATACTTACACACTATATCATGTTTAGTTCAAACTATACATCAGCAGATGTTTATTTTCTAAACACTTCGCAAGTGTTCAGTTGGCTATACACTTGGCGCAGCGTGGTATCCCCATGCTTTTCCATGTGAAGCCTCGCTGAAGTGTATACTTCTATACATCACAAAATGTTCAACCTCTAAACATTTGCGAAGTGTATAGGTGTTATACATTTTGTCATGTTTAGTTCCTGCTATACATCATGTCATGTATAGAATTGCCAACTGTACACCATGATGTATAGAAACTAAACATTTGTTTTACCTGTGTAGAAGCGATTGATATTATGCAACAAAGTCGAAAAGCGTAAAGTCGTACATGTACGAGATATGATGTACATAGTGAATTACAAAATATATTCTACATCTACGGAAATATTTTCCACAGTGTGATATCCTTGGCACAAGGCGAAATACCTTGCCTCAACGCGATTTTTACCTTGAAAAAAATACAAGGAAAATAATCATTAGATGAACGCGAATGTCGTTAAAATAGATTGAAAATTTCCCTAGACTAACTTAATTTTCCTTGAAAACAATGATTACGCCTTAAAGGAAGGTCAGAAAATGTTCTTGTATTTTTTAAAGGAATTTCCTCGGTTAAAGGATACCGCGGCTCCACCCGCGCAGCCCGAGGAGTACATCACTGCTCCTGGCGGTCCGGTTGGGTCCCAGCAATAGGGCAGTCAGGAGCGTGGCGCGGTGGTGGGGCTCTCGTGTCGGCCCAGCCCCGCAGCCCCGCCCGAGATCGCTCGGCATGCTGCTAGAGCCATGATCTGGTCAGAGGCCACTGGGTCGCTCCTCGCGGGTGGGGCGCGGGCGGGGCGCGGGCGGGGCGCGGGCGGGGCGCGGGCGGGGCGCGCGGCAGCCTCCCACGGCCGTGGCGCGGGGCGCGCGGGGCGGGGCGGGGCGGGGCTGCGCGGGCCTCCCTCATGATACACGATCCCGAGCCCCACCAACAGTTTGCAGGGCGGGGAACAATTATACATCACGATGGCGCTCGGCCAGCCAGCCAGGCAGCCCAGCACGGGCAGCCGCAGAGCCGCAGCCTCGATTGTTACGTTACCGACTGACGAAGGGTGCGCAAGGGCATCTGGAGGGAGAGGGAGAGTGCGGGCTGAAGTGTCTGGATCACCCGCGTGGCGCGAGGCGACCCGGAGTAACGCCTGCAAGTCCAGCTTAATTGTGCTTGAGGATGCTATAAGGCCTCGATCCTCGATCACGCGGTTCTATCGCCGAATCGAGAGGGCTCAGTTACTTTGAATTCTAGGGTACACAAGGATCGGCTGGTTATTTTGAAACAGTTTGGAGGATTTGACGCCCATATCTTTTCTTCGTTTTTCAGGGTTGCCACAGAATTGGAACTGTCGATTTTCCTGAAATTTTCCTGACAAATTCCTGACGAAAATGAGGGTTTTTCCTGACATTTTCAAACCATATACCCGGAAAAATAACGGTAAAAGGGGGTCGTAAAGTGTCCTTTAAAAAGAGAAATATGCGAAAATAAATTTCAATTGTTGTTTAACAATTTTCAATTTTCAACGGAGAGATTTAAATGGCTGCACTGTCCTTCGCAGCCGACAGGCAAAGACTTTGACATGAGCCCATTTTTCCTGACACTTTTGCCCCAATTTCCTAATATTTTCCTGATTTTCAAAAACCTGCCATCTTCCTGATTTTCCAGACTTGTGGCAACCCTGTTTTTGCCTTTTTGCGGGAATAAAAGTATCTGGCGAGCGCCTGCCCCCTCGCCTCGCAACGAATGCTCTCCGTATGCTATGGGCCCGTTAGGGGTGGGGCATCACCTAGGACGCCGTGAGTCCCGCCCATCAGAGCGAATGTGGCACAGCGTGCTTCAGAGCCTGCAGGAGTCCCGCAGGAGTCCCTCTGGAGTCCCACAGAGGTCCCTCAGGAGACCCGTAGCAGGCCCGCAGGGACACGCCAACACGTGTCGCCCTCCGTGTTCCGGCATTTCCGGGAAACTCCGGGACCGGAGCGCGCCACGCCGCGCAGCCGGCAGGCGACGCCCTGCAACGCCCTGCAACGCCCAGCTGCGACGCCAACAGTGAATGCAAATTGAGCGCTGTTCCTATCCTGGCTGCACGGTCAAACTGTCTGAATTTTTCTTCAGGCAAAAGGGAAAACTTTGAGGCCCTCTCTTATTTTCAGGTGAACTCCTCATAGTTTGAGCATTTATTCTCGAAAATGAGGGAAATCTCCACAACAATATGAGCACAGCATAACGACAATGGAACACAGCGGGCCATAAGTAAGTAAGAAGAGGCTCAGGGGCTCGAGAGCAAAAATCTGTCCTCGGTCAGCGGACGTGAACCATAAAATGTTAGATCATCGGCAGAGGTGCAGAGAGAAACGCTGATTGAAATAGTTTGCGACTCAGATTCCAAAGTTGATTACAAAAAGGACCTCCACTGGTAAAACAAATGTTTAGTTTCTATACATCATGGTGTATAGTTGGCAATTCTATACATGACATGATGTATAGCAGGAACTAAACATGACAAGATGTTTAACACCTATACACTTCGCAAATGTTTAGAGGTTAAACATTTTGTGATGTATAGAAGGATACACTTGGACGAAGCTTCACATGGAAAAGCATAGGGATACCACGCTGCGCCAAGTGTATAGCCAACTGAACACTTGCAAAGTGTTTAGAAAATAAACATCTGCTGATGTATAGTTTGAACTAAACATGATATAGTGTTTAAGTATTAAACACTAGCAGTTAAACATCATTTGATGTTTAGAACTCTACATTTGTTTTACCAGTGTCTATATGCTCCTGACTTGCCGAACGCGCGACTAATAAACATAAGTGTAATACTAGATACCCCTCAATGTTTTAAGACTCAAGTAGGACAAGGCACCAAGAAAAAAGAGAATTTCCAGGAACCAGCTAAAGGACAACCATAAAATTTTAATTAAGACAGCAGTGTTATGGTTGAGTCGGCCAAACTTTCGGGGAGCTCGACCGTAATTTTCTTATCTCAACGATGATTTTATATAGTTGTCCTTAAGGTAACACTTACGTTTCTAGGTGGGTATATATGTATACATATATATATATTTTTTTTTTTCATTTTTTGTTAAATAAATATCTCTTCATAGGTGTGTTTTGCACGATCTGCAGGACAGCGACAGCAGGGTGGTTAATCGACCGCAGCAGCGTGAGAACAGAGCATTGGGCGCCGCGGCAGGGCAGCTGTCGGGCCCTCTCTCTCCTCCAGGGTTGTGGAGGGGCCCTGCTGCCCTGCTGGCCCTGCCCAGGCCCTGCCCTGGCCCTGCTACAGCCGAGTTTCTCTACGATTCGTGTCAGCGACTCTACTAGGGCCAGGCTCAGGCTCAGGCTCAGGCCGGGGCAGCTCAGCCGATGCAGCCTGGATACGGGAAGGCAGGCAGGCAGGCAATGCTATGGCGGGGCTGCTGGCTGCTGGCGGCCGGCAGCGCATGCAGCCTCGTGCGCCGCTCAGCGCTGCACAGCGCAGCGGGAAAGGAACAACCGAATGCATGTACGTCAGCTCCACCCACGACATTGCCTAATACAGACATGCTAACACAGACAAACCGCTGCTGGGGGCACCGGGCCCACCCGGACCCACCCCGCCGGGGCTAGCGGCTAGCCACAGCCACGCGCCCCCAGGGGACAGGGGCCCCGCCTGCAAGGATTGAGTCGTCCTGTCACTTCCTAACCTGCCTGGTCACCGGCCGGATAATCATTCTGACATTTTCGAGGCGATGGTCTGAGGTGGGGGAGGTTGGGGGGGGGGCGTGCCACCGTCACCAGTCACGCAGTAACGCCCCGGCTAACGCCCCGGTCACGCCCCGCGGCCCTGCCAGGCCAGGCCAGGCCCGCGCCAACGATTACCGGACAAACCGACCGAACCCGCCGCGCTACTGCCACTGCCGCTACGTGGACGAATGGCCAGTGCATCGCGACCAGCATGCCAAGTATTTGTTCAACTGCACGGCCGGCCGGCGGTCGTCCACGCGCGGCGCCTCTGCTCTGCGCTGGGGGCCTTCTTGTCCACCAGGGAGCGCCCCACCCCGGCCCGCCCCGCCGGCCGCTGCAGCGCAGAAGACCAAGAATTATCGCGAGATTCGTTCTTCCAGTTGGGTCATTTGTGGCCTGGTTCTCTCAAGTCAAGGGTGCGCGTGCTTCAAGCTCCTGCTCTCTTTGGACCGGGGTCAGCCGTCCAGATGCTCTCCTACTGCTCCTCATGCAGCCCGCACTCACTCGCACATTGAGAGGACCGCAGCTCCACGGAGGCCTGCTCTGTGTGCGATAGACAGTCGAGATATTGAAACAGACGTCGCAGGGCGGGGCGGCCCGCCACCGCCCGCCGGCTACCGCTTCTCTGTTGCAAGACCAGCGACCGAGGAAAGGCAAATACGCTGGCCGCAAGACATTGTGCCCAAGCCGCTGATTAAAAATTCTCGTGCGCTTTTGCAGTTAGGCCCCTGCCAGACGACCCACCCTCACGAACGACTGCAATAAGCGCATGCCCCCCCCCCTCCCCCCGCCTTTCCTTAAAATCAAAAATTTCAGCTATAACTTCCCTTTCACAGGATTTTTCTGTTCTCCTGAGGGCAACGGCAGAACTTTAAACGATATACCCGCGGTCAGCTCTTCTGCGAGGTGATTTCTAGTCTCAGCTCTTGTTAGGCAGATCGCTGTGACTGAGATCCGCTGAGCCGGGTGAGTGCTCACCACACACACACACACACACACACACACACACACACACACACACATACCCAACGGCCTGGCCGACAAAAGAGCTCCCGCAAGTGCAGTGTGAGTGTTAGCCCAGCCCAGCCCAGCCCGGGGCAAACACTCAGCTCAGCAGCGGGGCGCGCCGCCAAACGAAAGGAGGGCGGGGCGGGGCGGGGCGGGGCGGGCCGAGGTAGGCAATCCGTCGGACTCGCGCCGGCCGGGCCGGGCCGGGCCGGCAGCATGACCCGCGGCACCGTGGTCCATGACAATGGGGCATAACGTGCGCAAAGTGATTTGCGCCTCGTCATAATGCAGAGGGAGGGCTGAAACAAGAGAAACTCTGAGAGTGACCGGACAGCACGGCGGCCGGGTGGGGCGGGGCGGGGCGGGGCGGCCTCGGCGGCGTGGCAGCTCTAATGGCGGAACTGAACGCGCGACGCACCGCGGTGCAACGCTCAGCCGGGCACCGGCAGGTGTTGGAGGGGCACGGGGGACGTGTCGCACGGCCGACGCGAGGACAGAGTTGAAGTATAGGGAAGGGAAAGCTGCTAGGGGAGGAGAGGGGACGAATAAGAAAGAGAGAGGGAGAGAGGAGTGTGTGAAAGAGAGGAGTGTGAGAGAGAGAGAGAGAGAGGGGGGTTGAGAGAGAGGGGAGGGAGAGGGGGGAGAGAGAGAGAGAGGGAGGGAGGGAGGGAGAATTCTTTTGAGCTACGTTGCGGGAGGATGGTATGTAAAGTTAAGTATAAGTATGCGCGTTGTTTTCGCAGTAAACCCGACAGCTTACATCCTGCCTTGTCAGCGGATGGATCCGTTAAGCGGGGCCGGCTAACCGTTCAGAAGTATACACCAAAGCAAGCACCCGCGAACACACCCGAGCAAGCAGGCAGGGGCCAGGGGCACCGGTTAAGCGCCTCGGCCACCACGGCGCCGCACCGGCGACCCAGCGGCCGCGGCCACTACAACAGCGGGAAGCGACTCCGTCCCAAACCAACACTGCAGCGTCGTCGTGGAAACGGCGCTGCTGAGGCTGGTCGGGTCGGACCGGGGCGCCGGGTCCACGCCGCGGGGTCCGCGGCCCTGCTGCTTCCAGCCGCTCCTAACACCACCCCACCACGCCCCGCCACGCCCCGCCACGCCCCGCCCCACCCACCACCAGTCTGACGTCGACACAGAGCAACGGTGATGGTACCGCCGCCCCCAGCGGTGAGTCCGGAAGCTTCAAGGCCCCCCACCTCGTCATAAGCAACAGAAACCAGTGCGTCACTGAACCCTACCGTCCCCGTCAGACTCGACCGTGTCACTTCCAGTACACCGATGAGGTTCAAACGAGGGTATCCATACCGGCGCGCCGGTCCGCAACTCACGCATTCCACGCGCCGCATGCGAGCGGGCAGTCCAGGTCCAGGCCCAGGCGCTCAGAAATAATACCGCGGGGAGAAACGGGCTGCCTGCTCTCGCCTCGGCCCCAGCCCCCCCGCGTCTTAAATTCACATCCATGAGCGTCCTAAGCGCAGGCCGCGGGCGAGCCAGGCAGGCCCAGCAGCACCGCCGATCAAAGCGCGAGTGTGTGTGTGTGCGTGTGTGTGTGTACCGCCGTGTCGCGCATAAGTCAGGGGCGGCCGGACCGCGTGCAGGGGTGTGCAGCCGGGCCGGGCCGGGCCGGGCGGGGCGCGGGGCGGGGTGGGTTGCGCCCAGTTGCGCCGCGCCGGCTGGAGCGGGTTCCGGGGCGTGGCGTGGCGCGGCGGGCCACGCAGATGTAATTCAGACCGCTGGCGGGCAGAGCCAGGCCGGGCCAGGCTCACTGCTCTGCTCTACAGGTCGCGAGGCGCCGGCCGCGCTGTTCACATGGCCCCGCCACGCCCCACCACGCCCCGCCGCGCCCGCCGCTACAAGTGGCGTGCTACAGTGGCGGTGGTGCGGGGTGGCCCCCCGCCTGGCCGGCCGCACCACACGCCCTGCTCCCCTTATCATTCTTATGGCCCCGTGATAAGCCCGCGATAGCACGCAATTACCGACAGAGTGCTTTCTGGAGTAGCGAGCCGCGCCGGACGCTGTTAGTGTCGCCGAGTTATGACTGGAGCCCGCCGCGCCCGCGCGAGAACCCTCCTCGCTAATAAAATGTAGCGTACTGTACCTGCGGCGAGCGCGCGAGCGCGACACAACAAGTTTCTCATCTTTTTGAGATTTAAGAAAATGCAAGAAAATCGCTGCAGCAGTGCGTTCGGCTGGGAACAACCGCGCAGGCGCAGATACAGGAGGGGGCAAAGGGGTTTGAGGGCCCCCCTCCCAATAAGTTCTTAACCAACCGCCTGATGGGTAGGCAACGTAAGTTACAATCCGCCTGAATGTAGGCAAAAATCACGGCTTTGCCCCCCCCCCCCCCCCCCCCCCCCCATAGAAGTTGGCTAGATCCGCCCCTGAAACCGCGGCAGACGCCACTCACTCTCTTCTTGCCGTTTGTGCGACTGCCCGCTGTAGTCTGGTCTCTATGACACACAGCAGGCCTGCTGTAGCTTATCGCTCCCGGGCGGGGCGGGGCGGGGCAGTGCCCCATGGCGCACTCTGCGAGCCACTGGAGAGGAGAGGCCTCTGGTCTGAGTGAGGGCTCTTCAGCCTGAACACATGCCTCGCCTCCCGGGCGGGGCGGGACTTTCAGGTGATCCGAACCATAAGCGATAACGACCCAGGTCGGGCACGAGTCACACTCGACCGAGGGGGCAACCACTCCCTATCCTAGTGTACACAGGATTTCTAATGATATGGGATTTCTACGGATTGCGTAAAGATTTCTCCGGATTTTGTAAAGATTTCATGTGGTACATTCGGGTACATTTCACAAATATATACCAAATCCCACAAAATTCTAAAAGATTTCACGAGGTTTCATGGAATTCCTCAAGGTTTCATGAGATTTCACTAATTTCTGTGAGATTTTTATGATATTTCTTGAGATTTCTCAGTTGGATTTCGTAGGATTTCATCGAGATTTCAGAGGATTTCATCGAGATATCCGAGGGTTTGTACACGGGATTTCACAAGTGGTTGCCCCCTCTCGCACTCGACGCTCTTCAAAACCCCTTCAGTTCATTCTCCATCAGATATGAACGTGATGCAAACGCTTGCGACGTGCAGTTCCGGCACGCCCGTGTCTCGAGAGGTGGTGCGCGCGCGGCGCGCGGCTCCCTGCACCCTCACGCTCGCTCGCTCCAGGACGGCTCCGCGGGGAGCGTGTCCAGCGGGGGGGCGCCGCGCCGTCGCGACGCCCGCCGTCAGCGAGGACACCGCCATGCCCCGCCCGGCTGCTGGGTTGGGCCGACGCCAAACACTTTGACGGTCGCTGAGGGGGGCCCTCCGCGCGGCGCCGCCGCACTCCGCGACGCGATGCAGTGGCCGCGCCGGAGCAGAGCAGCGTGGCGTGAAAGAGTCTAATCGCCCGCGCCAATCTGGCCCTCGCCTCGACTAATCTCAATCTGAATCCGCGGCGGCGCGCGCGGCGCTGAGGGGCAGTGACGGATCACGGCCTCCCTGTATGATTCCTCCGCAGAGGCCGGGCCGGGCCGCGCCGCCGGGCCGAGGTGAGCCTGAGCCGGCCTGTCTAATTGAACGGTTTCCCACGCACGCACGCACGGCGCCCAGCCCCGCGCGGCTACCTGCGCCTGCCTGCTGTCTTTGAACCTTCCGCGCCGGGCCGCGCCGGGCGGCGGGGTGCTGCACAGCAGAGTCCACCCTGCCGCCCCGCGCGGCGCCCGCCCGCACACTGGTTTCGTCGCTCTTTCCTTGTCGCGCTCATGTGGCACGGCCATAAGGAGCAAGAGAGAGAGAGAGAGAGAGAGAGAGAGAGAGAGAGGACGCTTACAAAACGGTGTTCGAAATCACCTCGCTGAGCCGCGGGGCCCGTAGGCCCGCGGCCAGGGGGTCACTGAGCGGCGGCAGCCCAGGATGAGCCGCACCTGTTACAATGAAGGCAGCCGCGCCGCCCCGCGCCGGGGGAATGACACAGCAGCGCGCGATCCCACCGCCAATTGTTTGGGGCTGCACCGGGGGCGGGGCCGGGGCGGGGCCGGGGCGGGGCCGGGGCGGGGCCGGGGCGGGGCCGGGGCGGGGCCGGGGCGGGGCGGGGGAGGAGCGTCGCTGCAGCGGCAGACAGGAGGAGGGGGCTGTCAATTTGTTGGTCAGTCCGACTTGATGAGCAAATGAGTAGGCATCCTGAGCCGACGAGGGGAGGGGGGGGGGAGGGGGTGTGGACACGCCTCGCCACGCCCCGTCGCGGCCCGGCGGCACATCGCCCCGCCCCGCCCCGGCACGCCGACCATGACTGTCAGAAACGCGTGATTCGGGGTAGAAAATAGCGGCGGCGTGCGTGTCCAATGCGCCGCCTAGGCGGGCAGGGCCGGGCGGCCGCAACGCGAGCCTGTCGGTGCAGTGCAGCATGGAGGAGAGGAGAGGAGCGTGCTGCACGAAGTGTGTGGCGCTCCGGCAGGTCCTCGACCGTCAGGCCTCTGGGACGGGCAGGGCATGGTGTAGAGACACGTCTCTACATAGTACTAGTGGACCGCAGTGGCGGGAGGATGCTAGTCGTAGGATAGATAGCTTTTGAATTTGCCGCGCAGGTAGATTGCGTTGGCCGGCCCGGTGATGTACCGTTGGCGCGCCTGTGCGCGCGCGCTGAGCGGATGGACCGAGAATGTTCTGGAAGCTTCTGCACCCCCGCAGTGGTTCTGGTTCCGCTCAGGTACGGTTTCTGGTTCCGCTCAGGTAGGAGCCCTCGCCCCTATAAAAAGGGTGGCGACGCCGAGGCCAGGAGCTCAGTGAGCGTCCAGCTCTCGAGGGAGCTGGTCGCTGTAGGCTAGGGGCAGGCTAGAGTCCTTTGGTAGAATATACCGAATCTCTCTTCAAACCCTGGACGTTTCCTTCTTGCCACCGGCTCAGACCCCGCTACGAACATGTAGTAAACCCCGGCCCCCGGCCGGTGCGGTGTGAAACCCCGGCCCTGCCGGTGCGGTCCTTAAACCCCGGCCTAGCCGGTGCGGTAAACCCCGGCCTTCGCCGGCGCGGTATGGCCCGCTGCTAAACCCCGGCTCATGCCGGCGCGGTAAAGCGCGGTCCGCCGCTCAAAACCCCGGCTCCAAGCCGGCGCGGTACGAGCGCGCGGTGCATCAGAGTAAACCCGCCCTCCGGGGTGTGCGGTAAGCTAAACCCGCCCTATGGGCGTGCGGTGGCCGGCGTGCGGTATTTAAAACCCGCCGAACTCTGAAAAACCCGCTCTCACTCTGAGGGTGTGCGGTAAACCCGCCCTCGCAAGGGGGTGCGCGGTGTCATGACATAACTGGTGTCAGAAGTGGGATTTGTTTGAGCCATGCAGGAAGGATACGAAAGGGTTGAGTTGTGTCCCTTAGCCGGACGAGTGTTTTTCTCGTAGTGCAATTTTGGTGTACGTGTGCAAGTGTTTGTGTTGTGCCATTTCTTGTGACGTCTCTCCGCGCCGCAGTCATGTAAGTAGCCCACCAAAATTCAAACGAGTGCAAATGCCCCCCCCCCTTCCCCACCCCCTCTCCATGGCGTTAGTGAAAAAAAAATTGTTGCGATATGGCGAGCGCAATAAGTATTATGCGTGTTAAAATTCCTTTGTTTCCCTCTGACGAGAGGCAGCACCGTCAGTCTACTGACAACGCTGAGTATCAAGGATGCATTAATTATAACGCTAAATGTTTCAGTCGTACGCCTGCAATTGTTTTGCGTTTCGCTGCGCAGGGGAAAATGTCTCGTAAAGAAATTTGCGGTGGTATGTAAATATGTAGGTAAGGGTTGATTTTTCGGTTGAGTGTAAATATGTAGTTAAGGGTTAATTATTTGAGTAATTGAAGTAAAAATTAAAAATTAAATTAGTAAAATTTTTGATAAGTACTTAAGAAGTAATTTCATCGTTACTAGCGCATTACCGTTCGTGTTAAGTTATAATTTGTATTAAATTTCACTGTGCAGATGAATGAAGTAATCTCGGTTTCGCGCCCAGTACCATTGTGCTGGTTAGGTCTGTCTTACGGTATGTGTTCAAATCGGGGACTAGTTTGCCTTTATGCGTGAGTTAACCCTCGCGTGCGCGTTTTACTTGAGCCCTTTATGTAGTCCATTTGCGAGCCAGTGTAGTAGTAAGGCAGTTTGTAGAAGTATTATGTGTACGGAGAAAAAAAAAATGTTTGTTATGTAAAAGGATGGAGTGTGTGATTTTGTTCACTGTTCAGATGAGTGAGTCGTTAAAGATTCGGCTACGGAACCGGGCCCACTGGCCTGGGTTGTACAGCCCGTGGATTAATATCGGGTTCGCGTAGTTTGGTTTAAGGGAAGTACGCCTTGCCGCTCAAGGTACGGGATGATTAAGCCCGTGAGGAAACTGGAGAAAAAATTATTTGGGAGCTAAAATTACAAAACAATATCGTGTCTCTGTTCGTAGTGACAGTGTTCACTGTTCAATGAGTGAACTCGAATTAAATATTCGTAGAAAATTCGCCACGTGTCCTGATTTAGCGGGATGTACTGCTCGTGGTTCAGTAAGGGAGTACCTTGCTGCTCATAGAACAATTTTTGTACGGGAATGCGCCCGTGGGAGGACCGACCTGTCTTCCGACACTCAGTTTGTTTGACGACCATCGACGGACCGAGTGAGTGCCCGAAAGGGACAAAACCAAAAAGCCCTAGTACGAGAAAGCCACTCTAGCCTAGGCAGTCAGCGCCGCGGTCGTCCCGTTGGCTTCGGACGGCCGGGTAGCTGCCGCGTAGCGACTCGCGGATAGTGTTGTTAGGTATCGGTATGTTGTCATGTATGTTGTTGTATTTCCCACAAGTCGAATCTGGATTAAGTATGTGTTGGCCGTGGAAAGGCCTGAGTCGCCCGCGCTGCGGACACGCGCGGTTAAGCATTTATTGAAAAATCGGAAGTGCCGTAGGTATCAATGTTCAAAACTGTATCACTAGTTATGTTCATAGTTACCAACCCTTGAAGCATCTCAAAACTTCATGGGATCTGCGAGACTGTAAGGGTCTCCGCAGGATGTCGTCGCAAAGATCAAAAGTTCGGAGAGTATAAAAATTTTTAAGCCGTGCTGTACAGAGGATAGTCACGCAAAAGAGAAATAGTAGAAAGTGTAGTTTGGGAGACCCGGTCCGGTGTCATTGTGTTTCTTGTCTTTCAACTGATTCGATTGAGGAGAGTCCGCGACGGACCTTGACCCTGGCGACGTAGCCCGCGCTGTTTTCGTGCAACAGCCTAACAATAAGAGTAATAAAACAGCACCTGGACCGGGGCGTCTCCACTCCAAGCCATGCGCCGTCCCCGCGACGGTCCGCCTGCAGCAACTCCCCCGCTCCCCGTTTCCCAACCCGCTCGCTCTATTCATTCTTTCTTGCACCTGTTTGTTTTTGGTTTGGGTTGCTTGGATTGCTCGCGTGCATGCTTGCACAAAAGTATTTGAAAAAAAAAAAATTTTATTCCGCCAAGTACATCACTGTTTGATTGGTATAACAACGTTGCCTAACGTCACGGAAAATTCATTGCGAGATCAAATCAAAAAAACTAAGTTTTATTAACTTATCTTGTCTTTCGTAGTTGAGCAAAACTAAAAATTCAGTTAATTTTGTAACGTCACTTTGGTCATTTAATCTAAATATCAAAATTTTCAACTTTTCAAATATTAGATTCTGATTATAATTTATTTGTCGTGCGGTGTAGTGTGTAATGTAAGGTTGTGTGACGCAAGAAGGCGTCAGGTCACCGAGACGCATAAAATAGAGGGTGCAGGCGTCATGAACCTGCCTCCTCGCCACGAGGTCTCGGTTTCCTTGGCAGAATCGTAGCTGTAATGGAAAGTTAAATTAAGAAAAAAAAAGAAGAAAAAAGAAGAGGGAGAGAAATCAGAACAGAAATTCCGTATTCATAAGTTTTAAGTTAGGCTTCGGTCGTCAAATAACAAAGAAGAAACAGAAATCTGTTTTTCACTGTGTACAGTATACCAATATTTTAATTTGTGGTATGGAACCTTTTTGTTTGCCTTATCTCATACTGATCAATTTTGTCTTTGTTCGCATTTCACGTTAGTTCTCTATGTCCAGTGTTAAAGATGCAAGTAAATTTCGCTGTTTTTACTATTTACTGTTGATCACTGCTCGAGTTGGTCGTCACAAACCGATGAAAAATGTCTGAATTGGAAGGAACTTTCACTGCCGCCAGTAATTAGTTTGTAGCCAGATATAATCGATGATTTGAAATTTCACATTGCGTATCTTACGTATTTTTGGCAAACGGTCATAACTCTTGGTGCTTTAAAAAACAGAAAGAAATGTGTTTTGAAGGGTCAATTGAATTTAGAAAAAAAAATTAGTAAATCAACCGGATTAAAGTCAGCTGTGCGTTATTGAGGGTAAGAGTCAATAATCCAAACCCCTGATAAAGGTTTGAGACCAACGCTCACGGACGATCAGGGACAAACAATACTCTGCGAGATGTCTGCTCGGTTACGTTGCGACGCGTGACACGATTTGTCACCCACTCTGTCCACCGGTTGGGACTTGTGACTCGTGTGTCCAACGGCCCCGGTAGGAGCCCCTGAGGCCCTCCGGCCTGTCCGATCTCATGCCAGCTTTATCGCACCTCACTGACCAGTTCTAATGCCGCGCGTCCACATGAGGACCTTAGCTTATTCCAATAATTTCAACAAAAAAAAACATTTTTTAAATCATTGATTATATTGGCCTTTCACTCCGTATTCCACGAGAACAATTCAGGACGAGACCTAATTTAGTTATAAGGAGTAAAACTGTCACATATGCATTTTCGACCGACAACCTCGTGGTTAGCCTTAATTTAAGACATCGAAGTGTAAAACCAAAAAAATGTATACTCGAAACCTGCCATTAACCGCCACCTATCTATTGTATTTTGTTATTTAACTTTGGATCAACCTAAACTATTTTTCTCAAAATGTAACTTAAATCTTTTTTTTTCATTATTTTTTTAGAAAAGGTGGTAGTGATGTAGAGACACGTCTCTACATAGTACTAGTGGACCGCAGTGGCGGGAGGATGCTAGTCGTAGGATAGATAGCTTTTGAATTTGCCGCGCAGGTAGATTGCGTTGGCCGGCCCGGTGATGTACCGTTGGCGCGCCTGTGCGCGCGCGCTGAGCGGATGGACCGAGAATGTTCTGGAAGCTTCTGCACCCCCGCAGTGGTTCTGGTTCCGCTCAGGTACGGTTTCTGGTTCCGCTCAGGTAGGAGCCCTCGCCCCTATAAAAAGGGTGGCGACGCCGAGGCCAGGAGCTCAGTGAGCGTCCAGCTCTCGAGGGAGCTGGTCGCTGTAGGCTAGGGGCAGGCTAGAGTCCTTTGGTAGAATATACCGAATCTCTCTTCAAACCCTGGACGTTTCCTTCTTGCCACCGGCTCAGACCCCGCTACGAACATGTAGTAAACCCCGGCCCCCGGCCGGTGCGGTGTGAAACCCCGGCCCTGCCGGTGCGGTCCTTAAACCCCGGCCTAGCCGGTGCGGTAAACCCCGGCCTTCGCCGGCGCGGTATGGCCCGCTGCTAAACCCCGGCTCATGCCGGCGCGGTAAAGCGCGGTCCGCCGCTCAAAACCCCGGCTCCAAGCCGGCGCGGTACGAGCGCGCGGTGCATCAGAGTAAACCCGCCCTCCGGGGTGTGCGGTAAGCTAAACCCGCCCTATGGGCGTGCGGTGGCCGGCGTGCGGTATTTAAAACCCGCCGAACTCTGAAAAACCCGCTCTCACTCTGAGGGTGTGCGGTAAACCCGCCCTCGCAAGGGGGTGCGCGGTGTCATGACACATGGCATCGCGAAAATTCACATGGCAGCAAGTGCTTTGCCACAGTACAGGAGGCCCAGGCTGCGCGCCGCGTCATTAGTGGCCGCGCGCCTGACGACAAGCAGCCCCCCGGCCCCGGCCTGCGCCTGCAGGCTGATTCCGAACAGCGTTCAGTGGTGTCCTCTCTCTTGCTCCTTAGGCCATGGCCCGTGAGTGTGACAAGGACAGAGAGACGAAACCACCGTGCGGAATCACCCTGCTGCTCTTGTGCACGCAGCTTGCGTTACCTATACGAGGCGCATGCGGCGCTGGACCCGGGCGCCCTGCGCCCCGCGCCCCGCGCCCCGCGCCCCGCCACCAGGCAAGACGTGCTTTACGTCTCATTCTTAGGGGCTCGGTGCGCGGAAGCCGCAGGCCACTGGGCCCCGCCCCGCCCAGGCTGGGAACGTCTATGGGGAGTAAACTCTTCGCCTGTCGCTATCAATAAAAGCGACCGTCAGCGCCCTCGGGCCGGGCGCGCCCGGGCGGCCCACCGCACCCCGCCCCGCCTGCAGCCACGACAGCCGCGGAGCTGACGGGGCTGGAAGGGGGGCCGGGGCGGGCGGACACGCGGGGGCGGCGGCGGCCGCTCCAGGAAGGGACGGGACAGGCCGTGGCGAGACCGGGGTGAAGTTACCGCGCGACGTACTCGTGGTTGTCGACAAGGTGACAGGGCGCCCCGGGCCCGGCCTCGGCGCTCATTGTTCAGCCAGCTTGTCGGCCGGGACGGGGACGGGGCCGCTCCGCGGCGGTGGCGCCCGCCGGCCCCGGCCCGCTCATTAAACCTGTCCTCCCCGCGATAGAATGAGCAAGTGACCTTTCAAAACCGTTGACCAAATTTACGGCGCCGTTCGCTCCAACAAATCAGCTACACGGCGGCGGCGAGCCGTGCCGGGCAGTGCCGGGCAGCCGCGGCCACGCCGGGTGTAAACTTACAACACTTTCGCTGCGGCTGGCGGGGGCGGGGCGTCGCTGGCGAAACTCCAGTAAAGCGGCGAGCCGTTGTGTACGGTCGAGACGAGCCCCCGGGCCGGCGGCGGTGTCGCGTCCACACGCCTATTTAATGATGCTCGGGTGCAAAATGAATAAGTGCAGCTCGGGCTCGGGCCGGGCGCGTCGCTGCTGCTGACGACTTGCATTGTTGTGGCGCAGTTTTGCACCGCGCAATAAATCTGGCCGGCGCGACGCCACTCCAGAATCACACCGCCACGCTACGCCACGCCACTTCCTCCTGCCAACGGGTCTGGTCTCCAGATTAATTAATTCCCGCCGCGCCGCCTCGCGTATCATAAAAGCGGAGGAAGCTCGCGGTTGTAAGCGATTGTACATTGTAGCGCTGGGCTCCGCTCTGGAGCGTGCGCGCCCCAGCCGTGTACAAGAGCAGCAGCAGGGAGAAGGTATGGAGCAATGAAGGAAACATTTATCTCCCATCGCGTATTTTTTTTCCCGCCTCGCAGCAAGCGCGATCGCGTCGCCAAGCGCATTAGAGGGGCACTTCTTATTAATTATAACCGCATGAATGATATACAAGGCGCGTTAGTTTGCGCGTTCTACCGCCGTCGACGCCTTATCGCGGAGCCTCGCCTCGCCCCGCAGGCAGGGCGGGGCGGGGTAGGCGGGGTAGGCGGGGTGGGCGGGGTGGGCGGGGTGGGGTGGGCGCACCGGCGACGAGCGCGTTTCGTTAGCTTATTGCTTCGCGACAAGTCAGGGTCCGCGCGCGAGTGTGTGTGTGTGTGTGTGCGTGTGTGTACTGCTCTACTAGAACTACTACCACCTCTCGTTGATCTCCGAGTGTCCCGGCGCCATTTTTTAAGTGCAGATCGGCTCCGGATAAGAAGGGGAGACTTGCTTTCGTCGCGAGTGAAACTGGATACCAGTAAAGTGGTCTGGCTGCTGCAGATCAGAAGCCCAGGCCGCGCGAACCCCTACCCCCTCTCCTTCCTTCCTCCTCTCTCTCTCTCTCTCTCTCTCTCTCTCTCTCTCTCTCTCTCTCTCTCTCTCTCTCTCTCTCTCTCTCTCTCTCTCTCTCTCTCTCTCCCGCGCGGCCGTCCACCTCGGACAAGCTGTCGGTCCGATCGAGCTCGCTGATTTCCCCGATACCTTGTAACTTGATTTATCATCGGGCGTTTAGGCCGAACCACCGCGGCGCGCGAGGGTGCGGAAAGGTTGGGGAAGACTGTTCCACGTCACTTTGGGTCATTCGTGCGACTTACGCGTCCCGCCTGACTGAAGGCTGAGCCCCGCCGCAAGTGACCTACCCTGCGATATAAGTCTAACTAACTGCACCGCGGGCTCAAGGATACGCTTCGCAAGGGACTTTTCAGACGGAAACAACAAGGCGCAAAGATATCTCTCGGAGGTAAGCAAATTACTTATTGATTTTGATATCGAATGTCCAAACTGGCGTTCACACGCGCAACAGCTGCGAATACCGGTGGATTGTCCTGACTGCGTGCTTCCTTCATGTGCAACACTGTTACGGGATTGCAAACTCGACGAATAGAGGGTGCCACGCTCGGTAAACAAAACTCTGGGAATCCGAGAGAACATCTCGGTTTTGGATGCGCTGTCCTTTTCTACCCGTAAGAGAGAGGAAAAGACTGCGCAATCTGCAATCGAATGCGCTCTCACTCTGCAAACTAAAGTGTGAGACAGTATCACACTTTTTACTGCAGTACCACTGCGTCTCTCACTTTCAAAAACTATTTTCTGTCGTTGAATAGCAATCCCGTTTTAGAGAACACCATCAGCTTTGGTGTAAATTTCCGGTTAAAACGAGCTACCATGTGATGGGGTTTGGAACAACAATACATTAAATAATCGGAAATTAACGGTTTCGAAAATTAATAGGAACGTTGTTGTTTGCCATCAGAACCCCATCACATGGTAGCTCGTTTTAACCGGGATTTTGAACCAAATCTGATGCTACTCTCCAAAACGTGATTGCTATTCAACGACAGAAATTAGTTTTTGAGAGTGTGAGACGCAGTGGTACTGCAGTAAATAAAAGTGTGATACTGTCTCACACTTGAGTTTGCAGAGCAGATTCAGATTTTTGTTTACCGTGCGTCTTTCGAGGAATTTGTGAACAATATTCACCTGAGATTCCTACGCAATCCCTGACAAATTTTAGAAAAATATCACTAAATATATCATACTTATTATAATGTAGGGGTTTTAATTGTTAGCCCTGTTAGCCCCAGAAATTCCACAGAATTCAAGTTACCTCACAAGAATTCAATGTAATTCCTACGTCAAATATCGGAGTGGTAGCCCCCCACGCCAAAGGGAAAATGTTGTATTTTTTCGCAAAGGATTGTGCGAAGTTGAACATACGCTTCGTTTTGAACAAAATTGTGCGCGGTAATGCATGCTTCCGCACACACTCATCCACGAAACTGAGCAAGAATGTTGACCGCTTAACTTACTAAAATCCGATACTCCAGTTAGTGCGCGGGGCTGCGAGGGCACACGTCTCCTAACAAGAGGAGAGGGAGGAGGGAGGCCGGCGCTGCGGCTGCGGACGCACTCGCCAGTTTGGAGCACGGTGGAGATCTCAGATCTCCCTCCACCGTGGTTTGGAGCCGCGTCCAGGTCAGGTGTGGGGCGACGCACATTGGGCGTACCCTCAGGCGTACCGTGCAGGGGTCCATTGTCACCGTAAAACTACTCGCTCCGCGCGCGGTGGGGCGTCGTGGCATACCGCGTTCTGCGCTTCGCGTAGCTACCGTTAAAAATGGACATTCTCGGTTTGGACAGGCAAAAATGTGGGCAACACCAAAGCGTACCAGACGCGGTCCAGGTAACTCGCCCCGTGCTACAACTATCGCCCCAAAGCCAACTCGCCCTGATTGTGGGGCAAGTTCTGAATGCAAGTTTTTGCCCACTCGCTCCAATCTGCCGGGATTTTATAAATCTCGCCTTATTATTTTCCGATTCTATTAATAGTAGTATTATTATGCCGTCCCAGCCTCGAACAGAGCTTTCTGTACGTTGTATATTACCGATGCGTGTTCTACTTCGAGCATACCCGAAGTTGCTGCTCCGAGAGGCTGGACTTACTGTCACTCGTCCGAAACCAAACCAAAAAAGACTTAACTAGGCTAAAAGTTAGCAGCTGATTATAAAAATTTGGTACCAATAACATTGTTGTTGCCACCACTGTGGAAAAATTCTCCGTGGATTTGGAATATGATTTTAAATTTCGAAGATTTGTAAAATTAAGACCGCCCATTCTTCCCGTCATTGAACATTAAATTGTAAGACCTTGCTTGTAAATTAACATAGATTTGTGCTGAGATTTGCCGACTTGAGTCGTAGAAATTTGTTTCTGTAAAATGTATGAACATGTGTCACAGTGACGATTTTGACACGATTGGAAACCAAAAATGATTGGAAGCTTATGTTTTAATACTAAACACTCGCGGACCTATTTCTAATCTCAAATAAAAATTCCTTTTCGAAAATATCAATTTTATTTGGGATGAGTTAGCACTGCGCGGGCCGACTTGGGCTCGGGGCGAAAAGGGCATGGGGCAACTTGATACTGGGTCGAGTTAGCTGTCCCACATCCGCCTCTGAATCAAAAACGCGAAGGCTGCCTTCGATATTCGATATTTGTATGTTCCAAAGCACAATGGGACACAGCCTATCAATCCAGATTTTTCATTAGCCACCTCAGACCATGTCTGCTAATGCAGTCTTGGTTGCTATCAGGAATGCAAAAACTACAGTTCTACTGATTAGGAAGACACTTTACAGAAGACAGGCGACACTCTTAAATGATTAGTAAAGATGGGTTCTTCTTCGAGCAATTTAGACGTGTTTAGTGAGGTTTTAAACACTTACAAGTGCACAACTATCGATTTGCACACTTGCAAGTGCACAAAACTGAATTGCACACTTGCAAGTGTTTAAATGACTATTGCACACTGGCAAGTGTGAAAGGTTTTAACACTTTATTTAACAGTGTAATTTTGCAAATGTTGAATGTTGTGGATGCTCAATGCTCAACACTGCAATCATTATTTACAAAAGAAGCACAGTTCGCACTGTAACAGTTCGCACTGTAACAGTTCGCACTGCAACAATTCGACCATACACGAAAAATATACGGTCCCCACCGCAGGCAAATCACGGAATTTAATTTCCAAGAATTTGCGAGTGCGCCGGCCGGGTGGGCGAGGGCCCGCGGGCCGTACAGCACCAGCCCGCCGTCGCGACCGCGGTGATGACACTGATGATGACAACGCCGCACCCCCGCCGCACCCCCCGCCCGCGACGGGGATTAGGACGTAAAGAGGCGTAAAATGCTGCAGCCAGTTAGTAATTATCCGGGTTGCGTCTCGCTCAGCAGGACTCCCAAGCCCGGAAAACAAAATTACGCCCCGTTTTCGAACGCAGCAGGCCTTGCGGTGCGTCGTTAAACCCGATGAGTCGCCGTTTCCCCAGGCGGATGCCCGGGGCCCGGGGCCCGGGGCTGGGGGAGGGGGCGGGGACAGCGGGTTGCCAACCTTGGGTGAACACAGACGGTGACCAGCCCAGCCCAGCCCGGCCCAGCCCACCTCAGGTCCTCACGCCCTCGCCCCCCGCCTCAGTTCATTCCCATTCAGGGAGGGGACACGGCGGGCCTACCAACGACAGCGCTGGCGCCACACACGCTAGTCCAGTCATGCACGGAGGTCACGATATTTAAGATAATTTCCATCATTTGTATCCGGCGTCCGTCATTTTGACAATCACGGAGAAGCGCACCGAGCCCTTTTTAATAGACGCGGGGGGCCATAGCCACAGGAGACAACCAGAGGGTTAGGGCCCTAGCCTAGACCCCCTCCCTCTTTTCTATCGCGTTGCCAACCGCCATTCAGTAGAGAGAGAGAGAGAGAGAGAGAGAGAGAGAGAGAGAGAGAGAGAGAGAGAGAGAGAGAGAGAGAGAGAGAGAGAGAGAGAGAGAGAGAGAGAGAGGGAGAGGTGTCTGAGGACAGCCCCCTCTTCCAATATACACCTCAACTAATCGTTGGGTCTATTGGTCTTTGCGAATTATTGATAGCCGTTTGACCGTCGTGGCTGAAGACATTTGTGGCTGTCGTGTTGCAGCTTATAACGACGTCTTTCTTTGGGCGCTAAAGGTAGAAAAGATGATGATTCAATCGGTGGAGCGGCGGGTCCGAGCGTCGCGCCTACCGGCGGCCGGGAAAGGAACTCATCAAATGTAGTTTAATGCTTCTACGGATGACTGCTAAATGCCAGAATAACTGCGCCCCCGGGTCGCTCCAGCCCGGCCCGGCCCGGCCCCCAGTAGCCCGCGCCTCGACGCACCTCGCCGTCCAGTCCGACTGCCCAATAATTTAATGGAGTGGCCATGTCCTTCGATAAACGTGCGTCCCGCCCGTTGAGTCCAGACACTGTTTTATTAGCATCTTATTCTAATTTTAATTGCGCTATCCTAAAAGAAACAGAACGCGCCCGAGGAGTCGGCGGGGCGGGGCTCCTAATTAGATTCGACGTTTGCACTGATGTCACGCGTCCGTTTCATTTCAAGACCACTGCGGGGTACCGCCACCGGGGGCTGGGGTGAAGTCAGAAAAAAGAAAACTAAAAGTGCAATCATCAAGGTCCTTGACTACTCTATGTGAACTTCGGCTCGTAGGTATAGTCTTATGAGGTGCCAAGAACGGCAACATTTAACATGGAGCCTTCTATCGATGGTACACTCAAAAGAAAAAGAAAAAAAGGGTTGAACATGATCTGTACAAACATTATTAGCATTTAGTTTACTTTGGTACGATTTTTCTGACAGTGAACGCTGCTAGGATAAAGGAAAAGGAAACAACCCGCAAAGCAAACGGGGGCCGGAAAAAAACGCAAAAACGTGTCCCCTTCTCCCTTATCGACCAGGTGTACGGCGACACGGATTGAACGTTAACCCGAGCCGGCGCTCCGCTGGCTCCGCTCCACCCGCCGTCCACCGACCAGACCCAATCCGGTCCGCTTCCAACTTCTCAGATTCGCTTCCTCCTGCAGTTCCTTTGACCGAGACCTGCCACGCCACGCCACGCCACGCCACGCCACGCCAGGCCGCCGAGCCACGTGTGTTAATGAAGCTCATTAGCCTACCCCGGGACCTGAATGTGTTGATAAGGAGACAGGGACGCCCCGCCCCGCCCCGCCCCGCCCCGCCCCGCCCCGCCCCGCCCCGCCCCGCCCTGCCCCGCCCTGCCCCGCCCCGCCCCGCCTGGTCTCTACGGGACGAGGACAGCCGTGACACAGGCCGGCCGGCCGGAGGGTGTGACCGCACACGTCTTGCAGCGCAGCGATGCAACCTTACGTAGGGATTTGAAATATGTGTAGTAACTCCCGGCTGTGATGTCGTTTGGGGGTAGCTGTTACAGCCGAACGCGTATAGACGTAAGATTTCGGCGCGCAAACTTCTCGAAGGCATGAAAGACCGAGTTTACAGATTTAAGACGCAAGACGGGATTCAGAGCGAAACACGGAGCACTCGAGCAGGCGCGATGGGAACAGTACCAAACCGGACAGATCTCATTCCCAGTCAGCTCTCCACCAGACAAAATTAGTCAAGTGGAATTTTCATAAGCAGCAGCTCGGCCGATCCTTATCAAAGAGCTTCCGGCGGGCTACTCTCCTCCAAAAGAAAGAAATATACTCGAGAAAACTTTGACATTAATTTCATAGTCACCTAAGATTACGTCACCGCGTTTGAGACGGCTTTCAGACACCTTTCTTCGTACAGTCATGGATCCTACTTTCGGACAGTTTTCAGCGAAAAACGCGTATATTATCCGCAGTTTTGATCTTATCGAAAATCGGTGGGGATTTTAGAATCTTTAAGCCAAGACACACTCGAAGACCCCCAGAACAATTTTTTATCACACATGTTACAATTGTGAGAGTTGATAGAGCAGTGTCCGAATTTAGGAACCAAAGTCCCCTAAATTCGGACAGCCTTCCAAAATTATGAAAAGTGGAAAAAAAATTGTGGGGGATAGAAACTTCACAAAACATATGACCTTACCCTACCGTCGACAACTTCACAAAACATATGACCTTACCCAACCGTCGAAATTTTCTTATCTTGTATAGTTTAGCCGCCAGAACTGCTTTAAGATCGCTTTTAACGTGCCTTAAATCCGGACAACAGTCACGTTTGCATGTAAAAGCCTATGTCCGAATTTAGGGGACTCTGAGAAATCACTTCTCAAACTTAACACAAATGACATAAACAAAATTTTCTTATGTCATCTTGTAGGTGAAGTGTTCTAGTTTCACATATGCGACGATGAAGGTTTCCCTCGCATCCGAAGTTGGGCGCCCCCAGTCCTGAAAAGACACTTTAAAAATATGGCCTGTTTTGTCGCGTCCAAAATTTTAAGTTAGAAAATTTCTGGGGAGTGTAATATGAATGATATCAAATTTGTTTTTCTATTCTAAAATTCTAAAAGTCCTAACGATTCCAAAGAGCCCACGGAAGTTAAATTCTGACCACCTGTAGCCATTTCCGGGCCAATAATAGTGGAAAACAACAAAGTGTCCGGATTTAGGGCGCCAGTCCGAATTTTCAGCACATGACTGTACCAAAATAAAAAGATATAAGACACACAAGAAATTTCGTTTCTCGACTGCTTTTGTAATTTTGAGAATGCAATTGCGCGAATGCTACTAGTATTTTTAAATATTGCCACGTCACTAATAAAAGTAACAAACCCTTCATAATTTTCATCGAACCAAATCTTGTCAAGCTGAAGGGGGCAGTAGCAGAATTTTTTTTTTTAAAAAAATTGGAACATTGAACTAAAATTCTAGTTTTCATCTGAGGAAAAATTATTCTTGTAAATTCTGTTGTGTCGTTCGTGGGAAAAAAAAGAAGAAAAAAGGCGTCAACTGGCATTTCTGAAAATGTATTTCAAAGTGCTACTGCCCCCTTAATATCCCTCAGCCAGCGCGGACGCTCCACTATTACACAGCGCGTCTGACAAAAGCGTTATGGAACGGGCAGCCAAATTTATTGAGAAATGAATCACTTCTCTTGTCACCGAGCTGTACGTCAGTCGGGTAATTACAAGACCGCCTGGCCTGTGCCTTCCTTTCCTTTTTTGCGGTCTTAATGCGTTTAGAAACTCCATATGTGAGGTGTCGGCAAGTAGTCATTGCGGATTTTCTACCGAGCCCGAGTTTCGTTTTCCAGGTATTTATATGCCCTCGCTCTGGCGGGAAAATGTAAAGGACATATTACATACAGGACAGATTACATTGTTCTATGTACGGTGACTTAAAAGAGGCTAGAAGGGGACAAATAAAACCAGCAGGGCAATATCGCTATATTCGCTATCACCAACCCACCGCGACTAAACTCGCGCACATTAACTGCTCATCACAAAGGAGCAGGTTGCCCTGCCCGGTTGGGGCTGCGGTAGGTCGCGGCGGTGGGCCCCTGGCAGGCGGGCGTGTGGAGGGGTGGGCCCACGGGCCCCGCCACGGGGCCTTTGCCCTGCGGCCCGAGAAAGACAGAGCAGAGCGGCCTGCAAATAAGCTTGCGAGTCCGCTCGCCGGGGCGGGCCGGGGCGGGGAGGGGCCGACCGGACCGGACCGGCGGTAAATCACATTCGACCTGGACCAGTGCGCGCCAAAGAGTTGGCCGTCGTATCGGTGCAGCGGGGCCGGGCGGGGCCGGGCGGGGCCGGGTCGCGGGGTGAGGCTGCCTGAGTCTCTCGCCTCTCTCAGACACGCAGCGCCCCCGCGCCTGACGAACGGGGCACGCGAGGGTGGGACAGTGCAAGGGTCCACTTTGAAAAATTACGCACGAGGATTACAATTAGTCACGATATGGCGATTATCAAAAGATTATTTGAGTTTATCTCTAACATATTTACTGATTATTGGCCAGTAAACCGCATCTTTTGGGTCAAATTGGTAAACCGCATCGTTTGGGTCAAATTTGTTAAGATTTATCCAAATTTGTCAAAATTTGTCGATATTTGGAAATTTCACATGATTTTGATGTAAGTATCAATAATCCACTAGAGGGTGAACGAGTATTATATGGAAGTGGTAGACCCTTGGGACAGAGCGGGGCAGGGCGGGGCATACACTGATAAAGTGTTCAACCCTCAATACCACTTACTCGCTTAAAAGTGTTCAACAGAGTTGTTGTGCACTTAAAAGTGTTCAACTCCCCAGTTGCACGCTTTCTTAGCTTGGGCGCACTGTACCGGAGAAGTGTCTAACTGGGGAGTTGGACGCTTTTAAGTGCACAAATGTCGAGTTGAACACTTTTACGTGTTTAAATGGTATTTGAACACTTTTAAGTGTTGAAGGGTTGACACTTTCACTGTAAAAAAATTCTATAGTAAAATTCCTATAAATGTCTATGAAGTTATTAACATATACATGTATAGGAATTTTCCCATACACGTATGTAGAAGTTCTACCATGCGTGACTAGGAATCCTCCCATGCATGTATGGGAGTTTTCCCATACACGCGTGTCGTAATTCTACCATGCGTGACTAGGAATCTTCCCATGCATGTATGGGAATTTTCCTATACGCCATATGCAAGTAGAAAATAGATTTGCCTTGCTTTCTTAGATGGACCTAGGAGGGCAAGTTCGCTGCCGCCTCTCTCCCTCTCTCGTACTTTACTTCTAACCGTTATTTACATGTAACTGAGCACATACTTAACGAAGAAATATCTTACCGGATGGAGAGTTGAACCTCGGACTTCTAGGTCCCGACCCCGTCACGCTGACCACTGGACCACTGGGACACGATGGGAGACGTGTCCCAGCGCGTCCACGTAGGTAATCCCAGAACTGCCCGCCACGCCACGCCGGGCCGCCGGGCCAGCCCCGGGCTATCCCGGGACTGGGGCTGGCCCCGCAGGACGGGGTGTACGGCCCCGGAGGCGTGAACAGGTAGCAGACTGTCATTTGTGCAACTCCTATCGTGATTTCCATCGAGGTCTTTTGACGCTGGATTTTTCTTTTTAGCGTACTTGTCTTGACTAACTATTGTACCTGCTTTGTCTAGACTCAAAATTCCGAGCATATGTTTGCAACATGAAACTGCTTCATTATCAATAATTGCACGTAGTTGACTCGGATATATTCGAGCAGACCTCACAGGAACTCGTTCAACAAGCGCGATTAATTTCTACTTCCATTAATTTCTAATTTTAAATAGATGACAGTGTATAGTAAACTTTCTATGCCGTCAAGTAATTTTCCTATACGTGCATAGTAATTCGTGCGTCACACACATGTATAGTAAATTTCCGAGACATTTATGGCGGATCTACTATAGAGTTCGGTATTTTCCTATACACCCATTGACGTATGGTAAAATTCCTATACATTTGTAGGAATTTTCGGGTACCATACGACGTATAGGAAAAATCCCATACATGCGTATAGTAAAAATCCCAACATTTTTTACAGTGTTGTTAATCAGTGTAGCGGGGCAGAGCGGGGCATAGAGCGTCGGTCATTCCCTGGAACAAAGTCAGCGGCACGCACGGCACGGCCTGGCCAGGGCGGGGATCAGGATCAGTCGAGGCGGGGCGGCAGGCGCTGGGCGGGCCGCCCGCACACCGCGCCTGCCTGGCGGGCTTGCCTAGCCCCGCCCCGCCCCGCCCCGCCCCGCCCCGCCCCGCCCCGCCCCGCCCCGCCCCGCCCCGCCCCGCCCCGCCCCGCCCCGCCCCGCCCCGCCCTGCGCGTGGTGGGGCGCCGCGCCCGCCGTGGCGCCGGGGTGGGGCGGCGCCGCGCCTCCGCATTGGCGCACACTGCGGCACGCCGCGCGGCCCCACCGGGCCCACCGGGCCCCACCCCGCCGCCGGCCGTGGGGCGCGTCGGCTCGGCCACTGTTAGAAGAAAAAAAAACTCCCGCGAAAAGAACCAAATTATGGAAATAAGATGGATGAATTCGCGACGTCGGTCGTCGATCGATGTTGGAAGAGGCACATTCGAAGGGTTACCCACCCTCTTCAATCAGTGTACACTCTGCGTTCCAATCATTTTCCAATAACTATCACAAGTCACATAATTTTTCGGCAAAAATCTATTTTAATCGCACCTTCAAATTTCAAAATATCGAATTGGTGCCAAAAAATTATAGCTTTTTTTTTTTTCAAAGTTTGGTCAAATCTTTCTCCCAATCACAATACAACCCTCCAATCAGTGTAGTACACCCATTTAGAGAGTTAAGTACCCCTCGGGCACATTATTTCACCACCGCCACCGCACTGGCCGCGCTGACCCGGCCCGGCCCGGCTCAGCAGCCCCCGCGGCAGAGGAGCTGAGCTGAGGTGGGCTGGAGCGACGAGAAGCAGCGGTACAGTCGAGCAGCGGAGCGCGGCTCGGAGGCGGGGCGGGGCCCGCGAGATCGTTCCTCATAAAACGATATGTATTTGTCCCGCGGATGTGAAAAAAAACGGTAGCTGAGAGTAGTCGTAACCCGGCCAACACTATTACACTTAATCATACTGCCTTTCACACCGTTTGCATTCTGGGCTCATTTTTTTAAATATATTTTTTTCTTCTTTTTTACTAAATCGACTCCCGTCCAAGCAAGTAATGAGGCTTTTCTTTCTCCGTAAGAACCAAGTCGTTTTAATTTGCATGATGGATTATTATTGACGTCGAAATAAGTTTAGTGCGCGCCGTTATAGACGCGAGGGATGAGAGGATCAGAAAGCAGCACCAACAAAATCGCGAATACTTCTACTCTAAACTGACCGTAAATTTCTGCAAAAGTCTTTGCGGGCTGCAATTTAGAGAGATCGACAGCGGTTCGTTGAGAATAGGTTTCCACCGAACCGTTCCTAGACCCGCCTAGGCCTACGAAAAATTTAACTATGACCTGTGAAAAATCTCTCTCTCACACAGACTCACTTACACTCTCTCTCTCTCTCTCTCTCTCTCTCTCTCTCTCTCTCTCTCTCTCTCTCTCTCTCTCTCTCTCTCTCTCTCTCTCTCTCTCCTCTCTCTCTCTCTCTCTCTCTCTCTCTCACACACACACACACACACACACACACACACACACACACACACACGCACACACGCACACACACACACAAGCTGGGACACAAGTCCACACGCGTCAATTTTGCCTTTGCATGTGGAGGATGTAATTTTGCCGACGTTTATGAGCTCACATGCATGGTATACGGTGCGCGGCGTAGCGCTGTAGCGGCAGCACTTAACGGTCGTGGAGCCGGTCCAGCGCGGCGCGGTGCCTTGCAGCCGCTTTTGCTTATGCCCCAGAACGCGACTTAAATCTCGACGCTGGGTGCAGCTGGGCCAGCAGCGGCCCGGCCGGGGCGGGGAGACAGCAAACTCTATCTCTAGCGTCCTCTGCTCTCCCCGCCCCGCGCAGCCCCGCCTGATCGGCGGACCGACTCATAAGTTCGGTCCGGCCGCGGCGTTAGCACTCACCGAGCGTTCCCTGGACGCGGAGGCTGCTGCACATCACACCTGCCCGGCCCGGCCCGGCCCGGCCCCGGCGTGTCCACGCACAGGCAGGCAGGCACGGGCAGCACGGGCAGCACGGGCACCCAGTGCCCGCGGGGGGGCCCGGCCAGCCCGGCCAGCCCGGCCCGGGGCAGTAACTGCGCCCAACAGCCCGCTACTTTCTAGGTTCTGTACAACTGCATGCAGGCAGGCGAGCGCAGCGCGCAGCGCCTCGGTTTGTTAGACCCAGACCTCGCCCTGGCCCGCTGGCCCGCCCCGCCCGCAGCTGACCCGATAGTGCATACAACATTTTATGGGCTAGTTATGATAAGCTGGGGCCAGCCGTGTCGCCGGCCTCGGGCCCCACCCCGCGGGGGTTCCGCCTAACAGGTCGCACGCTGTCGCCCGCTCTGCCTAGTTCGCTCCCAGTCGTCGCCCTGAGGTGGGACGAGGACGAGAGTAACACACGGGGAAAAGAGGTCGCACAGAGAGCATTTTCCACGCAATAATGCAAGAAATCGGGTTCAGATCCTTAAAAGCGCAAGACAAGTTTTCCAGTTCACCCCTATGTAAATCAAGAGTTATTCAAAGTTTTAAAAACTTGGAAAGCGTCGAGAGAAATATACTCCACGCGTAGCCTTGCAAAGCGCGCGGTAAAAGTTTCCCACGGTGACCAAGGACAAGCCTTACCCCGCCCCTCTGCGAGGGGCGGCCAACTCGAAGAAAACGTGTACACAGAAATACATGTGTATTTGTAGAAATATACTAAAAATACAAGGAAATACTCTACAATACACAGAAATACATAGAAATACTCAACAAAAATACGAGAAAAATACCGAAAAATACATTAGAAATACAAGAAATACAAGGCAAGTGTACACAGAAATACATGAGTTGGCCGCCCCTTGCCCCTCTGCGCTAGAGTACGTCCGAGCCGAGTCAAGTCGAGCCGAGCACGGCACACGCCGGCGGGCGGGCGAGGTCAATCTCCAATCTCCAATCAGCCAACGGGGTGTTCGGCGCAGGGTAACGACGGCACATTTTACGAAACTAATAACTGACCTGTTTTACCGCGAAATTTGATGATAAACGACACATGTACACATGTACCAGCCGCTCTACCCACAGCCATTGCGCCTTTGCAACCCCTTCTCGCGGCAGAGAGAGACGAGGGGCCCACCACCAAGGGTCTACTACTTCCATAATCCTCGTACACCCCACTAGATGATTATTAATAATCACATAATCATAATCATGTAAAATTTCCAAATATTGACAATTTTTTGACAATTATAAATAAATAGAGTCAAATTTGACCAAAAATTGCGTGATTACTGGCCAATAATCAGTAGAAATGTTAAAGATAATCTCAAATAATCATTGATAATCACCATAATCGTGACAGATTATAATCCTCGTACGCGATTTTTCAAAGTGGTAGACCCTTGCCCACCACTCAGATAGTGTACACTTTATCTGATAATTACTGATAGTCACATTGCAAAAACTTCCCTTTTCGTTGTTTTCTGGGTTTCCCTCGTTGTGCTAGGCAGAAAATTACAAGAATTTCGAAGTTTCTTCGAAAAACTCTACCGAAAACTCTTGGTAATCACTGGTAATCGGTAATGGTGTGTACTCTCCTGAACCGAATGATGGACCCCTCGGAGAGAGACCGGGTGGGACGAGACGGGGGCGGCGCCGTAGCTTCGGGAGCAGCAGGCGTGGCACAGGGCGGGGCGCGCGCACCGCCTGTCTGGGGATCCAAGGACCTAAGGGCTCGCCCAAGGGTCCGCGCCGGACGTAGGAAGGACGCTGGGCCGCTCGCTGGCTGTGCATGGTGTGCGCCTACTTTGTCAGCGCGCGGGCGACGAGTACTCTCGACCGTCTGGTTACACGGGCGGGGCGGGGCGGGGCAGCTAACAGATCCGCGACGCGACGTGCCTCGTGCATTTGTCCGCGAAGCAGATCGGGCTGGGGGCGGCGGGGGACGGGGCGTCGTTAATGAGGGAGATGGATCGCGAGGATGTAAGTAATGAGGATTTTACTGTTCGCCGCCAGGGGCTCTAGCGCTCCAGCGGGTAGGCAGATTTATCAGGCAGCAGAGGAGCTCGCTCCACAGTGCGCTCGACACAGGAGGAAAGGGGAGAGGGGGAGGAGCAAAAAAAAAAAGCTGTAGAGCACGGCGTTGTAGTCCGCTGTACCGGACAGATGGTGGATGGGCACTCCGAGAACGGGGTTGTAGGAACGAGACAACGACACAAACGGAAATGAGCCGCTCGCGGCAAATGCCACACATGACGTCATCACATGCCATCGGAATACGGGTTTCATACAATCGGTCGGTACAGCTCCTCACACACCATACGCGACATGTGTTTCCCGCCTGCGTGACAGTTCTCTGGCTCGCGAGGAGAGACGTCCACCGCTCGTGATCAGTGTTGCCAGAAAGTTAGGCAAAAATCCGCGCAATACACCTGTGCGTAACGAGACTGCATCTCTGCCTGCCCTCTAGGCAACATCTGTGCTCGAATCGAATGCAGCTGCGAGTTGCCTAGCAGGCAGGCGGAGATACCGCCGCCTGCACACAGGTGTGTTGCGCGTTGTTTTTTTTTTTTTTTTTTTTTTTTTTTTTGCCTATCAATTCTGGCAACACTGCTCGTGATTACCGATTAAACCAGTGCTTACCGACAATTCACCGAAAATTTTTTGAAGAAAATTTCAAATTTATATATATATATTTTTTTTTTGATATTTTCACAGGGCGGATTCAAAACCGCTGTGGAACACATAGTAAAATCGGAATTTATTCGGTGAAATGTCCTGTCATTTTTTGGACAAAGTGTACAGGATTACCACAGAGTTACGGATTATTTGATCGCGGTATTGGATGGGTGCGCACCGCAGCCTGCCGCAGAGCACGCAGACGACGCTGACCTGGGTCTGGGCCTGGACCTGGGCGCCGCGGAGCACTGCGGAGCACACGTGTGGCGGGGCGGGGCGGGGCGGCGGAGCCGAGGCGATTGAATCATCACGCTCCATTGACACGCTGGCAGTAGTGGCAGGGCCGCCGCTGTCACGCACCGCTGTACGCAACGCGCCCCGCGCTGCCGAGTAGCGCACGCAGTGCGTTATTTGCGTTGTGATCAGAGGGATCATGAGTAATTAACAAAGCTCCGTGGCGTGCCGCACGTTCATAAGCTAATGGGCCGTGTCAACGACGACAGCTCCGGTAGCGAGATACAAATAATCACGGTTGGCCACGTAATCTGGAAAGTCAAATTCCCTCACTTATCCCTAACATAAAATGTGTTTTTACCTTATGAGAGGGGGTAAAAGACTGAAAAAGCGTATAAGAAAAGGAAAAGGGGGCGGGGAGGCTTTGGAACGAGCCGGGTGGCTGGGAAACACGATGAAACAGCCTGGCGAGGGAACAAGGCACACCACGTGACGCGAATAACTGGCTAAAAGCAGTCGATTGAAAAAAAAATCCTGGACACGGAGCCATTTGTCCTATCGTTTCCCTGATAATTTTTTCATCCCCTTACAAAACCCTTAATTGTGGCCACCCTGATGACAGCTCCTTACCATATGCTGCCTTAGGCTACGGGACACTGCGATGGTTGAATCTGCGGCTCAGCGACCCAGGGACCCAAAGCGGCGCCGTCTCGTCGAACAGCCGCGAAACGACTGAAAATACATTTGTTTTACTTCTTGCGAAGGACAGATTATAAAACAACAGGGGTTTCTATCCGCTAAGTTAGTTTCCCCACTGTATCTAATGCTAGTTTTTAATTTGCACAATGTATTGAACCTCAGCGTACCTGATTTCTATTTCCGTAAGTGTTGAAAACTTTGAGAGCAAGGGAAGGGATGTGGAAGCTGTGTCCATAGGCGCATCGTTCCACAACTGCTTGCAGGGAATTCATTAAAGTGAGGTCAACAAGTTCTTCCGTAGAAAACGACTTATTTTTGCAGACATTGCGAGCGCCTCTTAGCGAACAACACCGGAAGCTTGTGATTAATTTTCTGACCTTAGTCATGACTTTTTGCAAGTGGCGGCCCCCTGTTCGTCAGCAACTCACCTGAAAGCAAAGAAGTATTTCTTTTAGTTCTACATACACAACAACAACAACAACAACAACAACAAAAACAGCAACAACAACAACAACAACAACAACAACAACAACAACAATAATAATAATAATAATAATAATAATAATAATAATAATAATAATAATAATAATAATAATAATAATAACAAATTAAGAATTATAAAACTATGTGACAGTCTAAATCACGCGAGTTACTGGCGAAGCTCTGGTCCTCTAATTTCCACAGGAAACGGAGCAACAGCCAATAAAGACGGGTCGTATCGCGGGGGGGGGGGGGAGAGGGCACGTTAAGGAGAGAGGTGGGGAGGTGAGACCTCCCACCTGGTGGCGGGCACGATGAGTCGCCGCATATCCCCCTCCACGCCCCGCCCCGCCCCGCGGAGGTAGACGACGCCAAGTCAAGCGTGTGACAGGACGAGCTCGGGCACGGGAGCCATCGGACCGACGGCGGCCGCGCTGCGAGGAGGCGCCGGCCGGGGGCCGGGCCACCAGCCACCACGACCCGCTGCCCCCGCCCCGCCCCGCCCCACCCGCACCTAAAAATCAACTCGCAGGCGGGCCGCGGCCCAGCGCGACACGGGCGGCTACTTCCCCGGCTGCCCTGCCCTGCCCTGCCCTGCCCGGCGTCAGCTCTGACCGTAATTAATGCGATGAGTAATCAATAGCGGCAATACATCTTTGTCAATACTCTCGGACCAGCCCTGATCAATAGCCTCCCGCCCCGCCCCGGCCCGCCCCGGCCCGCCCCGGCCCCGGGCGCGACCTCCCGGGCCGAGCCGCACCCAGCCGTGTGCCGGGCGGGGCGGGGCGGGGCGGGGCCGGACGCGTCAGGGAGATTTGAACGCATCGCTGAATGAGACACGAGACGGGCGGAGCGGGCCGGGCCGGGCCAGGTCAGGGGCGGACAAGACTTGCGTCGCGTCCGCCGGAGCGGAGCGCAGAGCCTCAAGGTGCCCCGGGGAGGGCGCGGCGCGGAGGGGCGGACTGTCGCGTCGGAGCCCACCTATTTGGTTGTGGTTCAAAATGGCGAGGTGCGCCTCCGTAACATGCGAATATTTTTTTTCCCGGCGGCCAACCAAACGCCAATGGCGACGGTCAAATCATGAGAGAAGGCATTCTCTCGTTTTCAAATACCAGCGACAGATTAGACCTTGTGAGCTTCGTCGATCATATTCTTTCAGTCACGAAATGAGCTAATTTTTCATTCATAAAATCACGTCATCTTTGGTCAATGACCATCGCTATCGACAGCTCAATAAGCTATTTACAGATCTCAATCAAAATGTCCACGCTGATAATCCAAGTGTTCATCCCTTCAACACTTTAAAGTGTTCAAATACCATTCAAACATATAAATGTGTTCAACAGCGTTGTTGTACACTTACAAGTGTTCAACTCAGAAGTTGTGCACGTAAAAGTGTTTAACTCCCCAGTTACGCACTTCCTTAGCTTGGACGCATTGTATCAGGGAAGTGTGCAACTGGGGAGTTGAACACTTACAAGTGCTCAACTTCTGAGTTGAACACTTTTAAGTGCACAACAACTCTGTTGAACACTTTTATTTGTTTAAATGGTATTTTAACACCTACAGGTGTCGAAGGGTTGAACAATTGGTTTATCATTGTACAACAACGTTTGAATTGTGCCATCACACCCTACACTGGAATAAACTCCAGGATCTAACTAAAAACATAGTATTGTAGGACTAGTCCAGGCATACGGAACACGACAGCCTCGCCAAAGGGACTCGATTACCACGCGTCCCCGAGAGGGCCGCACCCTGCCGACCCTGCCGCTGCGCTGCGCCGGGCCGGGCCGGGCCGTGTCCGGTGCGCGTGGAGTAACGACACGCTCGCGGCACGCATGTACAATAAGATAGGCGCGGGGCGGGGGCGGCGGGGGCGAGCCGAGCTGAGCCATTCACCCCGGCGCGTGGAGTAGCTGCTCCCGCCCCCGCTCCGCCCCCGGCCCCGCCCGCACGGGGCAGCACCATCAGGCCGCGCATGGCGCCCGCCGGTCACGACTTTGTTCGGCCAAACGGATTGATTGTGGGGAATCGCATCGCGATGTTGCCCAAGTGGCGGTGCTCCTGCTAGACTTAAGCCGCCCCGCCACACCACTAGGCTTGCTGGCACGGCGTTTCCCAAGAGCTGTTCAACGGTACCCGCGCCCTGCCAGGCCTGCCAGCCTCAAACTCAAACACGCGGCCGGGGCGCGGGGCCCGGTGGGGCAGGACGCCCGCACGTGAGTCCGGACGAGCTTGCGTGTGGGCGGCGCGCCCTGCCGGAACGTACCGGGCGAGAACCACCCCCGACCCTCTGGAAACCAGGCGAGGGGTCCCCCACTCCTAAAATAGGTGCACAACGAGTTGGCGAGTTGATGCATATTCGCGAGTTTTCGCGAGTTGAACTTGAGTTGGGGTCGGGCAAGTGTTAAAAGAGTTGGCGAGTGAGGTACCCCTCGAAACCAGCATCCGTTACACATGCCCGTCACAAGGAATCCGATTGAATCCGATGTAAACGAACGAGGGAGGGGCGTCTGCTCCCGGCGGTGGTTCAAGCGGCGGTCTAAACAGAGTGAAAGCGGTGATCCCTTTGGTTCGGCTGGTTCCGTTCTGCAGGGCTGGCCGCGCCGGGGGCGGGGCGACGGCGGCGGCAGTGGCGAGCCCCGCCGGCGGCGGCAGGCGGCGGGGGCGGCGGCGGGGGCGGGGGCCCAGGGCGGCGGCGAGGACGGCGACGGCGGCGAGGGGGCGGCCAAGCAGAGCGACTCTGCCAGCGACACGACGGAGGGCGGCGATGAGGAAGTGAGTCACTACGAGCGAGTGCGAGTGAGCGCGGAGGCTAGTAGGCGTCCGAAGATAGGACCAGGCAGGCATCCTTGTGCTCGTCCCTTCGAGCGACTGGTGCAGCCGCCGACCCAGGTTCATCTCTCTTAATTTGCACTCATCTTTAAAACCAGCCAAAATTCATTTTAAATGTCAGGTTAATTGATATACACTCTATATTTTGATTTAAATTTTAGCTATTCCCATTTTCTTAATAACATGGAAACAGTTGATTTTTAAATATCTTTTCATGATAAAACAACCTCACAAGAATTACGTTCCAAAGCCAAGAATGAACTGAAAAAGTAAAACCACTTCCACCACGACAGTATCGGCAACATCCCCAAATGCTTGTCTTTGCGACCTCTTTTAAATTTATAATTCCAATCAAATGAATCGCTACTTCAATTTTTACAGAGGAGCCACACTTGGTCTTATTAAAAGGATCATCTACTATGGATCAAAAAACGCACTCAGCTGATCCTTTAAACACAAAGGAGATAAAAAAGAAAAATAAGCCTCAAGGCAAGTCTGAGACACAGAGGTACAGGGTTCACATGTCACATGATGTAGTAATTTAAAAAGGAAAAAAAAAAAGGGAAAAAAAATAGGAGAAATCTGAACCAGGTTCTTAACGCCCCCACCTCATTTCCTGCACATTTTTAGGATTCGGCAGAGGAGGACGGCGACAACGAGGACGATGAATCGGATGAGACGGACGAGGATTCTGACAGCGGCAGCACCAGCACCTGCGAGACTGCCTCCTCGAACTCCAGCAGCGATTCGTCCGGAGATTCGTCCACGTCTGCTACCTCCACTGTCTCTTCCGAGGGTTCGAGTGCGACTGCTAGCGAGGAGTTCAGTCCGCTTGAAACATGTATGTAATCTTCAAGACGTGCAAACAAAGGTGGCGATCTGCTGGGGCGAAAAGCGAACTGACTGCGGTGCGGGTGCGCTTCCGTGCAGCAGCTCGAGGAGGGGGCCCTGGCGGTGCAGGCGGGGGCGGCGTGATTGTGACGGCGAGGGGGCGGCGCGTCGAGGCCTTCCGGGTCAGCGACACGCCGGGCCCGGGGCCGGGCTCGCAGTTCGGGGGCCTCATCGGCGAGGCCGACCGTCGGCGGCGCTCCTCGTCGGAGGACAGCGACCGCACCCGGGGGCGGGGCCGCGGGCGCGGGCGGGGAGCGCGGCCCCGGACGCAGCCGCCGCCCCCGCCTCGAGCGCCCCCGCGGGGCTCGTCGCCGGCCGTCCCCGCCCCCGCGGCCAAGCTGCAGCATCCCTCCGCGCTCCACGCCAACACCAGGAGCGGGAGCCGCGGCCGGGTGACCCTCAGCGCCGCGGAGGCCCGGCGGGCGGCGGTACGGACCGGCGCCGTGCCCCGCCGCCCGGCCGCCACCCCCGCCTCCGCGCCCGCGCCCATCGCACACCCTCGACCGGCCTCCCCCGCTGCCCGAAACCCGCGGTTCACGCGATCTCGCGGTAGGGGAGCAGGCAACAGAAATTTCGCACAGGTAAATGCAGGTGGCCCACCTTAAGGTGGCCATAAGGCCGCAGCCTGATTTAATGTTCTTTTCGTGCGATGTTGGCCTTGTCTCGTCTGCGTGTTAGGTCGTTCCCCACGGACGCCTCGCTACGGTCCTGGTCCTCGGCACCTACTCCAGCTCGTCATCAGCCTCGTCCTCTTCCACCACCTCGCCATCCTCGTCCTCCACCTCCGGCCATTCGTCCACGAGTAGCAGCGAGTACACCTCCTCTAGCGGACCTAGCTCCGAAACGTCTGGGCTCGATGAGACGGACAGCCTCAGTGCCATTGACATTAAGCTCCATTCTATCTTCTACAACTGAGGAAGATGGGGAAAAAAAAAAACAGAAAAAGAAAACTAAATGAAACGCTTAATGAAACTCTCGAAACCTGATTAAAGTGTGTTGAAAACTTTGTCCATTTTCTCCTCGTGGCCCATGTGCGCTGGCACAAGCACCCGCCCTCCCTGGGCCCGGGCCGCGAGATAACGCCCAGGTGCGCCCTGACCTTTCGCGCCGCGGAGGTGTCGACAAGGGGAGCACCACGTCACTGCAGGCAACAAATCTCTCCCCAAAGCTGGACAAAAATTACGAGAGCTTCTTTTTCGTAGCGTGGGAAAGGCGTGGGTTGGGTGTGGCGGTGAAAGGGGGGAGTAGAAGGTAGCTGAGTGTTGAGTGCCGGCCCCGCCCCGCCCCGCCGCGCCGGGTTTGTTGGTTTGCATCACAAGTAGCGCTGGTGGTGGAAAGCATATGGGCGACGAAAATGGACTTCTCTGGTCCTGCCAGAGCAGCTCATTAGTAATCACGGATGAAACTATTTCGAGGTCAGGTGAAGCTGGGCGGCTAGTTTGTTTCTCGCTACATCATTCGGGCCGCGTTCCGACGGGCCATCTCGCTTCCTCTCCGTTCCTCCCCCAGCATGCAAACCAAAACCCTCTTCATATTCGTCTTTATTAAGGAGATCCACTCATGCTCAAAAAGTGGTTCATTTGGCGCTCGAATGAAGAAAACAGAAAGAAATAAGGTAACGTCACATTTCTTCAATACGACTACTTCTTTCTGCTGCCCACGGGTAATTAAAGCTGTGGGCTCACCGCTTATCGCGATTCGAATAATACACTCTGGGAATGTGCCGAGCAACATGCGCCGCGCCGGCCTGCTGCCCTGCCGCTCGCCATTTGCCAAACAGACCAACAACACCGCGACCGCGACGGGACGGGCAGGACGGCAGAGGACGGCCTGCCGATCCGAGCCGAGCAGAGCCGGGCCGGGCCGGGCCGGGACGAGCCGAGCCGAGGCCTCCGCCAGCGCTTCCTCCCCCGTCCCCTGACGCCCTGCTCCGGCTCCCGCTCCCGCTTGCATGCAGCCCGACGATCTGGTGATAGGACCTTCTCAGCAGCAGCAGCGCACGGCTCTGCTTCTCTTCCGACCGACCCGGACCGACGACCAGTACGATGTCATCTACTAGGCCGGGACGGGCCGGGCCGGGCCGGGGAACGCGAGCTAGAGCCGCTGCCTGCCGTGAGAGACACGCGAGCGAGCAGCTGGCCCGGGCTGGGCCACGTCACCTGCCGACCGCGAGAGGCCCCGGCCCGGCCCGCGCGGGGCACGGTGGACGAGCGGAGAGGAGAGGGCGGAACGCACGGCCGCTGATAAAGGCTAAAGGCCCAGGAGCCTGCGCGCCAGCACTCAGCCGCTGGACACTATCACTCAGAGTGAAATTTCCCCTCCGCAGTCATGTCGCGTACCTGCATGCAAAGCATATCGGGCCGGGACGCTCCTCTCCAGGGCAGCCAGCAGTGTGCTGCCGGCCGGCCCGGGCGGGGCTGGCGCGCTGGCGCCGTGCGACGCCCTCCGCACGGGGGCGTGTCCTGGGCGCGGGGCCCGCGGGGCCAGGCCGATAACGCTCGTCCCGCCCGGCGCGGGCGCGGGCCCGGGCCCCCCGGGGCGCACAGGACCGCCGCAGGTCAGATCGTCGAGTCTGTCGCGCCCGCACGCGGCCAAGAGCGGCGCGCCGGGCCATGCTCCCCGTCCCGCGGCCGTCCAGCTAGAGATCATGGCCTCGGTGAGCGTCCGCGGCGCCCTGGTGCTGCTGCTGGCGCTGCTGGCGGGGGCCTCCCCCGCCCTGGGCGCGGAGTCGTGCCCGGGCCGCGAGGGCCGCGAGGGTCCCCTGCACGCCCAGCAGCTCCGCAAGGCCCTGCTGTGCCAGCACAACCCGACCGCCGGCCCCACGCTGGACCCCGCCAAGCGCGCTGTCGTGCACGTCTCCCTGCTCCGCTCGCGCATGGACGTGGACGAGGCCACCAACAGCATCACCCTGTTCGGCTACATCGTCATGAGGTGGAAGGACGAGAGGCTGTCCTGGGACCGCGCCAGCCACAACAACGTGACGCGCGTGTACGTCGACGTGGAGGAGATCTGGACGCCGTCCATCGTCCTGGTTGAGAACCCCACGTCTGTATTCAAGAGCGGCCAGGTAACTGTTACTCCCCCTCGGGCTCGGGTTACAGATTCAAAACCCTTCGACTAACGGATCGCATTTTTACGGTGCCCGTTTTTAAACTGCATCCGCAAGATATTCATTTGAATCCCTGCAATGGCAACGCATCCTTTCTGCGGCTCTATATTTTACCCACAAGTAAAATCGCGCCGCCGCCGCATTCCTGTAGGCTCTCATCGTCAACGGCACCGTGCTGTACAACATCCTGGTCCCGCTCCGGTTACCGTGCCATAACGACGCATCTCGCTGGCCCTACGACAAGATCGTGTGCAACATGACCATAGCCAACCTGAGCTCAGCCACGGCCAAGCTCAACAGCACCGTCTTCCTCCTCTCCCTGGTGCGCACAAGGTACGTCCGGACTATACGCAACACCGTGGCAGCTAGTTATGGCACAGGCGAGAGTAACCTAGTCTATCTAAACCTAACTATCGGCCATTCTTACAAAACTGGCATATGACATATGCCAGTAGGGTTCGCGCGTGGCAACTGCAGATAATACTCTATTATTGCAAACAAGGTTTCCGTGTGGTAATAGAGCCTGAAATAAAATGAGAAAGGCGACTGAAATTACGATGAGATTCACCCTTTACATTGCGGAATCGGTAACAGACATGGACAGTCTTTAAGTTTCGTAGTAATGGTAGAGAAGTTGATTACCGCAACAACTGCGCTAACATGAAATACAAACTACAGCGAAGCATGAGAAAAGAAACCTCCAACACAGGGTACTCCGGGGCTCGGCCAGCCCGGAAGTAGAAGAACAAAAATCTTCGGGCACGGGGGGAACGGGGCTGGGAGGGGTGTGTCCCCACCCGTCCTCTCTCTTCCCCGTGACCGAAGATTTTTGTTCTTCTACTTCCAGGCTGGCCGAGCCCCGGAGTGCCCCATTGACACTTAGTTATCCGTTTCTTCGCTGCTAAACGCCTATACCCCACAAGGCATTGCCCCCTGCTATGGGTAAAACAGTTCGCTGCCTTACGGAACAGGCCTTAAGCTGACAGCGCCCGGTGCCTAGGCAACCCGAGCGTACGCCTGTGCTGCCGCGGCGCAGCGTGGCTGATCAGGCTGACGAACAGCGTGCCGCTGCCTCGCCCCGCACCCCCGCGTGACTGTTCCCCTGGTTCCCCTCGCTTCCAGGAGCCAGGGCTGGTCCATGACGGGCCTGAGCCTCAAGCCGTTCCAGTCGACGGCGTTCCCGGACGGCCTGCTGGTGCGGGTGCGGGTGGAGCGCAACGCCGGCGTGGCCAAGGACACGGCGGCCGTGCCCTGCGCGCTGCTGCTCGTGCTGGCGCTCTCCTCCCTCTGGCTGCCCGCGAGCGCGCCGCACCGCCCGCTGCTCCTCTGCGCCGTCATCCTGCTGCAGGTGAGGCCGGGCACGGGCCGGGCACGGGCGCGTGGCTCCCGGGGAAAAAATTATTCCTATAGGATCATCATTCCAAGGCGCAAGGAGAGAAACAACTCTGAAAATGCTGTTTTCCTTATAATTCGGATAAATTCAAAAGGAGTATTTCGGGGGGAAGGGGAGGAAAAGGGGGGGGGGGGGTTACAAGAAAAAAATAAGGGAAAAAATAGAAACATTCAGAATAAAGATTCAGAAAACTCCTGAAAAAAAAATTGTTGATGGGGATAAACATTATCCGTATACCTGGTTTAGTTGCTATCAACCCCTAGAACTTACTCTCATACAAATTTATCTCCTTTTGACAATGAAAACTTTTAAAATCCGTTACAAAATGGTCAAAATGGACACAGTCTCTATATGCCAGACTTAAGACTCTCTGCAGTGCCTGGACGTTTATTTTGTCTATATCTTTACGGCTCACACCCGGCCCTCTCTTACCAGTCAACCAGGCCGGCCAGCCCGGCCAGGCCAGCCCGGCCAGCTACGGTTGGCGCGCTGAGTGTGGGGCCACCATAAATCAGCCAGATTAAGTCCAAAAAACATCCCCCAAAAATTAGGGATGGTTTTGAGTCAGTACTAGTCCATCAAGCCTATTGTGGTCAAAATCTGAGGGGGTAGGGGTCGGACCCCGTTCGAATCGGCCTGGAGACGCTGCGCGCGCTGCGCAGGTGCTGCTGGGCGTGGTGGTGCCGCTGCGCGTCCTGGTGGTGAGCGCGCGCCCGCCCGGCGTGCTGCTGCTGCTGCGGGACGGCCTGTTCGTGTCTGGCGCCGCGCTGCTGCAGTGGCTGCTGGCGCGCTGGCTGCTGCTGCGCCCGCCGGCGCCCGGGGCCTGGCCCACCCCGGGGACCCTGCGCGTCCTCGCCCCGGCGCTCTGCCTGCCCCTGGACCAGGACGACGCCGAGGACGGCGCTGGCCACGATCGCAAGCACGCCGCCCGCGTGTCCGCCATCGCGGACAGGACCACCTTCGTGGTGCTCACGGTGCTCTGCGGCGCGCTCTCCGCGCGCCTGCTGCCGTGAATGATGTCGAGCTGGACGGCAACGAGCAGAACGATCTCCGCGACGTAGGAAACACGATAACAATAAACAATATTGATTACAACGTCGATAATAATTGTGCTGAATCTATTCCGTGTTGGTCCGCGTCACGAGCGGAGCAGAGCAGTGCCTGCTCGGGGCCGCACGGCACCTAATTGTTTACAACAATGCAGGCCTTCTCTCCATGTCGTCCTCATATCGTGCATGTCGCCCCCAATGCTGCGGGAGCCTGGGGCCTGGGGGGAAATATGAACACATTAAGACGAAATCACAACCAGCGACCTCTCTATTTTGTAGAACTCGCTCATTGTCTGGGGTATCTCGTGAGCACGAGAACGAGGGGTGGAGCGGGCGGGGCGTGGCGCGGTGGGGCGCGGCTTTGGACCTCTGACCCGACCGGGCCCGGCAGGGGCAGGGCCGGCGGGACGTATTGCATACAGCCGTGCGGAGCGCTTGCCCCCTCCCCCTCTCTCCTTGCTCGTATGAACCTGCCCTTGTTTTGCTCCTTTTTGATTTCCGCTCAATCCGCTCAAGGCATTCCACAGCAAAAGTGCAAGTGCTTGCAGTATACTGGTAAAACTAAGGCGTAACTGTACGTTTGAAAAAGGCGTACAGTTACGCTTGAAGAGACCACGCTTGAAATAAGGCGTAGGACAGAATTTCTCCCATACATTTAGATTGGGCAAATTCGAGCGGCTAGACCTATTACGCCCTTTTCTCAAGCGTAATCACAGTACGCTTGAGAAAGGGCGTAAGGTTACGCCTTGGTTTTACCAGGGTAAATTTCACTAGGTATTTCGAAAGTTACTATCATTTTTTAAATTATTGTCTTTTTACTTTCTTCTCATTACGATATTGTTCGAGCAATTTCAGAAAGATTATAATACAGGCTAAACGATAAGATCCCCTGGTTAACCGCAATCCTGTGGTGTATCCTCTCCACATCCAAAGAGACGAGGTCTGTATCGCAGGTCCGGGCCGGACGCGTCGTCCGATATGATCGCGCTAGACAGCGGTGGGACGTGAAGCGGGGGCGCCGCGGTCAGCACGTGTGGCGGCACACGTCCTGGGGTGGCGCCGGCCGCCGGCCGCCGGCTGGACCACAAGCAGAAGGGCCGCGCGCCGCCCCCGCGCAGCATCCCCCCCCCCCCCCCAAACACTCCTCTCGCACGTCCGCGCGGCGCTGATTGCTCCGTCCGCCACTGACCTTTGGCGGCGCGGCGCACAGGAGCCCAGAGCCCAGGACCGCGGAGGCAAACACTGCGCCGCTGCACTCTGCACTGCGCGCCCAGCCGCCCCGCGCAGCCGTCACGTGCATTTATGCGGCGGGGCGCGGCGGAAGGGCGTTCAGAGTTCCGACACTGTGGTTTCTTTGGCAGGCCGCCGGCGCCGCGCGGGTTAGCACCCCCCGTGGCACCCTCCTGGCCCCCGTCATATAAGTCGGCTGGACCCAGTTGGTTGTTCGAGTTTTCTCTCTGGTCTTAAATTTTCAGACCTAACTTTTCTCATGCTCCGCATAAGCTTATATATGTACAGACGTTTTCAGAAACAGAAACTGGATTAAAACCACATATAACGCAGTTTGTATTGCCCGGGTCCTGGAGCCCTCGGGGAGCCAGCTCCTGGTCGCGGCTGCGGCGCCACGCGCTTCCGTTCCGTCCCTGGCGGAGTCATGATACCTCCGCATACCTCCGCCTCCGCGCGGCCGCCGGCCCTCATGTGTCATGTCGGCCGTCGTTACCTAAGAGCAGCACCGCACCAGTGGCGCAAGGCGGAGCTCATTTTAACGCGAGGGTGACTTATCGCCCAAACGACGGCGGTGACGGCCGACGGTATCACGGCAGTATCGATACACTGCTGCCCGGGCGCGCGCTGCAGCAGGCTGTCCTGTCCGCAGTGTGGCAGGCGGGGCGGCGCGGGGCGGGGCGGGGCAGGCGGCGCAAATGACACGCGGAGTGAAAACAAGCCGCACGTCAGCGCGCATGAGGCAGAGCCGATGTGATGGAGTTGAGGCGGGGCGGTGCGGGGCGGTGCTGCGGGCGGGTGCTGTCAGCCTCGGGGGCCTAACCCAGCGGGAGCGCCCGCCGCGCCGAGGCGAGCGGGTCGGGCTCGGCGTGAGCGCGGCGTGAGCCTCCACGGCCCGCGGGGGGTCCGGGCCGGCTCTGGCTCCGGCACCAGCGCGCAGGCCCCGCCCGGAGTCCGCTGCAGCTGCACTCGTGTGCTCGAGCGCTCCAGGCCTGTCTGCCAAACTTAATCGTCTCCCCGCCGGACCTCAGAGGCCCCCTGCCCTGCCCAGCGCACTCGGGAAGTCACAGCCGCTCTGGCTGTTACAGCGGTGGGCCGCGGCGGGCCCGTTAGGGCGCTGTCACTCTGCCTGCACACGCCCGCGAGTGCCGCCGATAACACGGATGGACACGTTTTAAGTTAATTTTGCTCATTCCTCGCCGACCCGCTACAGACGCTGACTATCTGCAGCTGAGGATAATAATAAACAGGACGCAGGGGCGGGGCGGGGCGGGGCGAGTGCGAGGTGTGGCGGAGAGGGAGTGGCGCGGCCGGCGCGGCGCTCCGGTGGCTCAAACGGCCACGGATCTCACGTTTTATATTGAAGTCGGGCGGAGAGGGCGGGGATGGGCTCGACTCCTGTGCCGCACCCCACCCCGCTCCGCCCCGCTGCCCTTCGCCCAGGCTCCCGGACTGGCCGCGTGTGTAAATAAAGCGTACCCCGGCGGGCCTGAGCCGAGCCGGGAGAGGGGTGGGGCGGGGGCGGGGTGTGCTCGAGGGAATCGGGGCCTCGCGAGGGAAACCACCGGGAAACACGTCATGAGCGCGGGGTCGAGCGAAACTTATTGCGGGAGCGGAGCCGGGCGGAACAAATCAGAGCAGCTCAGTTCGGCGTTGGCGGGGCGGCTCCCAATCGGACAGGCCCCGCGACGCCCCACGCCCCGCCCCGCCCCGCTCCACCGCGCCCCGCCCCGCGCCTCGCCCTGTAACCTGTAGCGCATGGCTCGTTGCGCAACGCCGCGAGCTGCTTTGACATGCGTCGATTATTCTTGCTATGGTTTTCATTCTCAGTTGGCAACCACGACTGACTGACCGCGCACAGCGCTCAGCCCGGGTCTCCTCGCCCTCCCACATCTCGCATGCATCCTTTTGCCTTTCGAAAATCTGAGTCAAGTTTAATCCGTTGCCTCCCTACCACAGATGGCCATCACTCGGCTCAGTTTTCCGACATGTAGCCAACTGTTTGTAAACGTCAAATATTTGTGAGCTTATCAGAGTGAACCTGCCTTGCTTATTTGGCCCACAAGAGCCGGAGTAGCCGTGGACGGCCGCTGAGCAGCGGTTGCCCGCCCCACCCCACCCCACCCCACCCCACCCGGGCCCAGCCCGGCGCACGGGCAGCGACTGGCCCGCAGGTTCATAGGTCTCGTGCATGGCGTTAAATCACGGCCTATTCTGCCACCCCTTCTCGTGGGAAAGGCTATGGCCGGGAACAATGGCCGGGGCCGGGCTCTGGCGGCCAGGCTGCTCGGCCACGGGCCCGCCCGGCCGCCCACGCGTTCTGAACAACACCAAGACGGTTGTGTTTCACGTTACGCGCCCGCGTCACGGTAACCTCGTAGGGACTTGACGTTACTTATGACGGCGTCAGGATTAGCCGTGAGCCGTAAGGTGTGCAGTGGGGTGCGGCTGGGCGGGGCGGGGCGGGGCGGGGCGGGGCGGGGCGGGGCGGGGCGGGGCGGGGCGGGGCGGGGCGGGGCGGGGCGGGGCAGCAGAACCGCAGATCTGGATCAGACGGCCACTGGCCGCCACTGGCACTGCGACAAGATATCAATGCGTCGCAGTGCGCTCTGCTCCGCGCTCCCCTCGTCCATCTCGCTCCGGCTAATTGACAATTTGATAATGTTTCTGTTGGCATCGCGGACGCGACGTCCCCGGCAGCCGTCACTCTATCTCTCTATCCACCGGCCTCTATCGCATCGGCTCGCCCGGCCTGGCCTGGCCTGGACTTGAGCAAGATTGACGCACAGCAATGCGCACAGCGGAGGGGCGGGGCGGGCTGGGGCTGTAGCAGCAGGCATTTCGTTCGTTTGGAGGAAAGATCGCAGAGATGTGAGAGCCGCTTGACGCCAACTGCATTCTGACCAGGCGGGACTGACGGAATCGGGAGCATCGAGAACGCATGGCAAAGAAGCAAGAAGTGGCGGTGTTGTAATTCTATTTAGTATATGTACTCTGGCTCGAGCAAACTTATTTTCCGCGTACGAAACCAATCGGCGGGGGCAGCTCTGGACAGGGAGACAGCCAGTGCTGCCCGCCCGCTGCCCGGCCCGCCGGCCCGCCCTGACCTGCCCCAGCCTGCCCCTGTCCGCGAACCGCCTCGCGCCGTCTCCGGGGTGTACGCCACAGGCCCCACCTGACCAACTCGTCTTTCTCTGGAGTGATGCAAGCAGAACCATAGTTTGGACACGAACTCTCTGGAAGGCTGCGAAACGCAAGTAAGCGTCAAATCACATGCGGTCCCAAACGACATTTCCCGACTTTTGCCAGATCAAGCACCTCAGGTCTCGATCAAATATGAGTAAGGCCTGAGATGTACGTCCTCCTCGTCTCGGGGGTAATTAACGTCCTCGATGACCATTAGTCGGCCGTCCCGTCCTGTACGGTCCTCGACCCAGCCCTCATCATGGGCGCTCTCCTCCACTCAGTGCCCGCCCCACCCCACCCCGCCCCGCCCCGCCCCGTCCCGTCCCGCCCCGTCCCGCCCCGCCCCGTCCCGCCCCGCCCCGCCCCGCCCCGGCCGGACGGCATCTCTTCGGTGAAATCAGTCTGTTTCCCCTGATCGGCCTCCGGGTGCGCTTCCTCTTCCCACTCCTTGTGGCCGCGGCAGCGCATACCCGCCGGTCCTGCGCGCGCGCCCCGCTGCCGGCCCGCGAGGGTGGCTCTGCCCCGGCCTGCCCCGCCCCGCCCCGCCCCGCCCAACCACGCCGGCTGGATAAACGTCCATGACCTGTGGGGCGGGGCGGGGCAGCGGCGGCGTGTAATGCGCGGGGCTCCTCTCCACCTGCCCGGCAGAGGAATGCAGTTAATTCACGCCGATCGGCCCGGGCAACAGATGCAGTTGGAAGCGGTTCACTTGAGCATGAGTCTGCGTGCGGCGGGGGGCACCGCGGGGGCGGGGGCGGGAGGGGGCCGCGCGCCCAGAGTGAGCTGCGGCCGGGATGTTCCTAAAGTCATATGAATAAAATTGCGCGCGATGCGTGGAGAGCAGCGGCAGCGGCAACGCACAGCACGGCCATCATCACAGGCTCTGTGAGGCCCTCGGGGAACATGATCGCTACCGTCCTCACCGGAGCGCTCGCTCAGGTGTTAGGCAAAGTGCAGGTTGCGTCCGCCGCTAACGTTGTGTACATCACTTTGGCTCCTTTGTAGCTGTCTATTCGTCAACGACATTTGCCAGCGAGGAGGACAAATCGCTAGCTCAGACTAATTTTTAGCTCAGACGTAACTCTTTCCCTTAAAAAAAAAATCACTTGGCTGTATTTGTTTGATACGGGTGATGAGGGACTCGCTGTGCAAAAAACGACCTGCCACACTCTATCCCATACTCTCCTGCTGCTCTGCCCCCCATCTCCCCCCAGGCCACGCCCCGCTCCCATGAGGGCCTGAACAGGACGCGCGTAAACGGGAGGCTATCATCAGCATGGCAGGAGAGCGCCGGGCAGGGCAGGGCAGGGCAGGGCTGAGCTATCAACGGCCATCAGCAGAGCGGGTATTAGCGCGCCTCCAGGACAGGCCTCGGAGCTCGCGAAAATCACCCCGGCTGAGAGAAAAGCCATTGATTTTCTGTAAAAGCGACCCTATATCTTCGGTGGTCGTCCCCAGCCCAGACCTGCGGGGCCTGGGGGACTCGGTACTTGTCTGGCCCTACAGGCAGCCTCATTGATTTTCGCCCCGTCCTCCCCGTCCTAGCCTCTCACAGTCCTATCGCGAGCGCGCCGTGCTGTAGGGTGTAGGGCCGCTTCCTGTAGGGCGCTCTGCGCTCTCTCGCGGACGCACCGCCGAGCGGCCCGGCCCGGCCCGGCCCGGCGGGCTCTGTCGATACCCATCGCGTACCGCGTGCTGCGCCGCGTACCCGTACCCGTACCCGCGGCCAGTCAGATCGCCACTGATACGGTTTTGATTTATAGAGGCGATTGCCGCTTTCAGAAATTGGGGAGCTGAAAGGAGAATATCAGAAAATGAGTGTAGGGGGCGGCGCGGCGTTTGTCGCAAGGCCTCTCCTGCCTGCGGTGTGGCGGTCGGTCCTCTCAACGCCGATCACTGTGGCTGGCCGGGCACGCCCCACGCCCGCGCCCGCCACGCCACGCCCCGCCACGCCACGCCCGCACGCCTCGCCCGTGCCGCGGGGACCTGCGACCTGCGGCCTGCAAGTCACGACTCAACCAATCCGAGGGTATCGATCGGGACATCGGAACATGGGCCGTGGGCGCGTAGGAAGGGGCTGCGTGCGGACGGGACAGAGGACAGCCAGGGGCGGCGGCCCACGGGGCCCACGGGGCCTCCGGGCCCCCGGGTGGCCGCGGGGGCGACAGGGAGGCGACCTCGGGGCGCCCCGGGGGCGGGGGCGGGGGTGGACAAGGAGGACCGCGGCCGTGCCCGGCCCCGCCCCGCCCCGGCCACAGGGCAGCTGCATGCCTCTCTTGTTTTAAGATCTTGTCGGGCCGCTCGTTATTGATATGCGCCGCGCCGCCCCTCCTGCCCGCTCAGGTGACATGTGATCGATTATGTACCGAGGCGATGTCTCTCTCTAGATTGTCCCGCGGCCCGCGGCGGACATTTCTCTCTCTTCCTCCTGATTGGAGAGGACGGCCGGCCGGCCTCTGGCCTCGCGGGGAGCGCGCCAGCGCGCCACGTCGCAAACAGTATTGCCAGAAAGTTAGGCAAAAATCCCGCCTAATACACCCGTGCGTAACGGGACTGTATCTCCGCCTGCCTACTAGGCAACTCCCCTGCACTCATGCACAGATGTTGCCTAGTGGGCAGGCGGAGATACAGTACCGTTACGCACAGGTGAATAGGGCGGGATTTTCGCCTAACTTTTTGGCAACACTGGTCGCAAACAGTGTCACGCCGGGCCTGCGCCGCCTGCGCACAGACACACGGGAACGTTACGCGTTAGGTCTTTGTAGGTGAAAGACGCTCAGCACGGGTGCCCATGCCCAGCCCTGTCGCCGGCCTAGGCCTTTCATTCACCTAGCAATACAGCTGCGATGAACCGAGAACCGAGCCCACAGTCGGTTCGGGTCAAGCTTGGCACGTCGCGACACGCATCTCTCACGGCTGAGCGCTGCTGAGCGCTGCGACCCGACTGCCCGACTGTCCACAGCTGCGCCCGGCAGCAGCGCCGTGCTGCGGGCAGCGCGGAGCGGATCTCGGAGTATGAGAGGAAGAAAGGGGAGTGTTAGCCCCGCCGAGGCGAGTGTGGCGGGCGTTAATTGCAATATAGAAGCGAGCGCTTCAATGGCAAGAAGCGTTGACACTCAGCCATATAATTGGCTGAGCGATGCACGCTTCTTCAGGTCGATAAAGCAGGGGACTTGATGATGGGCAAGACGAAATCCATACTGCTTTTTGTCGGAGCGGGAAGGGAAAAAGGGGAGGGGGAGGGGGGGTCTGCGTTCGTGGTGTGGGGGTCCCCCTCCTCTCCGTATCGAGTCGGTACGGAAGAGCAGGTAGGCATGTTTCGGATGCAAGCCTCGATAGGCTCTAAACCCCGCCGGTACACTAATTTACTGCGTTCGGCAACGCACTTGCACTCACTGTCAGGAGCGCTCTGCTCCGCTGAGCTGCACTGCGCCGCGCTGCACTTCCTCTAATTTTTTTTAAAACTTTTTTTTCTTCCCCCTGTCTTACGTCTCCCCCCGCAGCCCCGCCCTCTCTTAGTCTCGTTGTGTCCCACGGTGTCGCACGTGTAATTGAATCCGCTTTATTGGAGTCCGAGTCACAGGAGCGGCGGTGCCGGCGATGCAGCGCGCTGCCGTGGCCCGCGGCCCGCGGCCCGGCCCGGCCCGGCGCAGCGTCCTCAGGTCACGGGGCGGGACTGACTCGCTCTATCTCTCCTGCACTCATGGTGTGCGCCGCGTAGGTGCGAGAGAGATACAGAGCCAGGAGAGCGCTCAGAGGAGAAGCCCTCCGAATACCTGACGGGCGGGTGCAGCTGAGGCGCGGCGCGGCGCGGCGCGAGACCTACCAGAGCAGCAGCCAGCAGCCCCTCTCCGCCGAGCCGATGCGCATGCGTCAGAATAACTGATTAATGATCCACGGAAAGGGCGCCTAAAGGTGGGCGTTGTCGACGCGCCGCCCACCTCACCTCACCAGTGCTGGCAGCCCACGGCTAGCCGCGCCGGACACGCGGCAGGAAATTCACCAAACAGTGAGCGGCAAAGTAAAAGATGAAAAAAAAGTGAGTGTGTGTGTGTGTGTGTGTGTGGAGGGAGAGAGAGGAACAGAGGGAGAGAGGGGGAGGGGGAGTCAGATAGCTGGTGAGTGAGGAGAGGGGCCAGCTTTCGGCAGCTCTGCTCATTAAAATATCTGGAAGTTCTCCAGCGGCTCCCCGACCGGAGGCCGGAGGCCTGGACTGGACAAGTGTCGCCCAGTGTCGCCCGGCGCGCTGCTGCTGCGCTGACCCACGCCTCGTGTGTGGGTGGACAAGAGAACGAGGACGGAGAGGTCACTGCTATGAAAGAGCTAGGCTGGATCCATTATATCTTTCAATGCTTAGTTTTTAAAAAGTACCTAAGAGCACGACATGACAAAACAATTTTTGTTCGTTTGTTTAAAGTGGGGGGGTGAATTCTAATTCACGTTGAAAAGCTAAAAAATCTCTCTTAAAGCTTTCAGTCCCTCTAAATGTACATTGGCTGTACATTTGGGTCAACAACCAACGCTCTGATTACCTCTTGCACTAAACTAAGGCAAAGCACTTATTTCATATTACAGTCAAATGCCCTAATTTCGGACTTGTGCCCTAATTTCGGACAATTTGCAGAGAAGTGCTTATTTCAACCTATCTCGGTCACCTTTTGAGATATTCAAAATCCGGAAACGGCATCGTAGAGTTTGCAGAATAGAGTACCATATTTCGTCAAGTCGGTTGAAGTACCTTTAAAGTTTTACAGCACACAGGAATTTAAAGTTAAAAAAAGCATATAGAACAAAATTGCTGTTGTGAAATAAGCTCCCCCAAAAACCGGGGCTCATGTAGGTGTGTGCTGCCCCATGGGTGATCCTTTAACGAATGAATGTATGGTATTTTTGCTACAGAACTACGTAAAAATGTATTTTGTAAGTCAAACCGTTTTTTGGTACGGGACGATTTTTGAAAGTGCTACAATTTCGGACACTTTTTCTTATGGGCTAAATACATGGAGATTTTTAGAGTGTGTCCTACAGAAATTTTATGAAAATGTTTTTTGTTGCAAATGTAATTTTAAACAAGATTTGTTTTATAGTTTCCAACGATATCTCTGCTAGTTTAGGAGAAATAGTGTGCTGAAGTTGTTTCCTTTGTAGGGCTATAGACGGCTATAGAGCCTAAACTAGTACAGATATCGTTGCAGACCATAAAGACAAAATTATTTAAAATTAAATTTACAACGAAAAACGTTTCCATAAAATTTCATTCTACAGCGAAACTAGCCATTTAGAGCACGTGTCCGAAGTTAGGGCACTTTCGTCCCTAATTTCGGACACTCTCTCGAGGGCTGCTGTAGCTACACACATTTAGATAGAAATTCGGCATGGGTGTCATCCGACGTGTCCGGAGCCATAGTATTTCCAATCGCAACAGATTTTTGATATGTTATCATGCCTACACGTAAGAAAGGAAAAACCGCTAAATTCGTCCGAAATTAGGGCATTTGACTGTACCGTTCAGAGGCATCGAGTCGCAAGCACAGCCTGGCGCGCCGGGCCGGGCCTCACACGCATTTGCTCGAGCGGGTCGGGTGCCTGCCTGTGCCTCATGATCACTGTGACTCATCAAGGACGCTGGTTGGACCAGCAGGACCTGCAGAGCCGCCAGCGCGCGCCTGCGTCCTTTACCCTCACAGACGCAACGTCGGAGTGGAATTCCCTAATTGGGAGATTTCGGTCATGAATGTTTGGACTCGAGCCGCCCTCCCCTTTCTTGCGGCATTTCATTTGTTGGCCACGGACTTATGGTCACGTCCAAAATGGACGGCTGAGTAGCCAGCGAGAGAGGGAGAGAGAGAGATCTTAGTTTTCCAGAGATAAGAGAGGGATGCAACGAGAAAGAGAGAGCGAGAGGGGGAGGAAAGGCGGGAGAGGGAGTGGACCGGCAACTCTTTTTTTTTTCTCCCTCATTCCCCAGTCTCGATCCCGACTCTCTTTCTTTATCTTATTTAATTTCTCTGCCCTACCCCCTACCCCGGGCCGAGGCCGGGCCGTGGCTTCTCGCGCGCGGGGTATCTCCACCAGGACTGGCGCTGAGCTGCCCGGCCCGGCCGGCAGGCAGCGCCACCGCCCGGGGCGGAGGCGGAGGTCGCTCGGAGAGCGCGGGAACTGAATGGGCCGACCCGGCCCGACGGGGGGGTCCTGATCGATGTGCTGGCGGGGCGGGCGGGGCGGGCAGGGCGCCACGACCAGAGCTGCGCGAAACAAACTCGCCCTCCACGCACCCGGATCTCCACGACTTGGAGGCGTTTTGTGCGACATGCAACGTGTTCCCGAGGGCGGCCGAGGCGAGGGAGGCTGAGCGCTGGGCAGGCTGGCGGACACCGAGGCGCCCCGGGCCAGGGGACACCAGCAGGAGGTGAGTGGAGTGCGCGGGGCGGCGCGGGGCGTTCCATGTGTTGACAACAGGAGGGAGCGGCCAGGCCAGCGCAGCCCGCGCGCGCCTCCCCCTCGGTGACCTCGCCTCATGGGGCTGTAACATCACTTTGGTCAGAATTGGAGCCCCGGTACGACCCGAGGGCATATGAGCAACCGCTGCAGAGCGCGGGTCTTGGCACCGCCTAGTGTCACCCTGCTGCCTATATCTGTTGCAGCCAGCGGCCTAACCTCAAACCGCGGCAACACTCGTTTCTCACTCGCCTGACCGGACCGCTGTTCCAGGACGACCAGCGGCCCCGCGAGACGCCGCTCAAAGAGGCTGCGAACATGGACGGGCTCGCCTGCTGGTCCAGCTGAGACTGCCGTCGGAGGGACTTGCATCCCGAGGTCGAGGTTGTAGGGGCGCCTCGCCCCGCACCCTCCGCCGCAGCGATGCCTTTCGGGCTGGGCTGGACCAACGATGACTGGCTGGAGGAGCTCACCGGCAACCTCACATTCACTATCCCAGGTGAGTGGGGGGCTCCGAGAGAGTGCAACAGACTCGCGCCCGACTCGTTGGCCGCCGCGAGGGTATTGCAAGTTGCAGTTGATCGATGCCTGGCCTCTCCTCTGCTGGACACTAAAAGCTAAAAAGCTCGGGAGCTAAGTCTGCGTTAGCCTCCTCAGAAACATTCAATGAATTCAGAAAAAAACATTAGGTAAAAAAACACGGTGGTAGAAACCTTTGGAAGACTGTGAACAATGTCGTATTCGAGTATACGTTCGGTCGGTGCAGTGCGGGAATGGTCCGTGAAGCTCACGCGGACGGGAGTTGAGTTTATCACTGCGGGGACAATGACTTGTAGAGGTCAGGGTCAGTGACGAAAAACCAATCGCCCAATTCCTTAATAATAAATAAATAAATAAATAAATAAATAAATAAATAAATAAATAAATAAATAAATAAATAAATAAATAAATAAATAAATAAATAAATAAATAAATAAATAAAGTGCGCTCCTGGCGCTGGGGCGATAGCCCGGATCGCCAGTTAAATGATTTTAGACTTACGAAAAGATAAGGTGAACTTGTTTCACTGGCCGAGACTGCTCGGTTCACTAGGTGGGCGTGAACCCACCCGGGCCCGAGCCCCAAGCGAGCACACGGTGGATGGCATCGGCGCTAACTCCCCCCTCCGGCCTCCGGCCCGGGCGGCGGCCGGCAGCGGACGCCGGACGCGTCCATCCGGGCCGCACTCTCGGGGCAAACAAACAGGGAGCTCAGCAGGCCAGGTCGCCCGGGGTGGCGTTCCCCTGCGGACACCTCGTCGGCGCGGGGCTGCGGGGTAAGGGGCGAACGGGGGTAAAAGGGCAAGAGGGCATGTTGTGTTATCACTCGACCATCTGCGATATCCCACTCCATCCCCCTCCCCTCCCTCTCCCCACAAAGCCCCCTCTTACTAGTGGCGATGCCTGTGAGGGGGCCCGTCCCTGGTCCGCTCTGCCCTGCCCTCCCCCGCCCTCCCCCGCCCCCGCCTTGCCCTGCCCTGCTCTGCCCAGCCCAGCCCTGCTCGGGAGCCTTAACTACCTCCCCCAAGCCCTCAGAGGACTAGCCGCACCGCAGCTGCACACAGCTAACCCTTCCGTTCCCTTACCCTCCCTTCGCTTCGTAGCGGGGAAGAAGGCGGGCGGGGCGGGGCAGGGCAGGACAGGACAGGGGCAGGGCAGGGGGCAGGGCAGGGCGCGGCAGGGCCAGCTGAGGCATGGCGGGCTGCCACTACTCTAAGAGCAGTAGAGCCAAAGCAGCCAAAGCAGAGCCGCCGTTCCTCGCCACGCCTCGCCCCGCCCCGCCCCGTCCCGCCCCGCCCCGCCCCGCCCCGACCGGCGGTTGGCCCTGGCGCCGGCCCGGGCCGGGCTGCCATGGGGCTGCCGGTGCCGCACTGCGCGAGTTGCACTGCAGTCCAAGGGGCCGAAGGGAGCGGCGCCGGCGGTCCGAGGCAGACCGGCATGGGCCACGTGTGTGAGGCCGTGACGCCGGGCGTGACGTGAGAGACGCACGGTGTGACGCGGGTGGTGGTCGAGCGTGGCGCGACGGGAGCGTGACGTGAGAGACGCACGGTGTGACGCGGGTGGTGGTCGAGCGTGGCGCGACGGGAGCGTGACGTGAGAGACGCACGGTGTGACGCGGGTGGTGATCGAGCGTAGCGCGACGGGAGAGTGACGTGAGAGACGCATGGTGTGACGCGGGTGGTGATCGAGCGCAGCGCGACGGGAGCGTGACGTGAGAGACGCACGGTGTGACGCGGGTGGTGATCGAGCGTAGCGCGACGTGACCTGACGTGACGTAAAGCCTCAGGATGGATAACCACTCCCAGGAATGCTGGTACTCCACCGTCCCCGCCATGGCGCTCTGCGCCGTCGCCTCCAACAGATCAGGTGGGTGAGAGAACATTGCATCGCACCCGGCACTGCACCGGCACTGGTCCTCAGGACTGCGAGCGCTGGTTACGAACCAGCGTCAAGAAGTTGTCACGGAAACGGGAAGTTTAAAAAGACAATGCGGGGCGTGCGCGTCTTGCAATGCGGACCGACGGCATCCTAACAGGTAGGCAACGTCGTAGGACCCGTGAGTGCCCGTTGCCTACCTAGCAAGGCTGACGCCGTGCGTGGCCCGCGGCCCACGCTCTCGCTACCATTGACAGGCAAAACGTTGCCTTCGGTGCTCGTTTGAGGCCGGCTGTCGTTGCGGTAATTGATTCAGGGAAGAGTTCTTACCTTCACTACTTCGCGCTACCCTCTTATTAGCAGCGGCCGGGCGCGCCCTCCGTCGTCCCCGCCTCGCCACACACTTCCACGCACAACGCCGACGCGCCCCGCACCGCCCCCGCCCCCGCCCCCGCCATCGCCCCCGCCGGGAGAGTTGAATCACAGACCGCACCGCGCATGCCCAATGTGAGTGCAGCCCGAGGGGGAGATCACTTCGAAAAATCATTATACAAACCCCAAAAAAATCATTTAAAAAAAATCCAGTAGAAAGTTACAAAAAAAAATCCGAAAAATCGAGAACAAATGACCCAAAAACTGAGAAAAACGGAAACAAAACAATTTTTTTGTAAATGTTACGGACAATTTCTTTATTTTCTTGAAAATCAAATCAAAAGAAAAATCAAAATCAAAATTTAAAAAAAAATCTAAAATTATCAAAAGTTAAAAAAAAAAAATCATTTACACATTTCGTTTGAGTGATCCCCCCCCTCGGTGCAGCCCACGCAACTGACAGATGAGACAAAAATTACAGGGGCGCGAGGGGGTGGGGTGGGGCAGCGCGTTGGCTGCAGTGTCCTCGGGTGGACAGAGCTCTCTGCTTTCCGCACGATGATGCATCGACCCGAATGCGACGTGCGCTGCGACGCGCACTGCAGCCAAGTCCACCATGGTCCCGGAGCTCCGCAAAGCTACACTATCCGGAGGGCTCGAGGGAAGTGGAAGGGGGGGGGGGGGAGGCTGCGATTGGGAGGGAGTGACTCGTTCACGAGACTCTCAATCGGTGACTTCTCCTCGAGGGGTGAACTACTGTCAAATTCTGTGGCAGCCGGATTCCAGATTATCTGACTTAGTCCAGCATTATCCCCCGCTTTGCCCCCAAGTAAAGTTGTTTTTTTTTGTTTTTTTTTTTTTGTCTTTTTTTACTGTGGTTACTACCAAACGGGTATTGTCATGCGGATTACCTGAGTCGTTTTCCCCACACTTTCTTCTCCTTAGCCTTACTTTCCTTTTGTACTTCAACTAAATTTTCGAGGGTTGACGATTTTATGGTATCATTACCGCCGCATAGCCAAGGAGGACATAATCTGTATATAGTCCCACGTTAACCGTCGTACAAGTCTCCGAACCGGCGAACACGCATAAAGAAAATTACTGTGCATGTGACGAAGACCACTTTGAACGTCGAATAGTTGTGCCAATGGCTCTGCCTGTCATTGCTGGTTGTAAATAGCACCCCTGGGCCTCTTAGGTGAGAGAGGTTGTGGGGTGGGGGGGCATGTGTAAGGGTGAGTGTCCTGCTAGGACGGCCGGGCTAGGGGAGGGGGGGGGGGCGCTGGAGGAGAGATAGGCCCTAGCCGGGCCGGCCCGAGAGGATGGCTCTGGATAGTCACGCCATGCATACGAGCCCGCTACTGCCATTCAGCACGCGAGCAGGGCTGAGCGGAGCCACGGCGCGCCGCCCACCCACTACCAGCTCCACCCCGCCCCGCCCCGTCCCGCCCCGCCCCCGCCCACCGCCAGCTTTGTTTGGCGCTCAGTGCCTATCGCGAATGTATATTTATTAAGCTGTCGCCAGTGGGTGTGGCCCGCGGGCGGCCGGCGGCGAAGGCGAATAAGGGGTCTGGCTCATCCCCATCAGCCGGACTTATTCCGAAGGGCTCACCCTGTCTCTCTCGCACTCATGGGCTTCGCCTTATACGTACGAGAGAGACAGAGCAAGGAGAGCGCTCTTCGGAATAGTTTGGCAGCTCCACTCTCTCTCTCTCTTCTCTCTCTCTCTCTCTCTCTCTCTCTCTCTCTCTCTCTCTCTCTCTCTCTCTCTCCCTCTCTCTCTCCCCCTCTCCCCCTCCCCTCTCTACCCTGCCCCTGCACTGCTCTCTCCCCGGGGTTCACCGTGGTTTCGGCGCGCGGCCGTTTATTTCTCACCCAACGCGGCAGTCGTCATGCTTGTAAAGCAGGGCCGTGCGTGAGTGTGGCGCAGAAGCCTGGCTGAGCCCGGGGACCGGGGCCGGGGCCGGGGCCGGGGCCGGGGCCGGGACCGGGACCGGGACCGGGACCGGGACCGGGACCGGGACCAGGACCAGGGAGGGATGGACCGCGCGCCGCGAAAAAACGCGAGAGCGGTTCCAGGCTCCAGGGGGCGATATTGAGGCGGGAACACCCTAAAACATGCCTCTGCATGCCTCGCGACCGTCGCCGCCCTCGAGCGGCGGAAGAGGGAACGGGAGTATGGAAAAGGGGTCCGGAGGCATTTCTCCGGACGGCGCCTCAGGCAGCTAGGACCCAGAGGGTAGTGGTGGGGGGCGAGGCGGGCCGGGGGCCGACGGGGGCTGGCCATGGCGAGCGAAGGCCACGCGAGGACAGTAACCCGAAAACGAGAACCGAATAGACGCACAAATCCTATAAAGCCATCGCCGCCAATTGCTTTTCCGTTCGCCGTCAACCCAACTCATACTCTACGCGCCTCTCGCCGACCTCTCTATTGGGCTACGGTAGAAAGTTGTGTTTGACAATATTGCCAATTTATTACTGAGGCAAAAGCGCTAACATAAACACTGTACTTTTACGCCTGGTATGCTGAAATGAATCAGCGGAAATACGCGCGTACCCAATTTGCTGAACGACTAGATCTAACTAGATTCCTCAGAGTGTACCTGCTTGGCCTTTCGCAGGCATTTGTCTGACGTGTCTGACCTTTGCCCATGCAGGCGGTGGGACATGGTGCGACCAGTGGCGGGACCCGCAGAACATCCTGTACCACATCGCCAACACGTGCTTCGCGGTGGCCTACGTGGCGCCCATGAACAGCAACGGCGAGCTCTTCATGCAGTCCGCACTCATCATAGGTACGCGACAAAGTGCTGGTGTAAATGTAGAGTGTCTGGCTTTTGGCTGACCAGCTGTCCTGTTTCCAGGTTTCATTCTGTTCTCAGCCTGGTCCTGGAACTCGATCTGTGCCCCGGACGCGTTCTCGTGGAACTTTGGCTTCGCGCTGCTCAACATGCTGCAGCTGTTCCACGCCGTGTACCGGCTGCGGCCCGTCAAGTTCGACCCCGAGCTGGAAGAAGTGTACCGTAACCTGTTCCAGCCCTTCAAGGTCAGCCACGAAGGCCTGTGCGAATCCTCCACTTCGGGGAGTGAGAGTTGATTGCCTCTATTTTATGAAAGTGCCCCGCGCTTCCAGGTGACCCGGCTCCAGTTCAAAAAGCTCGTGAGCGCCGAGTTCGCGCAGGTCATGTCGCTGCACGCCGGGGAGGCGTACGCGATGCAGAACCTGACGCGCACCGACCGCCTGGGCCTGCTGCTCTCCGGCAAGGTGAACGTCATGTCGGACCACCAGTTCCTGCACCCCATACTGCCGTGCGAGTTCCTGGACTCGCCGGAGTTCGAGTCCAGCAGGGCCAACGTGGACGACAAGTTTAAGGTGAGGGCGATTTCCCATCACTCCTGGCCTGGCAGGGATTGTTTTCCCACGGGTTCCTGACGGATGCGTCGTCGGCTCAGGTGTCCATCATCGCCGCCACGTCGTGTCGCTACCTCTTCTGGCAGAGGACGGCGCTCGAGTACCTGTTCGTCAAGGAGACGTACCTCGCCACCGT